>CM050174.1:1248647-1373446 GCA_027410445.1 Discoglossus pictus
TATATTTACAGTATGTTCCTGTGAGGAACTCCTAATGAGCAAATGTCCCACCAGCCACCACTGTTAGTATTATGTATTACTTATTCTACATCTTCAAAAGAGCTCACTGTCAATGTAAAACGTTAACGTCCCTCTCTGTTTTGAGCCTTAGGCATGGGCCCATTCTGTGTATATCTAAGTGCCCGTCCCGTATATGCAGATGACGTACTTTCCTCCGCTGTCCAAGTTTCTATGATGGGTTAAGATCCTCTTGGACCAACAAAACATTCGGATTACCTTTTAGACATAGCCCGGTGGGTGGTCCGTTGGCAGTTTCTTGGAGCCTCAAGTCTTCTCTGGTAATGGGTCCATTACCTTGAGCCTGCTGGTCAGTGAGGTCCCCCTCACCACTGAAATCTAATCCAAAATATATTGGGAAAGTGATTATATTGTCCGGATTCAGAACAAACCCTAAACTTACATTTGAACATTAGCATTGCAGAATCAGACATATTTGCTTCTCTCCACCCCTGTTAGTGCTGGGGATATAGATACAAATTGGCCTCTTTGCCTCAAGTAAGACAGGTTCCTGGTCACACCTACTCCTATCCTTTGGGTATCTGATAGGGGTGGAGACAAGCATATTTGCTGGAGCATGCATCACTAAAGCTCAAGTGTAAGTTTTTTTCTCAAATACTGATTTTAAAGCTTATTAACTCTATTACTCTATGAGCAATGGGTGGTCCATAAAAGACCACTGTAGTCCCACATTTACAATATACTGTTTTGAAGAACTAGACCTAATAATGCTATTATAATGTAATAAAGTGACTATTATATGTAACTCTGTTGTATTGAGAGCCGCCATTTTAATTTCTGTTTATACATTTCTACATATATGAATGGACCTTAAATGCACACCAACTATTAATGTGCTTTATTCCTGGCAGTAATAAACCCGAAGAGCAATCTGCTAATACTGCTGAGAAAGCAGCGGAAACAAGCCCGTGGTTGCCCCCACTGAAGGTAATGCATTCAAATCTATATTTATTTATTTTTAGTTCTTCAAAAGAGCATACTGTAAATATGGCGGTACAGAGACCCTTTACCCTGAACATTACTGAGGTCTGTGGAGGAGCTACTACTACCGATGCAGTAGGTGCAAAGCACAGGGGCCCACACCTGGTTAGGGGCAGTAACAGGGAGACATTTAACATATTGAGGAGAGGGGCATGTAATTCTACAAGGTGATCTGATTGCCCTAGTTGTGGTCGGACCACCTACATTAATATACACTGTACGTAGGAGCTTTCTGGTAAGATCTTGGTAGGACAAGTATCAGAAAAGTAGATCTTACATCACTAAATCTGAGATGAGTGGAGGAGCTTGCAATCTAGACTTTTGGTCCCTTATATAGTTTATTATAAAGATGTAGCTAAATCCTCCTGGTCTAGCGGGTACATTGGCACCCTTGCAGGGAATTCTGGGACTTGTGGTTACTGCTATGGGTTATACAGAGGAGCTGCTGTGAAGATGTGCCCATGTCACGCAGCGCCTAACCCTAGAAGGATCCCCTCACCTATCCCACTGTCCAGCTCTCTGACCACGTCCATGCTGTTTCCATCACCAAACTGGCACTTTGCAACCACGGAGTTGGCTATAGATATATTATCCGGAGAACTGATGTACACAGGGTTGGCACTGGACCCTGGGCAGTAACTGGCACCAGAAAGTATGTCTGTAAGAGAAGAGACAATAGAAATATATTATATGACTTTATTTGCACCTGTATTGCTGTAAGAGAGCTAAAGCAACAGATAGAAGCTTCCTCTTCAATTAAAGTGTCCTCCCACCTCAAGAAGTTGATCAGCAGAAACTGAAATAGGTAGATTACACTGCAGAACTGCATCTAAAAGATAATGTATTAGTGTAATGGTGGCAGATTGGGCCTTGGAGGGCCTCCAACAGTCCAGTATCTCTCTGCCTTAGGACACTCACTTTCATTAAAAATGTACTGCGGGCAAAGAACTATTCCCCCCTCCGACGTGGCGCAAGTCGACATCTGTTGGTTGGCGGTGGGATTGCAGCTGTCCGATTTTGTGAAGGTGAAGAGGGAAAGGACCCAAAATAGTACACAGTATAATGTAAATATTCCTGCAGTCGTCATTTCTTGGCTTTATACTAATTAGTGTTTTGATTATTGAAAGAGGGTTCTAGAAACCCTGGCAGTGAAGAGGTTAAGTCAGGTGACCAGCCCCTAACTTTTCTGCAGGTTGTTAATCAATTAGTGTTGGGAGCTGTGCAATAGGGATCCATACTGGGTGCGGGATTGGGATACTCGAGGGCCCACCAAGCAAGCCATACTGAGTGCAGCATTGGGATACTCGAGGGCCCATCAAGGAAGCCACACTGGGTGCAGCATTGGGATACTCGAGGGCTGACCAAGGAAGCCATACTGAGTACAGCATTGGGATACTCGAGGGCCCAACAAGGAAGCCACACTGGATGCAGCATTGGGATACTCGAGGGCCCACCAAGCAAGCCATACTGAGTGCAGCATTGGGATACTCGAGGGCCCCCCAAGCAAGCCATACTGAGTACAGCATTGGGATACTCGAGGGCCCACCAAGCAAGCCATACTGAGTGCAGCATTGGGATACTCGAGGGCTAACCAAGCAAGCCATACTGAGTGCAGCATTGGGATACTCGAGGGCCCACCAAGCAAGCCATACTGAGTGCAGCATTGGGATACTCGAGGGCCCACCAAGCAAGCCATACTGAGTGCAGCATTGGGATACTCGAGGGCCCACCAAGCAAGCCATACTGGGTGCAGCATTGGGATACTCGAGGGCCCCCCAAGCAAGCCATACTGAGTACAGCATTGGGATACTCGAGGGCCCACCAAGCAAGCCATACTGGGTGCAGCATTGAGATACTCGAGGGCCCACCAAGCAAGCCATACTGGGTGCAGCATTGGGATACTCGAGGGCCCACCAAGCAAGCCATACTGAGTGCAGCATTGGGATACTCGAGGGCCCACCAAGCAAGCCATACTGAGTGCAGCATTGGGATACTCGAGGGCCCACCAAGCAAGCCATACTGGGTGCGGCATTTGGACCCTCATGAGACCCTCAAAGGAGTCCGAGCAGCACGTGAGCGATGCCGACTGTAGGTAGGACATATACATGTTTAGTACATACTACACGGGTCTTGTCTCATCCATGTGCACCGCACACACCTATATATCCCAAGGTGTTTTCTCCAAATAAGTAGATCTTGGATACGTTCCTTTTGTTTTCCTTGGTGTCAGGATAGCATTGTGTAATACTGCTATGTCTTATAATAAGTTCCAGCGCCGCCGCATCTTACCTTTTCAGCTTCCCATGTGTTTCTGTGCTTTATAAACCAGAAGCTCTTAGTGATGAAGGTGAGCATGTTCCAGGTTACCTATTCTGCTTAACTAATGTTCT
Source organism: Discoglossus pictus (assembly GCA_027410445.1). Taxonomy (NCBI): domain Eukaryota; kingdom Metazoa; phylum Chordata; class Amphibia; order Anura; family Alytidae; genus Discoglossus; species Discoglossus pictus. The sequence continues at coordinate 1,252,097 of CM050174.1, forward strand.
CAGTTGAAAATGTTTCTTCTTTCTTTTCAGTAGTGCTCAGGACAATGGGATATGGGGTGCAGGAGCTGTAATTATGGTAACCTGCTTTTGAATTATATTCTGGTAAAGACCCGGCTTATTGCTGTTTGCACGTGTATCTTTATTAATGGGGGGCTACAAAAAATGATTTACCATGATAAGGGAATCTATAATATGCTGTATATTCCTTTTAGAGTTGCTTAATTTAGTCTACCCATAGAAGCTAGCAATCTATTTAGTCCTTGAAGTATGCTGCAAGTCACAATCAAAGACAATAATGTGTATGGTTATAGACAGGCTGGGGGGGCTATCTATAAGGGGGGTCAGTGTACCTGTCTGGGGGGGGGGGCAGGAGACCATCTATATGGGGGTCCGTGTACCTGTCTGGGGGGGGCAGGAGACCATCTATAAGGGGGGTCCGTGTACCTGTCTGGGGGGGCCAGGAGACCATCTATAAGGGGGGTCCGTGTACCTGTCTGGGGGGGCGGTGTGGCTACTGGCGACATGTGGCCATCGCTGCGTCCTCTGCTCTGTTGTGCTGCGTCCAGTTCAGGCCCCTGGGGCTCCACGTGATGGTCATGGAGACTCTGGGGATGTGTCATGTCAGCTTCCGAATCAAAACCTAAATACAAATGGTGATACAAGAATTAGCCGTGTCATGTGGGACCGAGTGCTGGGTAAAACCGTACTCGCCATGAATGTCAGGGCACAAGGAGACTCCACTGGTTGTATGGGGAGGAGATAAGAATCCATTTACTGGGCCAGGAATATATCTATAGCAATGGAAAAAGTGTGTGAGCGCTCATTGCGGGCCGGGAAGTGGTGGGTTGGCAGATGCATGCGATGAGCGCCAAAGCCGCTCATTGCTGGGCTTGTAAAGTAGAGGAGGGGAGAGGCTTGCAACTTCGGCGCTCATCGCGAGCCCTGCAACTTACAGGGGAGAGCCTTACATTGTGTGGCAAACAGCATTGCCAGGCTTCAAATGTTATTGCCGTGACGTTTGTGTTATATGTGCAGTGACATTGTGTGTATATTATATGTCTGCAGATTGTGCGGGGGGATTGTGTGTGTGTGTATATTATATGTCTGCAGATTGTGCGGGGGGATTGTGTGTGTGTGTGTGTGTGTGTATATTATATGTCTGCAGATTGTGCGGGGGGATTGTGTGTGTGTGTGTGTGTATATTATATGTCTGCAGATTGTGCGGGGGGATTGTGTGTGTGTGTGTGTGTATATTATATGTCTGCAGATTGTGCGGGGGGATTGTGTGTGTGTGTGTGTGTATATTATATGTCTGCAGATTGTGCGGGGGGATTGTGTGTGTGTGTATATTATATGTCTGCAGATTGTGCGGGAGGATTGTGTGTGTGTGTGTGTGTGTGTATATTATATGTCTGCAGATTGTGCGGGGGGATTGTGTGTGTGTGTATATTATATGTCTGCAGATTGTGCGGGGGGATTGTGTGTGTGTGTATATTATATGTCTGCAGAGTGTGCGGGGGGATTGTGTGTGTGTGTATATTATATGTCTGCAGATTGTGCGGGGGGATTGTGTGTGTGTGTGTATATTATATGTCTGCAGAGTGTGCGGGGGGATTGTGTGTGTGTGTGTATATTATATGTCTGCAGAGTGTGCGGGGGGATTGTGTGTGTGTGTATATTATATGTCTGCAGATTGTGCGGGGGGATTGTGTGTGTGTGTATATTATATGTCTGCAGATTGTGCGGGGGGATTGTGTGTGTGTGTATATTATATGTCTGCAGATTGTGCGGGGGGATTGTGTGTGTGTGTATATTATATGTCTGCAGATTGTGCGGGGGGGATTGTGTGTGTGTGTGTGTGTGTATATTATATGTCTGCACATTGTGCGGGGGGATTGTGTGTGTGTGTGTTTATTATATGTCTGCACATTGTGCGGGGGGATTGTGTGTGTGTGTGTGTATTATATGTCTGCAGATTGTGCGGGGGATTGTGTGTGTGTGTGTGTGTGTATATTATATGTCTGCAGATTGTGCGGGGGGATTGTGTGTGTGTGTATATTATATGTCTGCAGAGTGTGCGGGGGGATTGTGTGTGTGTGTATATTATATGTCTGCAGATTGTGCGGGGGGATTGTGTGTGTGTGTATATTATATGTCTGCAGATTGTGCGGGGGGATTGTGTGTGTGTACATTATATGTCTGCAGATTGTGCGGGGGGATTGTGTGTGTGTGTATATTATATGTCTGCAGATTGTGCGGGGGGATTGTGTGTGTGTGTATATTATATGTGTGCAGATTGTGCGGGGGGATTGTGTGTGTGTGTATATTATATGTCTGCAGAGTGTGCGGGGGGATTGTGTGTGTGTGTATATTATATGTCTGCAGATTGTGCGGGGGGATTGTGTGTGTGTGTACATTATATGTCTGCAGATTGTGCGGGGGGATTGTGTGTGTGTGTATATTATATGTCTGCAGATTGTGCGGGGGGATTGTGTGTGTGTGTATATTATATGTGTGCAGATTGTGCGGGGGGATTGTGTGTGTGTGTATATTATATGTCTGCAGATTGTGCGGGGGGATTGTGTGTGTGTGTATATTATATGTCTGCAGAGTGTGCGGGGGGATTGTGTGTGTGTGTATATTATATGTCTGCAGATTGTGCGGGGGGATTGTGTGTGTGTGTGTATATTATATGTCTGCAGATTGTGCGGGGGGATTGTGTGTGTGTGTATATTATATGTCTGCAGATTGTGCGGGGGGATTGTGTGTGTGTGTGTATATTATATGTCTGCAGATTGTGCGGGGGGATTGTGTGTGTGTACATTATATGTCTGCAGATTGTGCGGGGGGATTGTGTGTGTGTGTATATTATATGTCTGCAGATTGTGCGGGGGGATTGTGTGTGTGTGTATATTATATGTGTGCAGATTGTGCGGGGGGATTGTGTGTGTGTGTATATTATATGTCTGCAGAGTGTGCGGGGGGATTGTGTGTGTGTATATTATATGTCTGCAGATTGTGCGGGGGGATTGTGTGTGTGTGTACATTATATGTCTGCAGATTGTGCGGGGGGATTGTGTGTGTGTGTATATTATATGTCTGCAGATTGTGCGGGGGGGATTGTGTGTGTGTGTATATTATATGTGTGCAGATTGTGCGGGGGGGATTGTGTGTGTGTGTATATTATATGTCTGCAGATTGTGCGGGGGGATTGTGTGTGTGTGTATATTATATGTCTGCAGATTGTGCGGGGGGATTGTGTGTGTGTGTATATTATATGTCTGCAGATTGTGTGTGTGTGTATGTATATTATATGTCTGCAGATTGTGCGGGGGGATTGTGTGTGTGTGTGTGTGTATATTATATGTCTGCAGATTGTGCGGGGGGATTGTGTGTGTGTGTATATTATATGTCTGCAGATTGTGCGGGGGGATTGTGTGTGTGTGTATATTATATGTGTGCAGATTGTGCGGGGGGATTGTGTGTGTGTGTGTATATTATATGTCTGCAGATTGTGCGGGGGGATTGTGTGTGTGTGTGTGTGTATTATATGTCTGCAGATTGTGCGGGGGGGATTGTGTGTGTGTATATTATATGTCTGCAGATTGTGCGGGGGGATTGTGTGTGTGTGTGTATATTATATGTCTGCAGATTGTGCGGGGGGGTTGTGTGTGTGTGTATATTATATGTCTGCAGATTGTGCGGGGGGGGTTGTGTGTGTGTGTATATTATATGTCTGCAGATTGTGCGGGGGGATTGTGTGTGTGTGTATATTATATGTCTGCAGATTGTGCGGGGGGATTGTGTGTGTTTGTGTGTATATTATATGTCTGCAGATTGTGCGGGGGGGATTGTGTGTGTGTGTATATTATATGTCTGCAGATTGTGCGGGGGGATTGTGTGTGTGTATATTATATGTCTGCAGATTGTGCGGGGGATTGTGTGTGTGTGTGTATATTATATGTCTGCAGATTGTGCGGGGGGATTGTGTGTGTGTGTGTATATTATATGTCTGCAGATTGTGCGGGGGGATTGTGTGTGTGTGTGTATATTATATGTCTGCAGATTGTGCGGGGGGATTGTGTGTGTGTGTGTATATTATATGTCTGCAGATTGTGCGGGGGGATTGTGTGTGTGTGTGTGTATATTATATGTCTGCAGATTGTGCGGGGGGGATTGGGTGTGTGTGTGTATATTATATGTCTGCAGAGTGTGCGGGGGATTGTGTGTGTGTGTATATTATATGTCTGCAGATTGTGCGGGGGGATTGTGTGTGTGTATATTATATGTCTGCAGATTGTGCGGGGGGATTGTGTGTGTGTGTGTGTGTGTGTGTGTGTGTGTATATATTATATGTCTGCAGATTGTGCGGGGGGATTGTGTGTGTGTGTGTGTATTATATGTCTGCAGATTGTGCGGGGGGGTTGTGTGTGTGTATATTATATGTCTGCAGATTGTGCGGGGGGATTGTGTGTGTGTGTATATTATATGTCTGCAGATTGTGCGGGGGGGTTGTGTGTGTGTGTATATTATATGTCTGCAGATTGTGCGGGGGGATTGTGTGTGTGTGTATATTATATGTCTGCAGATTGTGCGGGGGGATTGTGTGTGTGTGTATATTATATGTCTGCAGATTGTGCGGGGGGATTGTGTGTGTGTGTGTATATTATATGTCTGCAGATTGTGCGGGGGGATGGTGTGTGTGTGTGTATATTATATGTCTGCAGATTGTGCGGGGGGATTGTGTGTGTGTGTATATTATATGTCTGCAGATTGTGCGGGGGGATTGTGTGTGTGTGTATATTATATGTCTGCAGATTGTGCGGGGGGGTTGTGTGTGTGTGTATATTATATGTCTGCAGATTGTGCGGGGGGATTGTGTGTGTGTGTATATTATATGTCTGCAGATTGTGCGGGGGGATTGTGTGTGTGTGTGTGTATATTATATGTCTGCAGATTGTGCGGGGGGGTTGTGTGTGTGTGTATATTATATGTCTGCAGATTGTGCGGGGGGATTGTGTGTGTGTGTATATTATATGTCTGCAGATTGTGCGGGGGGGTTGTGTGTGTGTGTATATTATATGTCTGCAGATTGTGCGGGGGGATTGTGTGTGTGTATATTGTGTGTGTGTATATATAAGTATAGTATGTATATTACTATAATACGTATGAATCTCATGTACAAAACCTTTTCTTTGTTATAATTGAGTTGTGACAATCCTTTGTGCAAGTGCGTTCAATAGGACTAATGGAAATCTTGTTCAGAAAGCAGCACATTGAAGGCAATGGCCACTCACAGTAAAGCAGAATTGTACGTCATGGTTAATAAATTAAATGATAACATATTGCACCCTCTATAAAGTCTTCCAGACGCCCGTGAGCACCGCCCCGCAGGGGTACTTCTCTCCCCATTGGGCGGGTCACATCTCCCAGAAGCCTCCTCTCACCTGAGCTCCTGTCCATATTGTGGCTGATGTTCATGGTGTTGTTGTCTCCAAACATGCACCTCTCCATGCTGGAGTTCCTGAATATGAACTTATTTGGGGTTCTGCCATTCTGGGTACACTCAGCGCCAGGTTGTGGGGTATGAGGGGCTCCTGCGGGGTGAACACATGAAGAACATACGTGACCCACGCCTTGGATTTAGAATAGTATGTGCATGTTCAGAGTACATATGTGCGCATATCCTGGTTCTGCTGTAAGTACATTACCGTTCTGGCAGTAGCGACCTGGATTTGCGATATACTCAGCATTGTTTAGGACGTTGTTGTTTCCTATTTGGATTAATGGTGACTGTGTTATGTTTATTTGATAATTGGTTACGTGTTGTGTTAGGTTCCCAGGGGCCACATCTCTGACTCCATTCCCTGCAAAATAAACAGACCAGGATTAATTGGACATAAACCACAAAGTCCATATCAATCGTCAATATTAACTTACTTTGAAACATCAGCTTCTCAGGCTCCAGTTGAGCTGCTTATCTCCATTTCCTATGAGGTCATCCGGTGAGCAGCTCTGGCTACAAGACAAACATAAAGAGCTTTCAGAAAGGTGATTGTATCTAGGCGATGCTCTTCACTGGCTGGAGACTTGCCGCCATATTGGTTTCCATTGGCAGTGAGGTATCCAGTGAAGAGTACTGTGCAGATACAAGCTCACCTCCATCTATACAAACAATTCTGAAAGTTCTTCACACTGCCTCCCAGTCAGAGCTGATCCCACCTGCTTGGTGGAGAGCAGCGGCCTGGGTGAGGTAAAGTCCCACATCTAAGTGGCTAACTTTTTTTGGTGTGGACACTTTATCGATAGGAATGAAGTTGTTGGAGCAGCACCGGGGCCCTTTAAATATATTCTGGGACGGGACTGACTGGGATTTATATCGATATTTATGTTTTATCTGAGCGCAAGTAACTTGGCAGAATGTACCTGACAAATATGTATGTAATATTGTCCCAGAATGCAGTGCGATAACTGTATTTCTTGGAGTTCTGGGCAGGAAACAAGTCTTAACTTGTGTTGGGCGTTCAAATGTGAGCACAAATGTACTATCAATATATATATATATATATATATACTAAACTTAAGGTAGGCAAAAAAGCGACTGTACAGTATATAAATAGTATATTTGTGTTCACATTTCAATGTCTAAAACAAGTTAAACCTATTTCCTGCTCAGAATTCCAAGAAATACAGTTATTGCACTGCATTCCGGGAACATGCAAATGTGACCACAAAGGCTTTGCTCTTCCCAGAATGCAGTATAATAACTATTTCTCAGAGTTCTGGACAGCAAACAAGTCTTTCAACTTGTATTAGACATTTAAATGTAACATGAAAGTGTATGTGTGTACATATCTTGTAAAAGTATTCACCCCCTTGTCTTTTTACCTATTTTGTTACATTACAGCCTTAAGTTCAATATTTTGTTAATCTGAATTTTATGTGGTGGATCAGAACACAATAGTCTAAGTTAGTGAAGTGAAATGAGAAAAATATTATACATAAATCTATTTTTTAGAAATAGAAAACAGAAAATTGGCATGTGCGTATGTATTCACCCCCTTTGTTATGAAGCCCATAAAAAGCTCTGGTGAACCAATTACCTTCAGAAGTCACATCATTAGTGAAATGATATCCACCAATCTAAGTGTCACATGATCTGTCATTACATATACACACCTTTTTTGAAAGGCCCCAGAGGCTGCAACACCTAAGCAAGAGGCACCACTAACCAAACACTGCCATGAAGACCAAGGAACTCTCCAAACAAGTAAGGGACAATGTTGTTAAGTACAAGTCAGGGTTAGGTTATAAAAAAATATCCAAATCTTTGATGATCCCCAGGAGCACCATCAAATCTATCATAACCAAATGGAAAGAACATGGCACAACAGCAAACCTGCCAAGAGACGGCCGCCCACCAAAACTCACGGACCGGGCAAGGAGGGCATTAATCAGAGAGGCAGCACAGAGACCTAAGGTAACCCTGGAGGAGCTGCAGAGTTGCACTGCAGCGACTGGAGTATCTGTACATAGCACGACAATAAGCCGTACGATCCATAGTGGCCAGAAGAAAGCCATTACTTTCAGCAAAAAACAAAATGGCACGTTGGGAGGCATGTGGGAGACCCCCAAAATGTACGGAGAAAGGAGCTCTGGTCTGATGAGACTGAAATCCCAGTGGTAAGATGTGGCAAGCTCATAGAGACTTATCCAAAGCCACTTGGAGCTGTGATTGCCACAAAAGGCGGCTCTACAAAGTATTGGCTTTAGGGGGGTGAATACTTATGCACATTGATTTGTTCTGTTATTTTGTCCTATTTGTTGTGTGTATCAAAGTTGTGTCATGTCAAGTAAATGATGCAAATCCTCACACAATCCATGTTAATTCCAAATTGTGAGGCAACAAAACACGAAAAATGCCAAGGGGGTGAATACTTTTGCAAGGCACTGTATATGTATAATTTACACACATATACAATCACTTAGTGTATGGAGAGCAATACAGTAATATAAAGCCCTCCATTGTATAGATAATGGAGAGAACATGGAAAATCTCATCTGAAAGTGTAAAATATGTTACTGTATGACCTTTGGGGTATACCCCGTCCCACCTAATGTAATGTATAGAACCAGAACCAGCCTCACACTGATGAGGCCGCAACCTCTGTCTGTGAGCGTGTTCTTATCCAATACTAAGCTTTGCTTAAAGCTGTGCTTCAAAGGAGCCATGTATAAAATGGTAATTTTGGATTCAAAGATTAAGGTACGATGAATCTCATCTGCATGTCCCCGCCCAGTCTCCCAGAGTGCAGTGCAATGGCTGTATTTCTGGGAAACCAGAGCAGGGAAGAAGTTTACGTTTAGACTTTCGGATGGGCCTATAAATGTACTATTATATATATATATATATATATATATATATATATATATGTAATACCTGCATTACTCATCAGTGCCCAGTGTTTTCTATCCAGATACAGGATCCCCATCTTCTCCAGGCTATAAAGATCCGGGTTCACCTGCTTCGCTGTCTTCTTGTTCACGCCCTTGGCGATGTCTAGCGCCGCGCTCGCCCCATTCTTGCGCAGATAAAGACAAATCTCCTCCTCTGGAAGTAAAGTAAGGGATCTCCAGACACTTGTAGCTTTTCAAGTAAGGATCCGAGACTGTGCGCACATCTGACGTGGGGTTTATGTGACACAACCCTCATAATTGTATTATTTCTATCCAATCAATACTGCAGAAATAGTTTTTTCTTATCAGTTGATTTGGCCTTTTTGTAAACTAATGTGCTTTTTTATTAGAGGTAATGAATGAACTGGCAGTTATAGATGCCACTTATGTATTTAGTCTCCTACCTCCTCATGAAGTTGATCAGCAGAAATAAAAATGGTATGTGCCATAGAAGCATAGATGGCTGTGTGTTATATTATATTCTTAAAACCTTCTTATTTAAGTCTAGTTCTTCATAAGAGGCCTGGATTTGAGGATTTCCTTTCTGTGCACAGGTGAGTCTATCAGCATGACTGCAGCAGGGATATGCTCAAATCCAGGCCTGTGTGCGGCCCAGCAGGACCGAACCTGGACACCCCTGGTCTGCAGAGTCTTAAACCCAGTATCAGAAGATACTCATCCCTACTATATAATGCAAGGAGCTGAAGGGGACACGGCAAGGAAACAATCTAAAACATGAAATATGCATCTGTAATGTGTAATCTGCATCTGCCAGTCATCCTTTGGCTCTCCCATTGAGATCTGCTCTTTATCTGTTTTGTCTGTAGGTTACAATGACTCAAGGAATGTTGCACATGCTCAGAGTGATTGTAGCAAGTCGTTTTAGACAGACTGCAATGTACACCTTTACTTTCTGAGCATGTGCAAACTCCCCGGCATGATCTAGGATGACGCAGGGTCCGTGTGCAAACCCCAATGTACTTTTACTGTAGAAAAGCGCAACTGTAATGGGATGTAAAGTATTGATCCTCCTGGTACTCACTACTTAAATGAAGGGTTACACATCTTCTACTTGGCTTTGGTTGCTCTATATAATGGTGCAGAGCATTGCCCCTTGGGCTGTATCTACTAAAGGTTGCAGATAATCACATAGGAATGTAGAGGCCCCCCAGTACTGCATCCTTTAGTATGTCTGGCCCAGAAATAAGAACCGGTAACTACAAGTCTGGTCACTCACGGGTTTCGCTCAGGGTCCTGTCGCCAGATCCTTGAGCCATGCCAGTGCCGCTCGGCTCCGTGACCTCAGGGCGTGTAACTGTAACAAATCACAAGGTATTAAGAGTAGGCCTCTTCTGTGTCTGGATGACTAACCTCCCAGCTGGGGTGAGGGGGCATTTTATCTAAACTTTGCACCAACATTGCTAGCTTATCTATCCATCCATCCATCTATCCATCCATCCATCCATCCTTCCATCCATCCATCTATCCATCCATCCTTCCATCCATCCATCCATCCATCCTTCGTTCTGACCGGCGTGCACGTCCAACAGGGAATCTCCAGAAATTGAGTATGAAAAACTGCCCTAGTAGCAATTTGTTTGTAAAGTGAATGATTCCTGCGATACATTATTTCTGCTTTATTCTAATGCCAATGAGCAGCTCCTGAATATTTAGATGTGCCAATTAGGAACAGTCCAATTAGGAACAATGTCTCCCAAGGTTATCATGCGCATCGACATCTGCCACAAATTACCATACTGAGATGCACTTTGGCATAAAGGAGCCGCACAATGTTAAATATCTCAGGATTGGTTTACTGTAGAGAATAAAGGTTAGTACAATGTATGTACATTTTTTTTAATGGCTTAAAATGAAGCCAGTGTGTTGTTGGAGTGATGGTGGGCCTTTTAGGTGCATCAGAGAGATGCTGTGTAGGTTTGTTAGGGACACCCCCAGACACCCCACGGTTAGTATCATTACCTTTGCGGTCTCCTTGTTTGACTGACCAGAGTTTCTCATCATGATCCAGCAGCCCCGCCTTCTTTAGGGTGTATAAGTACTTATTGACGTCACTGGCACATGTCTTCCCGACCCCCTTGGCGATTCCCAGAGCCTTGTGGGGTCCGTTCTTGGCCAGGAAGGAGAGGATGTTTCTCTCTGTAAAGGAGGTGCATTATCCGCAGTAAAGTAACGTAGAAATAAATACAGTTAGTGTTAAATACAGTTATCTATGCAGCAAGTCCTATGTCTCCTTATCTAGGGTGATTAACTCACAGTATGGGTTAAGGAAGAGGAGCATGCCCAGTTGGTATAATATTTATGTGACAATTGTCATTTGTCCACCTGGGCATGCTCTTCATCCCTCCCACTGTGCGATCTAATTAATGGCCCTAGATAAGGACACTTAGAGGAGAACAAATAAGCAGAACCCCAGGTGTCCTTTATACAGTTATTGGCTGTTCTAATAACGAAGATGAAATAAAAATAATTCTATACAATGTTAAATGACTTTTCTTCTAAACCCAACACCCGTCTCACCCATCTCTGTGACCCCACCGGGCGCCGGAGCCTGACATGGGGGTCCAGCTTGTGCCATCGCTTCTAGTTCTGTCTCAAGGTAACGCCGCCAGAGCCGCCTGGGTGGGGGGCACTGGTAGTTCAAGCAAAGCGGCACCTGTTGGTGAAGTAACCGCATTAGCACTTGTGTGTGCCAGAGACATATAACATATGTTGTGTATGAAATGCAAATGAGGCGCCTCTCCCAGGGAAGCACCCTAGGCGGCTGCCTTGTTATAAATCAGACCATGGGTGTATATAAGGAGAAATTGCTCAGAAGGGACACAGAAAAGGTCCCAATTAATGCTGCAACTTAAAATATAAAAATATACATAATTAGCTGGTGGTTGGATTATATGTAAATGTCCTGAACTCTCCTAATGACTTTATCTTAGTGGGGTGGGGGTGATAAGAGCATGCCCAGTTACATGTGTGCGAGTGGATCAGAATAATTCACCCTTATGTGTTAGTGGGAGGTGAGACTAAATTGCTATTTCCTGTAATCTATCTGCACTAGAGGTGATCACCTAGTACTGCGAGAGAACGTTATTACTAGGAGACCTCATCAATTCCTATCTTATTCCCTCTGACCTGGGTGAATGTGGGCATCCTTTATACAGACGGGTCAGTGCGGTGTATACACTGCAGGGAATTATCAGGGGGAATTATGTGCACTGGGTATAATATAAGTATATATCACAAGGAGGAGGCAAGAACAAGAGGCCCTGATTGGAGGGTGGAAGACAAAGCCATAATGTGTGTGAGATAAGGGGAACAGCCTTTCAGTGGTGTTGGTAGGGACACTAAGATTAATGGAGTCCAGGCATGCTTGGGATATGGACGCCCTATCCTGGCCATTAGGGGTAGTGGAGTCCAGGCATGCTTGGGGTATGGACGCCCTATCCTGGCCATTAGGGGTAGTGGAGTCCAGGCATGCTTGGGGTATGGATGCTCTGTCCTGACCATTTGGAGTAATGGAGTCCAGGCATGCTTGAGGTATGGACGCCCTATCCTGGCCATTAGGGGTAGTGGAGTCCAGGCATGCTTGGGGTATGGACGCTCTGTCCTGGCCATTAGGAGTAGTGGAGTGCAGGCATGCTTGGGATATGGACGCCCTATCCTGGCCATTAAGGGTAGTGGAGTCCAGGCATGCTTGGGGTATGGATGCCCTATCCTGGCCATTAGGGGTAGTGGAGTCCAGGCATGCTTGGGGTATGGATGCCCTGTCCTGGCCATTAGGGGTAGTGGAGTCCAGGCATGCTTGGGGTATGGACGCTCTGTCCTGGCCATTAGGGGTAGTGGAGTGCAGGCATGCTTGGGGTATGGACGCTCTGTCCTGGCCATTAGGGGTAGTAGAGTCAGGCATGCTTGGGATATGGACGCCCTATCCTGGCCATTAGGGGTAGTGGAGTCCAGGCATGCTTGGGGTATGGACGCTCTGTCCTGGCCATTAGGAGTAGTGGAGTGCAGGCATGCTTGGGGTATGGACGCTCTGTCCTGGCCATTAGGAGTAGTGGAGTGCAGGCATGCTTGGGATATGGACGCTCTGTCCTGGCCATTAGGGGTAATGGAGTCCAGGCATGCTTGGGGTATGGACGCTCTGTCCTGGCCATTAGGAGTAGGGGAGTGCAGGCATGCTTGGGATATGGACGCTCTGTCCTGGCCATTAGGGGTAGTGGAGTCCAGGCATGCTTGGGGTATGGATGCTCTGTCCTGGCCATTAAGGGTAGTGGAGTCCAGGCATGCTTGGGATATGGACGCCCTATCCTGGCCATTAGGAGTAGTGGAGTGCAGGCATGCTTGGGATATGGACGCTCTGTCCTGGCCATTAGGGGTAACGGAGTCCAGGCATGCTTGGGGTATGGACGCTCTGTCCTGGCCATTAGGAGTAGTGGAGTGCAGGCATGCTTGGGATATGGACGCCCTATCCTGGCCATTAGGAGTAGTGGAGTGCAGGCATGCTTGGGGTATGGACGCTCTGTCCTGGCCATTAGGGGTAACGGAGTCCAGGCATGCTTGGGGTATGGACGCTCTGTCCTGGCCATTAGGAGTAGTGGAGTGCAGGCATGCTTGGGATATGGACGCCCTATCCTGGCCATTAGGAGTAGTGGAGTGCAGGCATGCTTGGGATATGGACGCTCTGTCCTGGCCATTAGGGGTAATGGAGTCCAGGCATGCTTGGGATATGGACGCTCTGTCCTGGCCATTAGGGGTAACGGAGTCCAGGCATGCTTGGGGTATGGACGCTCTGTCCTGGCCATTAGGAGTAGTGGAGTGCAGGCATGCTTGGGATATGGACGCCCTATCCTGGCCATTAGGAGTAGTGGAGTGCAGGCATGCTTGGGATATGGACGCTCTGTCCTGGCCATTAGGGGTAACGGAGTCCAGGCATGCTTGGGGTATGGACGCTCTGTCCTGGCCATTAGGAGTAGTGGAGTGCAGGCATGCTTGGGATATGGACGCCCTATCCTGGCCATTAGGAGTAGTGGAGTGCAGGCATGCTTGGGATATGGACGCTCTGTCCTGGCCATTAGGGGTAACGGAGTCCAGGCATGCTTGGGGTATGGACGCTCTGTCCTGGCCATTAGGAGTAGTGGAGTGCAGGCATGCTTGGGATATGGACGCTCTGTCCTGGCCATTAGGGGTAATGGAGTCCAGGCACGCTTGGGATATGGACGTCCTGGCCATTAAGACAAACATTTTAGGTAGATACCATGGGTACTCCTCATTCTTATCTAATATGAGCCAGAAAGAGCCCACACAGCTCATCTAGTCTGCCTATTATGTCTATCAAAAGATATTGGTCTAATTCTGACCTTCTCATCCCGGGCACACTTAAACCCTAAGGTGACCTGACCACCTCCACTGGAAGGCTGCAACTCTTATCTACTCCTCATACTGTCACAGATTAACCCTTTCACCTTCAGGTCAGGACCGGAATCTTTATATTTATATGAAAGTTTCTATCAAGAAAAGTAAATTATAACAAGGGGTCAGAAGCCGAGACCCTCGGACCCAACCCTAGTGTGGGCTTGGCATGATCTTACCGTGTCCTATGTTGGTCTGTCTCTCTGTGCAGCTCCAGTGGGACTGAAGCACAAGCAGGCTTAAATGGGGCTGAGCCTGTGATGTCATAGACACAAAACGAAACTCTTATGTGAGCAAGAACTGAGGAGTCACAAAATGGGCCCGACTCACTAAGCCTGCCAGAGGCTGTATATGGGCAAACTCTGACCCGGACACCCCAGAGTGGGAGGAGACTCCTTGTTTGATTTAAGGAAGTCTCTGCATAACTTAGTCACAAAATCTCAAATTAACCCCATAACTACCAGGCTACAGCAAGTCTTTGGGACGGAATAGAAGCCGGTAGTGGCTCATTTATAAAATACTCCTGAGAACAATATTTAAGAACCAAAACCTGTTTCATATTCTATTGTATTAACCCTTTAAAAACCAAAGATCACCTGGAACACTCATACTAATGATTGGGACGGATTCGATATAACTGAGAACTGCACGAGCCAAAACCCATCCAACAGTATGCTTTATTAGCCCTTTTAAAAGCCAGAAATTTTTGTAAAATGTGACAGAATAGCGACTTTCCAAAGAGCCAGAAATACAAAATATACCCAAGCAGGTGGGATTCATGTAATACGGGAAGCGAAACGGCCCGATGGCATTCATAGAATTGGTATATCTCTAATATACCCGTTTATACGAAGCAAAATGAGCTAAAGTTACTTTTTGTTTTATTGCATTTTGAGAATAAAGATAAACAATATAAATAAAAATTTAATAACTTGTGAAAAACACAAAAAAATTAAAAGAGAGGGAAGGGGAGAAAGGTAGATTGACATAAGCCGTTATTATTCATATACAGTATTTGTAATGGATTAATAGACATTACATTATATCTTCTGGAAAATCGAGGTGTCCGCACAAGTATAGTATTCTAATATTTGGTTCCATAAATTTACAAATAATTATGTTTTCAGGTCTGTGTTTCTTTTTAAAATGTGTAAACCAGGGCAGCCATGTAAATGGCGTTCTGGAGCCAAAGCGTTTTGTTTTCTTATATTGTTCCCAGAGTCGGGATTGTAGAGTGGGCCAAGTGGTGCTTGGATTTCTAAGCAATTTATTAAAGAATTGATTAAAACCCCAAATGTTTGCTTTTTTGGTCTGGACCACCATGCAAGTAAATAAGTTCCATTTAGGAGACCCATCTCATCCTATATACGGGAGAAGGGTCTTGAGTTGTGACTTTCCCATATTTTCTTGTCTTCTGAATTGCGGGCTCCTCCCAGATCTTTCCGTATTATATATGGACGGGTATGTTCTGCTGGGAGATCCGACCTTTAGCTTAAGACCTAATTCTTGGCAGGAATATAATGGGCTAATTCTGCTTGTTTTATATGGGTCTTCAAGGTTCAAGGTGGGGTCTTTCTTGTAGTGGTGGGAGTATTTTTGCTGATTAAGGGACATTCTCCTCTTCCTCCTATAGATTGTCTTCTGTTCTGAATACCCTCATGGGTGCAGGAGCCAAAAAAATCTGGGGAGGGGGGGGGGGGGTAGTTCAACTGTACTCCCAGGTCAGGAAGCCGGGTCCCAGTGACCCTGGCACCCCTATATATATATATATATATATATATATATATATATATATATATATATATATATATATCCCTTTCATTGGCAGGGACTAACAGTTCTTATCTTATCATATTATTGTTGTCTTTATCTTATCATTACTATTAGTATGTGTATCATTATTATCTTTACTGATATAATGTCACTCTGCACAGTTTATATGGATATTATGACCATGTATGATCCTTTACATTGTGCCACCATATCCCATAGTGCCAAGTACAGAGGATACAATACATGCATATATAATGGTGGTACCAAAGATGGAGAGGGCTTACAATGTAATCCGGGGGTTGGTGGTCCGCTGTGGCAGGAGGTGGTCAGTCTTATTTGAATGGCGGATATTAGGGAGGGGTTGGTGGCTCTTCTGTGGTTTTAGGGGCAAGTGAGGGACAGTCCCGGTAACCTCTGTCCCATAATATCATATGACCTAGACCCCGCAAGTTCATAGATCTTTTAGCGTGAGATAATAATGCATTGCTATTTGATTTTATATGTCCTGTTTGTCCGACTCTCTGTGACCTCATGGACCACAACGTACCATGCTGATCCACTTGGTAGTCATGGAAGAGATACTGGAATGGGTTGCCAGTTCCTTCTCCAGTGGGCCACAGCATACAGCTCCTGGTATTCCTAGTGCTTTAAATTAGAAAAGCAATACCAACAATAGAGGGGCTCCGAGAACAACCTATCCTAATAGGTCTTTCTATGGATATGGTCACCCTCTGAGACCTCTCTTAGCCACTTGTGCCTTCACTGGGAGAAATACTAATAGTGATGAGAGAGGAGGAAAGAAGAAGGTCATTAGCAGAACGAAGAGGGCGGTTGGGAGAGTATTTAGAGACAAGAGCAGAGATATAAGGGGGTGCACTGTTGTTGAGGGCTTTATACGTTAGGGTCATGATTCGGGAAGCTATGGGAAGCAAGTGGGGGGACTGACAGAGAGGAGCTGCAGACACTGAGCGTTTGGTATTGAAGATGAGTTTGGAGGGGAGAGAGACGAGAGATGGGGAGGACAGCAAGGAGTGAGCTGCAGTAGTAGAGATATGATGAGAGAGTGAATTAGAATTTTAGCTGTGTCTTGTTTAAGATAATGACGAATCTTGGAGATGTTTTTAGGTGAAACTAACATGATTTTGTTATTGATTGGATGTGAGGAATAAGAGAGGCTGAGATCCAGTAGAACCCCAAGACAACGGGCCTGGGAGGTGGGAGTGATGATGGTGTTGTCAACAGTGAGAGATATTTGAGGAATGGAAGCTGTAGTAGAGGGTGGAAAGATAAGGAGTTCAGTCTTAGACATGTTGAGTTTGAGTTGACGCGCGGACATCCAGGAGGATATGCTAGAGAGGCAGTTGGAAACTTGAGCTAAAAGAGAGGGGGATAGATCGGGTGCAGAGAGGTGTCATCTGCATAGAGAGGATACTGAAATCCAAAGGAGTGTATAAGGGTGCCAAGGGA
This sequence comes from Discoglossus pictus, assembly GCA_027410445.1. Taxonomy (NCBI): domain Eukaryota; kingdom Metazoa; phylum Chordata; class Amphibia; order Anura; family Alytidae; genus Discoglossus; species Discoglossus pictus. The sequence goes on from CM050174.1 coordinate 1,269,218, forward strand.
GGAGATGGAGAAGAGGAGGGGGCCTAGGACTGAACCTTGGGAAATGCCAACAGACAGAGGGAGAGGTGAAGAAGAGGTGCCGGAGAAGGAGACGCTAAATGTACAATCTTCTAGGTATGATGTGAACCATGAAAGACCTGAGTCCTGGAGGCCAAAAGAAGGGAGAGTTTGGATTAGAAGAGGGTGGTCAACTATGTCGAAGGCAGCAGACAGATCCAGGAGAATTAGAATAGAGAAGTGACCCTTTGATTTGGCCGTTAGCAAGCCATTGGTGACTCTTGTGAGGGCTGTTTCTGTAGAGTGTTCTTTCACTTAAACCTAAATTAAAATGTATCTATTTTTTTATAAATTATTAGCTTCCAAGACTCAATACAATAAGGAAATGATCCCATGTATAAGACATATTATAGAAAAGATAAGTTACCAACCATAGAATATATAAAAATTACAACTATAATAATAGGAATTAAAAGGCAAACTTAATCCCTAAAGTGCCTCCCTGGAATAGTACATTTCCAACAATAAAATATAGAGGCATCAAGAGGATTAGTAAAAAGAATGAATATATTTTATTGTTATGTGTCCGTGTCCTCTCTACACATGTACATGAATATGACCCCCTGATGTTATAGGTCTTGTTGTTATGTGGCTGTGTCCTCTCTACACGTGTACATGAATATGACCCCTGATGTTATAGGTCTTGTTGTTATGTGGCTGTGTCCTCTCTACACGTGTACATGAATATGACCCTCTGATGTTATAGGTCTTGTTGTTATGTGGCTGTGTCCTCTCTACACATGTACATGAATATGACCCTCTGATGTTATAGGTCTTGTTGTTATGTGGCCGTGTCCTCTCTACACATGTACATGAATATGACCCTCTGATGTTATAGGTCTTGTTGTTATGTGGCTGTGTCCTCTCTACACATGTACATGAATATGACCCCTGATGTTATAGGTCTTGTTGTTATGTGGCTGTGTCCTCTCTACACATGTACATGAATATGACCCCCTGATGTTATAGGTCTTGTTGTTATGTGGCTGTGTCCTCTCTACACATGTACATGAATATGACCCTCTGATGTTATAGGTCTTGTTGTTATGTGTCTGTGTCCTCTCTACATATGTACATGAATATGACCCCTGATGTTATAGGTCTTGTTGTTATGTGGCTGTGTCCTCTCTACACATGTACATGAATATGACCCCTGATGTTATAGGTCTTGTTGTTATGTGGCTGTGTCCTCTCTACACATGTACATGAATATGACCCCCTGATGTTATAGGTCTTGTTCTTATGTGGCTGTGTCCTCTCTACACATGTACATGAATATGACCCTCTGATGTTATAGGTCTTGTTGTTATGTGGCTGTGTCCTCTCTACACGTGTACATGAATATGACCCCTGATGTTATAGGTCTTGTTGTTATGTGACTGTGTCGTCTCTACACATGTACATGAATATGACCCCTGATGTTATAGGTCTTGTTGTTATGTGGCTGTGTCCTCTCTACGCATGTACATGAATATGACCCCTGATGTTATAGGTCTTGTTGTTATGTGGCTGTGTCCTCTCTACACATGTACATGAATATGACCCCTGATGTTATAGGTCTTGTTGTTATGTGGCTGTGTCCTCTCTACACATGTACATGAATATGACCCTCTGATGTTATAGGTCTTGTTGTTATGTGGCTGTGTCCTCTCTACACGTGTACATGAATATGACCCCTGATGTTATAGGTCTTGTTGTTATGTGACTGTGTCGTCTCTACACATGTACATGAATATGACCCCTGATGTTATAGGTCTTGTTGTTATGTGGCTGTGTCCTCTCTACGCATGTACATGAATATGACCCCTGATGTTATAGGTCTTGTTGTTATGTGACTGTGTCGTCTCTACACATGTACATGAATATGACCCCTGATGTTATAGGTCTTGTTGTTATGTGGCTGTGTCCTCTCTACACATGTACATGAATATGACCCCTGATGTTATAGGTCTTGTTGTTATGTGACTGTGTCGTCTCTACACATGTACATGAATATGACCCCTGATGTTATAGGTCTTGTTGTTATGTGGCTGTGTCCTCTCTACGCATGTACATGAATATGACCCCTGATGTTATAGGTCTTGTTGTTATGTGGCTGTGTCCTCTCTACACATGTACATGAATATGACCCCCTGATGTTATAGGTCTTGTTGTTATGTGGCCGTGTCGTCTCTACACATGTACATGAATATGACCCCCTGATGTTATAGGTCTTGTTGTTATGTGGCAGTGTCCTCTCTACACATGTACATGAATATGACCCCCTGATGTTATAGGTCTTGTTGTTATGTGTCAGTGTCCTCTCTACACATGTACATGAATATGACCCCCTGATGTTATAGGTCTTGTTGTTATGTGGCAGTGTCCTCTCTACACATGTACATGAATATGACCCCCTGATGTTATAGGTCTTGTTGTTATGTGGCCGTGTCGTCTCTACACATGTACATGAATATGACCCCCTGATGTTATAGGTCTTGTTGTTATGTGGCAGTGTCCTCTCTACACATGTACATGAATATGACCTCTGATGTTATAGGTCTTGTTGTTATGTGGCTGTGTCCTCTCTACACATGTACATGAATATGACCCCCTGATGTTATAGGTCTTGTTGTTATGTGGCTGTGTCCTCTCTACACATGTACATGAATATGACCCCTGATGTTATAGGTCTTGTTGTTATGTGGCTGTGTCCTCTCTACACATGTACATGAATATGACCCCTGATGTTATAGGTCTTGTTATGTGGCTGTGTCCTCTCTACACGTGTACATGAATATGACCCCCTGATGTTATAGGTCTTGTTGTTATGTGGCTGTGTCCTCTCTACAAATGTACATGAATATGACCCCTGATGTTATAGGTCTTGTTGTTATGTGGCTGTGTCCTCTCTACACATGTACATGAATATGACCCCTGATGTTATAGGTCTTGTTGTTATGTGACTGTGTCCTCTCTACACATGTACATGAATATGACCCTCTGATGTTATAAGTCTTGTTGTTATGTGGCTGTGTCCTCTCTACAAATGTACATGAATATGACCCCCTGATGTTATAGGTCTTGTTGTTATGTGGCTGTGTCCTCTCTACACTTGTACATGAATATGACCCTCTGATGTTATAGGTCTTGTTGTTATGTGGCTGTGTCCTCTCTACAAATGTACATGAATATGACCCCTGATGTTATAGGTCTTGTTGTTATGTGGCGGTGTCCTCTCTACACTTGTACATGAATATGACCCTTTGATGTTATAGGTCTTGTTGTTATGTGGCTGTGTCCTCTCTACACATGTACATGAATATGACCCCCTGATGTTATAGGTCTTGTTGTTATGTGGCTGTGTCCTCTCTACACATGTACATGAATATGACCCCCTGATGTTATAGGTCTTGTTGTTATGTGGCTGTGTCCTCTCTACACATGTACATGAATATGACCCTCTGATGTTATAGGTCTTGTATTTATGTGGCCGTGTCCTCTCTACACGTGTACATGAATATGACCCCTGATGTTATAGGTCTTGTTGTTATGTGGCTGTGTCCTCTCTACACATGTACATGAATATGACCCCTGATGTTATAGGTCTTGTTGTTATGTGGCTGTGTCCTCTCTACACATGTACATGAATATGACCCTCTGATGTTATAGGTCTTGTTGTTATGTGGCTGTGTCCTCTCTACACATGTACATGAATATGACCCTCTGATGTTATAGGTCTTGTTGTTATGTGGCTGTGTCCTCTCTACACATGTACATGAATATGACCCCTGATGTTATAGGTCTTGTTGTTATGTGGCTGTGTCCTCTCTACACATGTACATGAATATGACCCCCTGATGTTATAGGTCTTGTTGTTATGTGGCTGTGTCCTCTCTACACATGTACATGAATATGACCCCTGATGTTATAGGTCTTGTTGTTATGTGGCTGTGTCCTCTCTACACATGTACATGAATATGACCCCCTGATGTTATAGGTCTTGTTGTTATGTGGCTGTGTCCTCTCTACACATGTACATGAATATGACCCCTGATGTTATAGGTCTTGTTGTTATGTGGCTGTGTCCTCTCTACACATGTACATGAATATGACCCCTGGATGTTATAGGTCTTGTTGTTATGTGGCTGTGTCCTCTCTACACATGTACATGAATATGACCCCCTGATGTTATAGGTCTTGTTGTTATGTGGCTGTGTCCTCTCTACACATGTACATGAATATGACCCTCTGATGTTATAGGTCTTGTTGTTATGTGGATGTGTCCTCTCTACACATGTACATGAATATGACCCTCTGATGTTATAGGTCTTGTTGTTATGTGGCTGTGTCCTCTCTACACATGTACATGAATATGACCCTGATGTTATAGGTCTTGTTGTTATGTGGCTGTGTCCTCTCTACACATGTACATGAATATGACCCCTGATGTTATAGGTCTTGTTGTTATGTGGCTGTGTCCTCTCTACACATGTACATGAATATGACCCCCTGATGTTATAGATCTTGTTGTTATGTGGCTGTGTCCTCTCTACACATGTACATGAATATGACCCCTGATGTTATAGGTCTTGTTACGTGTGACTGTGTCCTCTCTACACATGTACATGAATATGACCCCCTGATGTTATAGGTCTTGTTGTTATGTGGCTGTGTCCTCTCTACACATGTACATGAATATGACGCCTGATGTTATAGGTCTTGTTGTTATGTGGCTGTGTCCTCTCTACACATGTACATGAATATGACCCCTGATGTTATAGGTCTTGTTGTTATGTGGCCGTGTCCTCTCTACACATGTACATGAATATGACCTTCTGATGTTATAGGTCTTGTTGTTATGTGACTGTGTCCTCTCTACACGTGTACATGAATATGACCTCTGATGTTATAGGTCTTGTTGTTATGTGTCAGTGTCCTCTCTACTCGTGTACATGAATATGACCCTCTGATGTTATAGGTCTTGTTGTTATGTGGCTGTGTCCTCTCTACACATGTACATGAATATGACCCTCTGATGTTATAGGTCTTGTTGTTATGTGGCTGTGTCCTCTCTACACATGTACATGAATATGAGCCCCTGATGTTATAGGTCTTGTTATGTGGCTGTGTCCTCTCTACACGTGTACATGAATATGACCCCTGATGTTATAGGTCTTGTTGTTATGTGGCTGTGTCCTCTCTACACGTGTACATGGATATGACCCCCTGATGTTATAGGTCTTGTTGTTATGTGACTGTGTCCTCTCTACACATGTACATGAATATGACCCCTGATGTTATAGGTCTTGTTGTTATGTGGCTGTGTCCTCTCTACAAGTGTACATGAATATGACCTCCTGATGTTATAGGTCTTGTTGTTATGTGGCTGTGTCCTCTCTACACATGTACATGAATATGACCCCTGATGTTATAGGTCTTGTTATGTGGCTGTGTCCTCTCTACACGTGTACATGAATATGACCCCCTGATGTTATAGGTCTTGTTGTTATGTGGCTGTGTCCTCTCTACAAATGTACATGAATATGACCCCTGATGTTATAGGTCTTGTTGTTATGTGGCGGTGTCATCTCTACACATGTACATGAATATGACCCCTGATGTTATAGATCTTGTTGTTATGTGGCTGTGTCCTCTCTACACATGTACATGAATATGACCCCCTGATGTTATAGGTCTTGTTGTTATGTGGCTGTGTCCTCTCTACAAATGTACATGAATATGACCCCTGATGTTATAGGTCTTGTTGTTATGTGGCGGTGTCATCTCTACACATGTACATGAATATGACCCCCTGATGTTATAGGTCTTGTTGTTATGTGGCTGTGTCCTCTCTACACATGTACATGAATATGACCCTCTGATGTTATAAGTCTTGTTGTTATGTGGCTGTGTCCTCTCTACAAATGTACATGAATATGACCCCTGATGTTATAGGTCTTGTTGTTATGTGGCGGTGTCCTCTCTACACTTGTACATGAATATGACCCTTTGATGTTATAGGTCTTGTTGTTATGTGGCTGTGTCCTCTCTACACATGTACATGAATATGACTCTCTGATGTTATAGGTCTTGTTGTTATGTGGCTGTGTCCTCTCTACACATGTACATGAATATGACCCCCTGATGTTATAGGTCTTGTTGTTATGTGGCTGTGTCCTCTCTACACATGTACATGAATATGACCCCCTGATGTTATAGGTCTTGTTGTTATGTGGCTGTGTCCTCTCTACACATGTACATGAATATGACCCTCTGATGTTATAGGTCTGTTGTTATGTGGCTGTGTCCTCTCTACACATGTACATGAATATGACCCCCTGATGTTATAGGTCTTGTTGTTATGTGGCTGTGTCCTCTCTACACATGTACATGAATATGACCCCCTGATGTTATAGGTCTTGTTGTTATGTGGCTGTGTCCTCTCTACACATGTACATGAATATGACCCCCTGATGTTATAGGTCTTGTTGTTATGTGGCTGTGTCCTCTCTACACATGTACATGAATATGACCCCCTGATGTTATAGGTCTTGTTGTTATGTGGCTGTGTCCTCTCTACACATGTACATGAATATGACCCCTGATGTTATAGGTCTTGTTGTTATGTGGCTGTGTCCTCTCTACACATGTACATGAATATGACCCTCTGATGTTATAGGTCTTGTTGTTATGTGGCTGTGTCCTCTCTACACATGTACATGAATATGACCCTCTGATGTTATAGGTCTTGTTGTTATGTGGCTGTGTCCTCTCTACACATGTACATGAATATGACCCCTGATGTTATAGGTCTTGTTGTTATGTGGCTGTGTCCTCTCTACACATGTACATGAATATGACCCCCTGATGTTATAGGTCTTGTTGTTATGTGGCTGTGTCCTCTCTACACATGTACATGAATATGACCCCCTGATGTTATAGGTCTTGTTGTTATGTGGCTGTGTCCTCTCTACACATGTACATGAATATGACCCCTGATGTTATAGGTCTTGTTGTTATGTGGCTGTGTCCTCTCTACACATGTACATGAATATGACCCCTGATGTTATAGGTCTTGTTGTTATGTGGCTGTGTCCTCTCTACACATGTACATGAATATGACCCTCTGATGTTATAGGTCTTGTTGTTATGTGGCTGTGTCCTCTCTACACAGTGTACATGAATATGACCCCCTGATGTTATAGGTCTTGTTGTTATGTGGCTGTGTCCTCTCTACACATGTACATGAATATGACCCTCTGATGTTATAGGTCTTGTTGTTATGTGGCTGTGTCCTCTCTACACATGTACATGAATATGACCCTCTGATGTTATAGGTCTTGTTGTTATGTGGCTGTGTCCTCTCTACACATGTACATGAATATGACCCCCTGATGTTATAGGTCTTGTTGTTATGTGGCTGTGTCCTCTCTACACATGTACATGAATATGACCCCCTGATGTTATAGATCTTGTTGTTATGTGGCTGTGTCCTCTCTACACATGTACATGAATATGACCCCTGATGTTATAGGTCTTGTTGTTATGTGGACTGTGTCCTCTCTACACATGTACATGAATATGACCCCTGATGTTATAGGTCTTGTTGTTATGTGGCTGTGTCCTCTCTAAGCATGTACATGAATATGACCCCCTACTGTTATAGGTCTTGTTGTTATGTGGCAGTGTCCTCTCTACACATGTACATGAATATGACCTCTGATGTTATAGGTCTTGTTGTTATGTGGCTGTGTCCTCTCTACACGTGTACATGAATATGACCCCTGATGTTATAGGTCTTGTTGTTATGTGGCTGTGTCCTCTCTACACATTTACATGAATATGACCCTCTGATGTTATAGGTCTTGTTGTTATGTGGCTGTGTCCTCTCTACACATGTACATGAATATGACCCTCTGATGTTATAGGTCTTGTTGTTATGTGGCTGTGTCCTCTCTACACATGTACATGAATATGACCCTCTGATGTTATAGGTCTTGTTGTTATGTGGCTGTGTCCTCTCTACACATGTACATGAATATGACCCTCTGATGTTATAGGTCTTGTTGTTATGTGGCTGTGTCCTCTCTACACATGTACATGAATATGACCCCTGATGTTATAGGTCTTGTTGTTATGTGGCTGTGTCCTCTCTACACATGTACATGAATATGACCTCTGATGTTATAGGTCTTGTTGTTATGTGGCTGTGTCCTCTCTACACGTGTACATGAATATGACCTCTGATGTTATAGGTCTTGTTGTTATGTGGCTGTGTCCTCTCTACACGTGTACATGAATATGACCCCTGATGTTATAGGTCTTGTTGTTATGTGTCTGTGTCCTCTCTACACATGTACATGAATATGACTCCTGATGTTATAGGTCTTGTTGTTATGTGGCTGTGTCCTCTCTACACGTGTACATGAATATGACCCTCTGATGTTATAGGTATTGTTGTTATGTGGCTGTGTCCTCTCTACACATGTACATGAATATGACCCCCTGATGTTATAGGTCTTGTTGTTATGTGGCTGTGTCCTCTCTACACATGTACATGAATATGACCCCCTGATGTTATAGGTCTTGTTGTTATGTGGCTGTGTCCTCTCTACACATGTACATGAATATGACCCCTGATGTTATAGGTCTTGTTGTTATGTGGCTGTGTCCTCTCTACACATGTACATGAATATGACCCCTGATGTTATAGGTCTTGTTGTTATGTGGCTGTGTCCTCTCTACACATGTACATGAATATGACCCTCTGATGTTATAGGTCTTGTTGTTATGTGTCTGTGTCCTCTCTACACATGTACATGAATATGACCTCCTGATGTTATAGATCTTGTTGTTATGTGGCTGTGTCCTCTCTACACATGTACATGAATATGACCCTCTGATGTTATAGGTCTTGTTGTTATGTGGCTGTGTCCTCTCTACACATGTACATGAATATGACCCTCTGATGTTATAGGTCTTGTTGTTATGTGGCTGTGTCCTCTCTGCACATGTACATGAATATGACCCCCCTGATGTTATAGGTCTTGTTGTTATGTGGCCGTGTCCTCTCTACACATGTACATGAATATGACCCCCTGATGTTATAGGTCTTGTTGTTATGTGGCTGTGTCCTCTCTACACATGTACATGAATATGACTCCCTGATGTTATAGGTCTTGTTGTTATGTGGCTGTGTCCTCTCTACACATGTACATGAATATGACCCCCTGATGTTATAGTCTTGTTGTTATGTGGCTGTGTCCTCTCTACACATGTACATGAATATGACCCTCTGATGTTATAGGTCTTGTTGTTATGTGGCTGTGTCCTCTCTACACATGTACATGAATATGACCCCCTGATGTTATAGGTCTTGTTGTTATGTGGCTGTGTCCTCTCTACACATGTACATGAATATGACCCCTGATGTTATAGGTCTTGTTGTTATGTGGCTGTGTCCTCTCTACACCTGTACATGAATATGACCCCTGATGTTATAGATCTTGTTGTTATGTGGCTGTGTCCTCTCTACACATGTACATGAATATGACCCCTGATGTTATAGGTCTTGTTGTTATGTGGCTGTGTCCTCTCTACACATGTACATGAATATGACCCTCTGATGTTATAGGTCTTGTTGTTATGTGACTGTGTCCTCTCTACACATGTACATGAATATGACCCCTGATGTTATAGGTCTTGTTGTTATGTGGTTGTGTCCTCTCTACACATGTACATGAATATGACCCCCTGATGTTATAGATCTTGTTGTTATGTGGCTGTGTCCTCTCTACACATGTACATGAATATGACCCCTGATGTTATAGATCTTGTTGTTATGTGGCTGTGTCCTCTCTACACATGTACATGAATATGACCCTCTGATGTTATAGGTCTTGTTGTTATGTGACTGTGTCCTCTCTACACATGTACATGAATATGACCCCTGATGTTATAGGTCTTGTTGTTATGTGGTTGTGTCCTCTCTACACATGTACATGAATATGACCCCCTGATGTTATAGGTCTTGTTGTTATGTGACTGTGTCCTCTCTACACATGTACATGAATATGACCCCTGATGTTATAGGTCTTGTTGTTATGTGGCTGTGTCCTCTCTACACATGTACATGAATATGACCCCCTGATGTTATAGGTCTTGTTGTTATGTGGCTCTGTCCTCTCTACACATGTACATGAATATGACCCCCTGATGTTATAGGTCTTGTTGTTATGTGACTGTGTCCTCTCTACACATGTACATGAATATGACCCCTGATGTTATAGGTCTTGTTGTTATGTGGCTGTGTCCTCTCTACACATGTACATAATTATGACCCCTGATGTTATAGGTCTTGTTGTTATGTGGCTGTGTCCTCTCTACACATGTACATAATTATGACCCCTGATGTTATAGGTCTTGTTGTTATGTGGCTCTGTCCTCTCTACACGTGTACATGAATATGATCCTCTGATGTTATAGGTCTTGTTGTTATGTGGTTGTGTCCTCTCTACACGTGTACATGAATATGACCCCTGATGTTATAGGTCTTGTTATGTGGCTGTGTCCTCTCTGCACGTGTACATGAATATGACCCCTGATGTTATAGGTCTTGTTGTTATGTGGCTGTGTCCTCTCTACACATGTACATGAATATGACCTCTGATGTTATAGGTCTTGTTGTTATGTGGCTGTGTCCTCTCTACACATGTACATGAATATGACCCCTGATGTTATAGGTCTTGTTGTTATGTGGCAGTGTCCTCTCTACACATGTACATGAATATGACCCTCTGATGTTATAGGTCTTGTTGTTATGTGGCTGTGTCCTCTCTACACATGTACATGAATATGACCCCCTACTGTTATAGGTCTTGTTGTTATGTGTCAGTGTCCTCCCTACACATGTACATGAATATGACCCCTGATGTTATAGGTCTTGTTATGTGGCTGTGTCCTCTCTACACATGTACATGAATATGACTCCTGATGTTATAGGTCTTGTTGTTATGTGGCTGTGTCCTCTCTACACATGTACATGAATATGACCCCCTACTGTTATAGGTCTTGTTGTTATGTGTCAGTGTCCTCCCTACACATGTACATGAATATGACCCCTGATGTTATAGGTCTTGTTGTTATGTGGCTGTGTCCTCTCTACACATGTACATGAATATGACCCCCTGATGTTATAGGTCTTGTTGTTATGTGACTGTGTCCTCTCTACACATGTACATGAATATGACCCCTGATGTTATAGGTCTTGTTATGTGGCTGTGTCCTCTCTACACATGTACATGAATATGACCCTCTGATGTTATAGGTCTTGTTGTTATGTGGCTGTGTCCTCTCTACACATGTACATGAATATGACCCCTGATGTTATAGGTCTTGTTGTTATGTGACTGTGTCCTCTCTACACATGTACATGAATATGACCCCTGATGTTATAGGTCTTGTTGTTATGTGGCTGTGTCCTCTCTACACATGTACATGAATATGACCCCTGATGTTATAGGTCTTGTTATGTGGCTGTGTCCTCTCTGCACGTGTACATGAATATGACTCCTGATGTTATAGGTCTTGTTGTTATGTGGCGGTGTCCTCTCTACACATGTACATGAATATGACCCCTGATGTTATAGGTCTTGTTGTTATGTGGCTGTGTCCTCTCTGCACATGTACATGAATATGACGCCCTGATGTTATAGGTCTTGTTGTTATGTGGCTGTGTCCTCTCTACACATGTACATGAATATGACCCCTGATGTTATAGGTCTTGTTGTTATGTGGCGGTGTCCTCTCTACACATGTACATGAATATGACCTCTGATGTTATAGGTCTTGTTGTTATGTGGCTGTGTCCTCTCTACACGTGTACATGAATATGACTCCTGATGTTATAGGTCTTGTTTTTATGTGGCTGTGTCCTCTCTACACGTGTACATGAATATGACCTCTGATGTTATAGGTCTTGTTGTTATGTGTCAGTGTCCTCTCTACACATGTACATGAATATGACCCCTGATGTTATAGGTCTTGTTGTTATGTGGCTGTGTCCTCTCTGCACATGTACATGAATATGACGCCCTGATGTTATAGGTCTTGTTGTTATGTGGCTGTGTCCTCTCTGCACATGTACATGAATATGACGCCCTGATGTTATGGGTCTTGTTGTTATGTGGCTGTGTCCTCTCTGCACATGTACATGAATATGACGCCCTGATGTTATAGGTCTTGTTGTTATGTGGCTGTGTCCTCTCTATGCATGTACATGAATATGACCCCCTACTGTTATAGGTCTTGTTGTTATGTGTCAGTGTCCTCCCTACACATGTACATGAATATGACCCCTGATGTTATAGGTCTTGTTATGTGGCTGTGTCCTCTCTACACATGTACATGAATATGACTCCTGATGTTATAGGTCTTGTTGTTATGTGGCTGTGTCCTCTCTACACATGTACATGAATATGACCCCCTACTGTTATAGGTCTTGTTGTTATGTGGCTGTGTCCTCTCTACACATGTACATGAATATGACCCCTGATGTTATAGGTCTTGTTGTTATGTGTCAGTGTCCTCCCTACACATGTACATGAATATGACCCCTGATGTTATAGGTCTTGTTATGTGGCGGTGTCCTCTCTACACATGTACATGAATATGACCTCTGATGTTATAGGTCTTGTTGTTATGTGACTGTATCCTCTCTACACATGTACATGAATATGACCTCTGATGTTATAGGTCTTGTTGTTATGTGACTGTATCCTCTCTACACATGTACATGAATATGACCTCTGATGTTATAGGTCTTGTTGTTATGTGGCTGTGTCCTCTCTACACATGTACATGAATATGACCCTCTGATGTTATAGGTCTTGTTGTTATGTGGCTGTGTCCTCTCTACACATGTACATGAATATGACCCCCTGATGTTATAGGTCTTGTTGTTATGTGGCTGTGTCCTCTCTACACATGTACATGAATATGACCCCTGATGTTATAGGTCTTGTTGTTATGTGGCTGTGTCCTCTCTACACATGTACATGAATATGACCCCCTGATGTTATAGGTCTTGTTGTTATGTGGCCGTGTCCTCTCTACACATGTACATGAATATGACCCCTGATGTTATAGGTCTTGTTGTTATGTGGTTGTGTCCTCTCTACACTTGTACATGAATATGATCCCTGATGTTATAGGTCTTGTTGTTATGTGACTGTGTCCTCTCTACACGTGTACATGAATATGACCCCTGATGTTATAGGTCTTGTTGTTATTTGGCTGTGTCCTCTCTACTCGTGTACATGAATATGACCCTCTGATTTTATAGGTCTTGTTGTTATTTGGCTGTGTCCTCTCTACTCGTGTACATGAATATGACCCTCTGATTTTATAGGTCTTGTTGTTATGTGGCTGTGTCCTCTCTACACATGTACATGAATATGACCCCCTGATGTTATAGGTCTTGTTGTTATGTGGCTGTGTCCTCTCTACACATGTACATGAATATGACCCCCTGATGTTATAGGTCTTGTTGTTATGTGGCTGTGTCATCTCTACACATGTACATGAATATGACCCCTGATGTTATAGGTCTTGTTGTTATGTGGCTGTGTCCTCTCTACACATGTACATGAATATGACCCTCTGATGTTATAGGTCTTGTTGTTATGTGGCTGTGTCCTCTCTACACATGTACATGAATATGACCTCTGATGTTATAGGTCTTGTTGTTATGTGGCTGTGTCCTCTCTACACATGTACATGAATATGACCCCCTGATGTTATAGGTCTTGTTGTTATGTGGCTGTGTCCTCTCTACACATGTACATGAATATGACCCTCTGATGTTATAGGTCTTGTTGTTATGTGGCTGTGTCCTCTCTACACCTGTACATGAATATGACCCCTGATGTTATAGGTCTTGTTGTTATGTGGCTGTGTCCTCTCTACACATGTACATGAATATGACCCTCTGATGTTATAGGTCTTGTTGTTATGTGGCTGTGTCCTCTCTACACATGTACATGAATATGACCCCCTGATGTTATAGGTCTTGTTGTTATGTGGCTGTGTCCTCTCTACACATGTACATGAATATGACCCCTGATGTTATAGGTCTTGTTGTTATGTGGTTGTGTCCTCTCTACACATGTACATGAATATGACTCTCTGATGTTATAGGTCTTGTTGTTATGTGGCTGTGTCCTCTCTACACATGTACATGAATATGACTCCTGATGTTATAGGTCTTGTTGTTATGTGGCTGTGTCCTCTCTACGCATGTACATGAATATGACTCCTGATGTTATAGGTCTTGTTGTTATGTGGCTGTGTCCTCTCTACACATGTACATGAATATGACTCCTGATGTTATAGATCTTGTTGTTATGTGGCTGTGTCCTCTCTACAGATGTACATGAATATGACCCCCTGATGTTATAGGTCTTGTTGTTATGAGGCTGTGTCCTCTCTACACATGTACATGAATATGACTCTCTGATGTTATAGGTCTTGTTGTTATGTGGCTGTGTCCTCTCTACACATGTACATGAATATGACCCTCTGATGTTATAGGTCTTGTTGTTATGTGGCTGTGTCCTCTCTACACATGTACATGAATATGACCCTCTGATGTTATAGGTCTTGTTATGTGGCTGTGTCCTCTCTACACATGTACATGTATATGACTCCCTGATGTTATAGGTCTTGTTGTTATGTGGTTGTGTCCTCTCTACACATGTACATGAATATGACCCCTGATGTTATAGGTCTTGTTGTTATGTGGCTGTGTCCTCTCTACACATGTACTTGAATATGACCCCTGATGTTATAGGTCTTGTTATGTGACTGTGTCCTCTCTGCACGTGTACATGAATATGACCCCTGATGTTATAGGTCTTGTTGTTATGTGGCTGTGTCCTCTCTACACGTGTACATGAGTATGACCCCTGATGTTATAGGTCTTGTTGTTATGTGGCTGTGTCCTCTCTACACATGTACATGAATATGACCCTCTGATGTTATAGGTCTTGTTGTTATGTGGCTGTGTCCTCTCTACACATGTACATGAATATGAACCCCTGATCTTATAGGTCTTGTTGTTATGTGACTGTGTCCTCTCTACACATGTACATGAATATGACCCCTGATGTTATAGGTCTTTTTGTTATGTGGTTGCGTCCTCTCTACACGTGTACATGAATGTGACCCTCCTGATGTTATAGGTCTTGTTGTTATGTGGTTGTGTCCTCTCTACACGTGTACATGAATATGACCCCCTGATGTTATAGGTCTTGTTGTTATGTGTCTGTGTCCTCTCTACACATGTACATGAATATGACCCCCTGATGTTATAGATCTTGTTGTTATGTGGCTGTGTCCTCTCTACACGTGTACATGAATGTGACCCTCTGATGTTATAGGTCTTGTTGTTATGTGGCTGTGTCCTCTCTACACATGTACATGATTATGACCCCTGATGTTATAGGTCTTGTTGTTATGTGGCTGTGTCCTCTCTACACATGTACATGATTATGACTTCTGATGTTATAGGTCTTGTTGTTATGTGGTTGTGTCCTCTCTACACATGTACATGAATATGACCCCTGATGTTATAGGTCTTGTTGTTATGTGACTGTGTCCTCTCTACACATGTACATGAATATGACCCCTGATGTTATAGGTCTTGTTGTTATGTGGCTGTGTCCTCTCTACACATGTACATGATTATGACTTCTGATGTTATAGGTCTTGTTGTTATGTGGTTGTGTCCTCTCTACACATGTACATGAATATGACCCCTGATGTTATAGGTCTTGTTGTTATGTGGCTGTGTCCTCTCTACACATGTACATGAATATGACCCCTGATGTTATAGGTCTTGTTGTTATGTGTCCGTGTCCTCTCTACACATGAACATGAATATGACCCCTGATGTTATAGGTCTTGTTGTTATGTGTCCGTGTCCTCTCTACACATGAACATGAATATGACCCCTGATGTTATAGGTCTTGTTGTTATGTGGCTGTGTCCTCTCTACACATGTACATGAATATGACTCCTGATGTTATAGGTCTTGTTGTTATGTGGCTGTGTCCTCTCTACACATGTACATGAATATGACCCCTGATGTTATAGGTCTTGTTGTTATGTGGCTGTGTCCTCTCTACACATGTACATGAATATGACCCCTGATGTTATAGGTCTTGTTGTTATGTGGCTGTGTCCTCTCTACACATGTACATGAATATGACCTCTGATGTTATAGGTCTTGTTGTTATGTGGCTGTGTCCTCTCTACACATGTACATGAATATGACCTCTGATGTTATAGGTCTTGTTGTTATGTGGCTGTGTCCTCTCTACACGTGTACATGAATATGACCCCTGATGTTATAGGTCTTGTTGTTATGTGGCTGTGTCCTCTCTACACATGTACATGAATATGACCCCCTGATGTTATAGGTCTTGTTGTTATGTGACTGTGTCCTCTCTACACATGTACATGAATATGACCCTCTGATGTTATAGGTCTTGTTGTTATGTGACTGTGTCCTCTCTACACATGTACATGAATATGACCCCTGATGTTATAGGTCTTGTTGTTATGTAGCTGTGTCCTCTCTACACATGTACATGAATATGACCCCTGATGTTATAGGTCTTGTTGTTATGTGGCTGTGTCCTCTCTACACATGTACATGAATATGACCCTCTGATGTTATAGGTCTTGTTGTTATGTGACTGTGTCCTCTCTACACATGTACATGAATATGACCCCTGATGTTATAGGTCTTGTTGTTATGTGACTGTGTCCTCTCTACACATGTACATGAATATGACCCCTGATGTTATAGATCTTGTTGTTATGTGGCTGTGTCCTCTCTACACATGTACATGAATATGACCCCCTGATGTTATAGGTCTTGTTGTTATGTGGCTGTGTCCTCTCTGCACATGTACATGAATATGACCCCTGATGTTATAGGTCTTGTTGTTATGTGGCTGTGTCCTCTCTACACATGTACATGAATATGACCCCCTGATGTTATAGGTCTTGTTGTTATGTGGCTGTGTCCTCTCTACACATGTACATGAATATGATCCCCTGATGTTATAGATCTTGTTGTTATGTGGCTGTGTCCTCTCTACACATGTACATGAATATGACCCTCTGATGTTATAGGTCTTGTTGTTATGTGGCTGTGTCCTCTCTACACATGTACATGAATATGACCCCTGATGTTATAGGTCTTGTTGTTATGTGGCTGTGTCCTCTCTACACATGTACATGAATATGACCCCCTGATGTTATAGGTCTTGTTGTTATGTGGCTGTGTCCTCTCTACACATGTACATGAATATGACCCCTGATGTTATAGATCTTGTTGTTATGTGGCTGTGTCCTCTCTACACATGTACATGAATATGACCCCTGATGTTATAGATCTTGTTGTTATGTGACTGTGTCGTCTCTACACATGTACATGAATATGAACTCTGATGTTATAGGTCTTGTTGTTATGTGGTTGTGTCCTCTCTACACATGTACATGAATATGACCTCTGATGTTATAGGTCTTGTTGTTATGTGGCGGTGTCCTCTCTACACGTGTACATGAATATGACCCCTGATGTTATAGGTCTTGTTGTTATGTGGCTGTGTCCTCTCTACACATGTACATGAATATGACCCTCTGATGTTATAGGTCTTGTTGTTATGTGGCTGTGTCCTCTCTACACATGTACATGAATATGACCCTCTGATGTTATAGGTCTTGTTGTTATGTGGCTGTGTCCTCTCTACACATGTACATCAATATGACCCTCTGATGTTATAGGTCTTGTTGTTATGTGACTGTGTCCTCTCTACACATGTACATGAATATGACCCCTGATGTTATAGGTCTTGTTGTTATGTGGCTGTGTCCTCTCTACACATGTACATGAATATGACCCCCTGATGTTATAGGTCTTGTTGTTATGTGACTGTGTCCTCTCTACACCTGTACATGAATATGACCCCTGATGTTATAGGTCTTGTTGTTATGTGGCTGTGTCCTCTCTACACCTGTACATGAATATGACCCCTGATGTTATAGGTCTTGTTGTTATGTGGCTGTGTCCTCTCTACACATGTACATGAATATGACCCTCTGATGTTATAGGTCTTGTTGTTATGTGGCTGTGTCCTCTCTACACATGTACATGAATATGACCCCTAATGTTATAGGTCTTGTTGTTATGTGTCCGTGTCCTCTCTACACATGTACATGAATATGACCCCTAATGTTATAGGTCTTGTTGTTATGTGGCTGTGTCCTCTCTACACCTGTACATGAATATGACCCCTGATGTTATAGGTCTTGTTGTTATGTGGCTGTGTCTCTCTACACATGTACATGAATATGACCCTCTGATGTTATAGGTCTTGTTGTTATGTGGCTGTGTCCTCTCTACACATGTACATGAATATGACCCCTGATGTTATAGGTCTTGTTGTTATGTGGCTGTGTCCTCTCTACACATGTACATGAATATGACTCCTGATGTTATAGGTCTTGTTGTTATGTGACTGTGTCCTCTCTACACATGTACATGAATATGACCCCCCTGATGTTATAGGTCTTGTTGTTATGTGGCTGTGTCCTCTCCTACACATGTACATGAATATGACCCCTGATGTTATAGGTCTTGTTGTTATGTGGCTGTGTCCCTCTCTACACATGTACATGAATATGACCCCTGATGTTATAGTTCTTGTTGTTATGTGGCTGTGTCCTCTCTACACATGTACATGAATATGACCCTCTGATGTTATAGGTCTTGTTGTTATGTGGCTGTGTCCTCTCTACACATGTACATGAATATGACCCTCTGATGTTATAGTTCTTGTTGTTATGTGGCTGTGTCCTCTCTACACATGTACATGAATATGACCCTCTGATGTTATAGTTCTTGTTGTTATGTGGCAGTGTCCTCTCTACACATGTACATGAATATGACCCTCTGATGTTATAGGTCTTGTTGTTATGTGGCTGTGTCCTCTCTACACATGTACATGAATATGACCCCTGATGTTATAGGTCTTGTTGTTTTGTGGCTGTGTCCTCTCTACACATGTACATGAATATGACCCCTGATGTTATAGATCTTGTTGTTATGTGGCTGTGTCCTCTCTGCACATGTACATGAATATGACCCCTGATGTTATAGGTCTTGTTGTTATGTGGCTGTGTCCTCTCTACACATGAACATGAATATGACCCCCTGATGTTATAGGTCTTGTTGTTATGTTGCTGTGTCCTCTCTACACATGTACATAATTATGACCTCTGATGTTATAGGTATTGTTGTTATGTGGCTGTGTCCTCTCTACACATGTACATGAATATGACTCCCTGATGTTATAGGTCTTGTTGTTATGTGGCTGTGTCCTCTCTACACATGTACATGAATATGACCCTCTGATGTTATAGATCTTGTTGTTATGTGGCTGTGTCCTCTCTACACATGTACATGAATATGACCCCTGATGTTATAGGTCTTGTTGTTATGTGGCTGTGTCCTCTCTACACATGTACATGAATATGACCCCTGATGTTATAGGTCTTGTTGTTATGTGGCTGTGTCCTCTCTACACATGTACATGAATATGACCCCCTGATGTTATAGGTCTTGTTATGTGGTTGTGTCCTCTCTACACATGTACATGAATATGACCCCTGATGTTATAGGTCTTGTTGTTATGTGGCTGTGTCCTCTCTACACATGTACATGAATATGACCCCCTGATGTTATAGGTCTTGTTGTTATGTGGCTGTGTCCTCTCTACACGTGTACATGAATATGACCCCTGATGTTATAGGTCTTGTTGTTATGTGGCTGTGTCCTCTCTACACATGTACATGAATATGACCTCTGATGTTATAGATCTTGTTGTTATGTGGCTGTGTCCTCTCTACACATGTACATGAATATGACCCCTGATGTTATAGGTCTTGTTGTTATGTGGCTGTGTCCTCTCTACACATGTACATGAATATGACCCCTGATGTTATAGGTCTTGTTGTTATGTGGTTGTGTCCTCTCTACACATGTACATGAATATGACCCCTGATGTTATAGGTCTTGTTGTTATGTGGCTGTGTCCTCTCTACACGTGTACATGAATATGACCCCCCTGATGTTATAGATCTTGTTGTTATGTGACTGTGTCCTCTCTACACATGTACATGAATATGACCTCTGATGTTATAGGTATTGTTGTTATGTGGCTGTGTCCTCTCTACACATGTACATGAATATGACTCCCTGATGTTATAGGTCTTGTTGTTATGTGGTTGTGTCCTCTCTACACATGTACATGAATATGACCCCTGGTGTTATAGGTCTTGTTGTTATGTGGCTGTGTCCTCTCTACACATGTACATGAATATGACCCCAAGATGTTATAGGTCTTGTTGTTATGTGGCTGTGTCCTCTCTACACATGTACATGAATATGACCCCTGATGTTATAGGTCTTGTTGTTATGTGGCTGTGTCCTCTCTACACATGTACATGAATATGACCCCCTGATGTTATAGGTCTTGTTGTTATGTGGCTGTGTCCTCTCTACACATGTACATGAATATGACCCCTGATGTTATAGGTCTTGTTGTTATGTGGCTGTGTCCTCTCTACACATGTACATGAATATGACTCCTGATGTTATAGGTCTTGTTGTTATGTGGCTGTGTCCTCTCTACACATGTACATGAATATGACCCTCTGATGTTATAGGTCTTGTTGTTATGTGACTGTGTCCTCTCTACACATGTACATGAATATGACCCCCTGATGTTATAGGTCTTGTTGTTATGTGGCTGTGTCCTCTCTACACATGTACATGAATATGACCCCCTGATGTTATAGGTCTTGTTGTTATGTGGCTGTGTCCTCTCTACACATGTACATGAATATGACCCTGATGTTATAGGTCTTGTTGTTATGTGTCCGTGTCCTCTCTACACATGTACATGAATATGACCCCTGATGTTATAGGTCTTGTTGTTATGTGGCTGTGTCCTCTCTACACATGTACATGAATATGACTCTCTGATGTTATAGGTCTTGTTGTTATGTGGCTGTGTCCTCTCTACACATGTACATGAATATGACCCCTGATGTTATAGGTCTTGTTGATATGTGGCTGTGTCCTCTCTACACATGTACATGAATATGACCCCTGATGTTATAGGTCTTGTTGTTATGTGTCCGTGTCCTCTCTACGCATGTACATGAATATGACCCCTGATGTTATAGGTCTTGTTGTTATGTGGCTGTGTCCTCTCTACACATGTACATGAATATGATCCCCTGATGTTATAGATCTTGTTGTTATGTGGTTGTGTCCTCTCTACACATGTACATGAATATGACCTCTGATGTTATAGGTCTTGTTGTCATGTGACTGTGTCCTCTCTACGCATGTACATGAATATGACCCCCTGATGTTATAGGTCTTGTTGTTATGTGGCTGTGTCCTCTCTACACATGTACATGAATATGACCCTCTGATGTTATAGGTCTTGTTGTTATGTGGCTGTGTCCTCTCTACACATGTACATGAATATGACCCCTGATGTTATAGGTCTTGTTGTTATGTGGCTGTGTCCTCTCTACACATGTACATGAATATGACCCTCTGATGTTATAGGTCTTGTTGTTATGTGGCTGTGTCCTCTCTACACATGTACATGAATATGACCCCTGATGTTATAGGTCTTGTTGTTATGTGGCTGTGTCCTCTCTACACATGTACATGAATATGACCCTCTGATGTTATAGGTCTTGTTGTTATGTGGCTGTGTCCTCTCTACACATGTACATGAATATGACCCTCTGATGTTATAGGTCTTGTTGTTATGTGGCCGTGTCCTCTCTACACATGTACATGAATATGACCCCCTGATGTTATAGGTCTTGTTGTTATGTGTCAGTGTCCTCTCTACACATGTACATGAATATGACCCCCTTATGTTATAGGTCTTGTTGTTATGTGGCTGTGTCCTCTCTACACATGTACATGAATATGACTCCTGATGTTATAGATCTTGTTGTTATGTGGCTGTGTCCTCTCTACACATGTACATGAATATGACCCCTGATGTTATAGGTCTTGTTGTTATGTGGCTGTGTCCTCTCTACACATGTACATGAATATGACCCCTGATGTTATAGGTC
The DNA here is from genome assembly GCA_027410445.1 of Discoglossus pictus. Taxonomy (NCBI): domain Eukaryota; kingdom Metazoa; phylum Chordata; class Amphibia; order Anura; family Alytidae; genus Discoglossus; species Discoglossus pictus. Next base: position 1,291,496 of record CM050174.1, read on the forward strand.
TTGTTGTTATGTGGCTGTGTCCTCTCTACACATGTACATGAATATGACCCTCTGATGTTATAGGTCTTGTTGTTATGTGGCTGTGTCCTCTCTACACATGTACATGAATATGACCCTCTGATGTTATAGGTCTTGTTGTTATGTGGCCGTGTCCTCTCTACACATGTACATGAATATGACCCCCTGATGTTATAGGTCTTGTTGTTATGTGGCTGTGTCCTCTCTACACATGTACATGAATATGACCCTCTGATGTTATAGGTCTTGTTGTTATGTGGCTGTGTCCTCTCTACACATGTACATGAATATGACTCCTGATGTTATAGGTCTTGTTGTTATGTGGCTGTGTCCTCTCTACACATGTACATGAATATGACCCTCTGATGTTATATGTCTTGTTGTTATGTGGCTGTGTCCTCTCTACACATGTACATGAATATGACCCCTGATGTTATAGGTCTTGTTGTTATGTGGCTGTGTCCTCTCTACACATGTACATGAATATGACCCCCTGATGTTATAGGTCTTGTTGTTATGTGGCTGTGTCCTCTCTACACATGTACATGAATATGATCCCTGATGTTATAGGTCTTGTTGTTATGTGGCTGTGTCCTCTCTACACATGTACATGGATATGACTCCTGATGTTATAGGTCTTGTTGTTATATAGCTGTGTCCTCTCTACACATGTACATGAATATGACCCCTGATGTTATAGGTCTTGTTGTTATGTGGCAGTGTCCTCTCTACACATGTACATGAATATGACCCCCTGATGTTATAGGTCTTGTTGTTATGTGGCTGTGTCCTCTCTACACATGTACATGAATATGACCCTCTGATGTTATATGTCTTGTTGTTATGTGGCTGTGTCCTCTCTACACATGTACATGAATATGACCCTCTGATGTTATAGATCTTGTTGTTATGTGGCTGTGTCCTCTCTACACATGTACATGAATATGACCTCTGATGTTATAGATCTTGTTGTTATGTGGCTGTGTCCTCTCTACACATGTACATGAATATGACCCCTGATGTTATAGGTCTTGTTGTTATGTGGCTGTGTCCTCTCTACACATGTACATGAATATGACCCCCCTGATGTTATAGGTCTTGTTGTTATGTGGTTGTGTCCTCTCTACACATGTACATGAATATGACCCCTGATGTTATAGGTCTTGTTGTTATGTGGCTGTGTCCTCTCTACACGTGTACATGAATATGACCCCCTGATGTTATAGATCTTGTTGTTATGTGACTGTGTCCTCTCTACACATGTACATGAATATGACCTCTGATGTTATAGGTATTGTTGTTATGTGGCTGTGTCCTCTCTACACATGTACATGAATATGACTCCCTGATGTTATAGGTCTTGTTGTTATGTGGTTGTGTCCTCTCTACACATGTACATGAATATGACCCCTGGTGTTATAGGTCTTGTTGTTATGTGGCTGTGTCCTCTCTACACATGTACATGAATATGACCCCAAGATGTTATAGGTCTTGTTGTTATGTGGCTGTGTCCTCTCTACACATGTACATGAATATGACCCCTGATGTTATAGGTCTTGTTGTTATGTGGCTGTGTCCTCTCTACACATGTACATGAATATGACCCCCTGATGTTATAGGTCTTGTTGTTATGTGGCTGTGTCCTCTCTACACATGTACATGAATATGACCCCTGATGTTATAGGTCTTGTTGTTATGTGGCTGTGTCCTCTCTACACATGTACATGAATATGACCCCCTGATGTTATAGGTCTTGTTGTTATGTGGCTGTGTCCTCTCTACACATGTACATGAATATGACCCTCTGATGTTATAGGTCTTGTTGTTATGTGACTGTGTCCTCTCTACACATGTACATGAATATGACCCCCTGATGTTATAGGTCTTGTTGTTATGTGGCTGTGTCCTCTCTACACATGTACATGAATATGACCCCCTGATGTTATAGGTCTTGTTGTTATGTGGCTGTGTCCTCTCTACACATGTACATGAATATGACCCCTGATGTTATAGGTCTTGTTGTTATGTGTCCGTGTCCTCTCTACACATGTACATGAATATGACCCTCTGATGTTATAGGTCTTGTTGTTATGTGGCGTGTCCTCTCTACACATGTACATGAATATGACCCCCTGATGTTATAGGTCTTGTTGTTATGTGTCAGTGTCCTCTCTACACATGTACATGAATATGACCCCCTGATGTTATAGGTCTTGTTGTTATGTGGCTGTGTCCTCTCTACACATGTACATTAATATGACTCCTGATGTTATAGGTCTTGTTGTTATGTGGCTGTGTCCTCTCTACACATGTACATGAATATGACCCCTGATGTTATAGGTCTTGTTGTTATGTGGCTGTGTCCTCTCTACACATGTACATGAATATGACCCCTGATGTTATAGGTCTTGTTGTTATGTGGCTGTGTCCTCTCTACACATGTACATGAATATGACCCTCTGATGTTATAGGTCTTGTTGTTATGTGGCCGTGTCCTCTCTACACATGTACATGAATATGACCCCCTGATGTTATAGGTCTTGTTGTTATGTGGCTGTGTCCTCTCTACACATGTACATGAATATGACCCTCTGATGTTATAGGTCTTGTTGTTATGTGGCTGTGTCCTCTCTACACATGTACATGAATTGACTCCTGATGTTATAGGTCTTGTTGTTATGTGGCTGTGTCCTCTCTACACATGTACATGAATATGACCCTCTGATGTTATATGTCTTGTTGTTATGTGGCTGTGTCCTCTCTACACATGTACATGAATATGACCCCCCTGATGTTATAGGTCTTGTTGTTATGTGGCTGTGTCCTCTCTACACATGTACATGAATATGACCCCCTGATGTTATAGGTCTTGTTGTTATGTGGCTGTGTCCTCTCTACAATGTACATGAATATGATCCCTGATGTTATAGGTCTTGTTGTTATGTGGCTGTGTCCTCTCTACACATGTACATGGATATGACTCCTGATGTTATAGGTCTTGTTGTTATATAGCTGTGTCCTCTCTACCACGTGTACATGAATATGACCCCTGATGTTATAGGTCTTGTTGTTATGTGGCAGTGTCCTCTCTACACATGTACATGAATATGACCCCCTGATGTTATAGGTCTTGTTGTTATGTGGCTGTGTCCTCTCTACACATGTACATGAATATGACCCCCTGATGTTATAGGTCTTGTTGTTATGTGGCTGTGTCCTCTCTACACATGTACATGAATATGACCCCCTGATGTTATAGGTCTTGTTGTTATGTGGTTGTGTCCTCTCTACACATGTACATGAATATGACCCCCTGATGTTATAAGTCTTGTTGTTATGTGGCTGTGTCCTCTCTACACATGTACATGAATATGACCCCCTGATGTTATAGGTCTTGTTGTTATGTGGTTGTGTCCTCTCTACACATGTACATGAATATGACCCCCTGATGTTATAGGTCTTGTTGTTATGTGGCTGTGTCCTCTCTACACATGTACATGAATATGACCCCTGATGTTATAGGTCTTGTTGTTATGTGGTTGTGTCCTCTCTACACATGTACATGAATATGACCCCTGATGTTATAGGTCTTGTTGTTATATAGCTGTGTCCTCTCTACACATGTACATGAATATGACCCCTGATGTTATAGGTCTTGTTGTTATGTGGCTGTGTCCTCTCTACACATGTACATGAATATGACCCCCTGATGTTATAGGTCATGTTGTTATGTGGCTGTGTCCTCTCTACACATGTACATGAATATGACCCCTGATGTTATAGGTCTTGTTGTTATGTGACTGTTTCCTCTCTACACATGTACATGAATATGACCCCTGATGTTATAGGTCTTGTTGTTATGTGGCTGTGTCCTCTCTACACATGTACATGAATATGACCCCTGATGTTATAGGTCTTGTTGTTATGTGGCTGTGTCCTCTCTACACATGTACATGAATATGACCCCCTGATGTTATAGGTCATGTTGTTATGTGGCTGTGTCCTCTCTACACATGTACATGAATATGACCCCTGATGTTATAGGTCTTGTTGTTATGTGGCCGTGTCCTCTCTACACATGTACATGAATATGACCTCTGATGTTATAGGTCTTGTTGTTATGTGGCTGTGTCCTCTCTACACATGTACATGAATATGACCCCTGATGTTATAGGTCTTGTTGTTGTGTGGCCGTGTCCTCTCTACACATGTACATGAATATGACCCCTGATGTTATAGGTCTTGTTGTTATATAGCTGTGTCCTCTCTACACATGTACATGAATATGACCCCTGATGTTATAGGTCTTGTTGTTATGTGGCTGTGTCCTCTCTACACATGTACATGAATATGACCCCCTGATGTTATAGGTCATGTTGTTATGTGGCCGTGTCCTCTCTACACATGTACATGAATATGACCCTCTGATGTTATAGGTCTTGTTGTTATGTGGCCGTGTCCTCTCTACACATGTACATGAATATGACCTTCTGATGTTATAGGTCTTGTTGTTATGTGGCTGTGTCCTCTCTACACATGTACATGAATATGACCCCTGATGTTATAGGTCTTGTTGTTATGTGGCTGTGTCCTCTCTACACATGTACATGAATATGACCTCTGATGTTATAGGTCTTGTTGTTATGTGGCTGTGTCCTCTCTACACGTGTACATGAATATGACCCTCTGATGTTATAGGTCTTGTTGTTATGTGGCTGTGTCCTCTCTACACATGTACATGAATATGACCCTCTGATGTTATAGGTCTTGTTGTTATGTGGCTGTGTCCTCTCTACACATGTACATGAATATGACCCCTGATGTTATAGGTCTTGTTGTTATGTGGCTGTGTCCTCTCTACACATGTACATGAATATGACCCCTGATGTTATAGGTCTTGTTGTTATGTGGCTGTGTCCTCTCTACACATGTACATAAATATGACCCCTGATGTTATAGGTCTTGTTGTTATGTGGCTGTGTCCTCTCTACACATGTACATGAATATGACCCCCTGATGTTATAGGTCTTGTTGTTATGTGGCTGTGTCCTCTCTACACATGTACATGAATATGACCCCTGATGTTATAGGTCTTGTTGTTATGTGGCGGTGTCCTCTCTACACATGTACATGAATATGACCCCCTGATGTTATAGGTCTTGTTGTTATGTGGCTGTGTCCTCTCTACACGTGTACATGAATATGACCCCTGATGTTATAGGTCTTGTTGTTATGTGACTGTGTCCTCTCTACACATGTACATGAATATGACCCCTGATGTTATAGGTCTTGTTGTTATGTGGCTGTGTCCTCTCTACACATGTACATGATTATGACTTCTGATGTTATAGGTCTTGTTGTTATGTGGTTGTGTCCTCTCTACACATGTACATGAATATGACCCCTGATGTTATATGTCTTGTTGTTATGTGACTGTGTCCTCTCTACACATGTACATGAATATGACCCCCTGATGTTATAGGTCTTGTTGTTATGTGGCTGTGTCCTCTCTACACATGTACATGAATATGACCCCTGATGTTATAGGTCTTGTTGTTATGTGACTGTGTCCTCTCTACACATGTACATGAATATGACCCCCTGATGTTATAGGTCTTGTTGTTATGTGGCTGTGTCCTCTCTACACATGTACATGAATATGACCCCTGATGTTATAGATCTTGTTGTTATGTGGCTGTGTCCTCTCTACACATGTACATGAATATGACCCCCTGATGTTATAGGTCTTGTTGTTATGTGGCTGTGTCCTCTCTGCACATGTACATGAATATGACCCCTGATGTTATAGGTCTTGTTGTTATGTGGTTGTGTCCTCTCTACACATGTACATGAATATGACCCCCTGATGTTATAGGTCTTGTTGTTATGTGGCTGTGTCCTCTCTACACATGTACATGAATATGACCCTCTGATGTTATAGGTCTTGTTGTTATGTGGCTGTGTCCTCTCTACACATGTACATGAATATGACCCCTGATGTTATAGGTCTTGTTGTTATGTGACTGTGTCCTCTCTACACATGTACATGAATATGACCCCTGATGTTATAGATCTTGTTGTTATGTGGCTGTGTCCTCTCTACACATGTACATGAATATGACCCTCTGATGTTATATGTCTTGTTGTTATGTGGCTGTGTCCTCTCTACACATGTACATGAATATGACCCCTGATGTTATAGGTCTTGTTGTTATGTGACTGTGTCCTCTCTACACATGTACATGAATATGACCCCCTGATGTTATAGGTCTTGTTGTTATGTGACTGTGTCCTCTCTACACATGTACATGAATATGACCCCTGATGTTATAGATCTTGTTGTTATGTGGCTGTGTCCTCTCTACACATGTACATGAATATGACCCCCTGATGTTATAGGTCTTGTTGTTATGTGGCTGTGTCCTCTCTGCACATGTACATGAATATGACCCCTGATGTTATAGGTCTTGTTGTTATGTGGCTGTGTCCTCTCTACACATGTACATGAATATGACCCCCTGATGTTATAGGTCTTGTTGTTATGTGGCTGTGTCCTCTCTACACATGTACATGAATATGACCCCTGATGTTATAGGTCTTGTTGTTATGTGGCTGTGTCCTCTCTACACATGTACATGAATATGACCCCCTGATGTTATAGGTCTTGTTGTTATGTGGCTGTGTCCTCTCTACACATGTACATGAATATGACCCCTGATGTTATAGATCTTGTTGTTATGTGGCTGTGTCCTCTCTACACATGTACATGAATATGACCCCTGATGTTATAGGTCTTGTTGTTATGTGGCTGTGTCCTCTCTACAAGTGTACATGAATATGACCCCCTGATGTTATAGGTCTTGTTGTTATGTGGCTGTGTCCTCTCTACACATGTACATGAATATGACCCCCTGATGTTATAGGTCTTGTTGTTATGTGGCTGTGTCCTCTCTACACATGTACATGAATATGACCCCTGATGTTATAGATCTTGTTGTTATGTGACTGTGTCGTCTCTACACATGTACATGAATATGACCTCTGATGTTATAGGTCTTGTTGTTATGTGGTTGTGTCCTCTCTACACATGTACATGAATATGACCTCTGATGTTATAGGTCTTGTTGTTATGTGGCTGTGTCCTCTCTACACGTGTACATGAATATGACCCCCTGATGTTATAGGTCTTGTTGTTATGTGGCGGTGTCCTCTCTACACATGTACATGAATATGACCCCTGATGTTATAGGTCTTGTTGTTATGTGGCTGTGTCCTCTCTACACATGTACATCAATATGACCCTCTGATGTTATAGGTCTTGTTGTTATGTGACTGTGTCCTCTCTACACATGTACATGAATATGACCCTCTGATGTTATAGGTCTTGTTGTTATGTGGCTGTGTCCTCTCTACACATGGACATGAATATGACCCCTGATGTTATAGGTCTTGTTGTTATGTGACTGTGTCCTCTCTACACATGTACATGAATATGACCCCTGATGTTATAGATCTTGTTGTTATGTGGCTGTGTCCTCTCTACACATGTACATGAATATGACCCCCTGATGTTATAGGTCTTGTTGTTATGTGACTGTGTCCTCTCTACACATGTACATGAATATGACCCCTGATGTTATAGGTCTTGTTGTTATGTGGCTGTGTCCTCTCTACACATGTACATGAATATGACCCCTGATGTTATAGGTCTTGTTGTTATGTGGCTGTGTCCTCTCTACACATGTACATGAATATGACTCCTGATGTTATAGGTCTTGTTGTTATGTGACTGTGTCCTCTCTACACATGTACATGAATATGACCCCCTGATGTTATAGGTCTTGTTGTTATGTGGCTGTGTCCTCTCTACACATGTACATGAATATGACCCCTGATGTTATAGGTCTTGTTGTTATGTGGCTGTGTCCTCTCTACACATGTACATGAATATGACCCCCTGATGTTATAGGTCATGTTGTTATGTGGCCGTGTCCTCTCTACACATGTACATGAATATGACCCCCTGATGTTATAGATCGTGTTGTTATGTGACTGTGTCCTCTCTACACATGTACATGAATATGACCCCTGATGTTATAGGTCTTGTTGTTATGTGGCTGTGTCCTCTCTACACATGTACATGAATATGACCCCTGATGTTATAGATCTTGTTGTTATGTGGCTGTGTCCTCTCTACACATGTACATGAATATGACCCCTGATGTTATAGGTCTTGTTGTTATGTGGCTGTGTCCTCTCTACACATGTACATGAATATGACCCCTGATGTTATAGATCTTGTTGTTATGTGGCTGTGTCCTCTCTACACATGTACATGAATATGACCCCCTGATGTTATAGGTCTTGTTGTTATGTGGCTGTGTCCTCTCTACACATGTACATGAATATGACCCTCTGATGTTATAGGTCTTGTTGTTATGTGACTGTGTCCTCTCTACACATGTACATGAATATGACCCCCTGATGTTATAGGTCTTGTTGTTATTTGTCTGTGTCCTCTCTACACATGTACATGAATATGACCCCTGATGTTATAGGTCTTGTTGTTATGTGACTGTGTCCTCTCTACACATGTACATGAATATGACCTCCTGATGTTATAGGTCTTGTTGTTATGTGACTGTGTCCTCTCTACACATGTACATGAATATGACCCTCTGATGTTATAGGTCTTGTTGTTATGTGGCTGTGTCCTCTCTACACATGTACATGAATATGACCCCTTGATGTTATAGGTCTTGTTGTTATGTGGCTGTGTCCTCTCTACACATGTACATGAATATGACCCCTGATGTTATAGGTCTTGTTGTTATGTGACTGTGTCGTCTCTACACATGTACATGAATATGACCCCTGATGTTATAGGTCTTGTTGTTATGTGGCTGTGTCCTCTCTACGCATGTACATGAATATGACCCCTGATGTTATAGGTCTTGTTGTTATGTGACTGTGTCCTCTCTACACATGTACATGAATATGACCCCCTGATGTTATAGGTCTTGTTGTTATGTGACTGTGTCCTCTCTACGCATGTACATGAATATGACCCCTGATGTTATAGGTCTTGTTGTTATGTGACTGTGTCCTCTCTACACATGTACATGAATATGACCCCTGATGTTATAGGTCTTGTTGTTATGTGACTGTGTCCTCTCTACGCATGTACATGAATATGACCCCTGATGTTATAGGTCTTGTTGTTATGTGACTGTGTCCTCTCTACACATGTACATGAATATGACCCTTTGATGTTATAGGTCTTGTTGTTATGTGGCTGTGTCCTCTCTACGCATGTACATGAATATGACCCCCTGGTGTTATAGGTCTTGTTGTTATGTGGCTGTGTCCTCTCTACGCATGTACATGAATATGACCCCTGATGTTATAGGTCTTGTTGTTATGTGGTTGTGTCCTCTCTACACATGTACATGAATATGACCCCTGATGTTATAGGTCTTGTTGTTATGTGGCTGTGTCCTCTCTACGCATGTACATGAATATGACCCTCTGATGTTATAGGTCTTGTTGTTATGTGGCTGTGTCCTCTCTACACGTGTACATGAATATGACCCTCTGATGTTATAGGTCTTGTTGTTATGTGGCTGTGTCCTCTCTACACATGTACATGAATATGACCTCTGATGTTATAGGTCTTGTTGTTATGTGGCTGTGTCCTTTCTACACATGTACATGAATATGACCTCTGATGTTATAGGTCTTGTTGTTATGTGGCTGTGTCCTCTCTACACATGTACATGAATATGACCCCTGATGTTATAGGTCTTGTTGTTATGTGGTTGTGTCCTCTCTACACATGTACATGAATATGACCCTCTGATGTTATAGGTCTTGCTGTTATGTGGCTGTGTCCTCTCTACACATGTACATGAATATGACCCTCTGATGTTATAGGTCTTGCTGTTATGTGGCTGTGTCCTCTCTACATGTGTACATGAATATGACCCTCTGATGTTATAGGTCTTGCTGTTATGTGGCTGTGTCCTCTCTACACATGTACATGAATATGACCCCTGATGTTATAGGTCTTGTTGTTATGTGGCTGTGTCCTCTCTACACATGTACATGAATATGACTCCTGATGTTATAGGTCTTGTTGTTATGTGACTGTGTCCTCTCTACACATGTACATGAATATGACCCCCTGATGTTATAGGTCTTGTTGTTATGTGGCTGTGTCCTCTCTACACATGTACATGAATATGACCCCTGATGTTATAGGTCTTGTTGTTATGTGGCTGTGTCCTCTCTACACATGTACATGAATATGACCCCTGATGTTATAGGTCTTGTTGTTATGTGGCTGTGTCCTCTCTACACATGTACATGAATATGACCCTCTGATGTTATAGGTCTTGTTGTTATGTGGCTGTGTCCTCTCTACACATGTACATGAATATGACCCTCTGATGTTATAGGTCTTGTTGTTATGTGGCTGTGTCCTCTCTACACATGTACATGAATATGACCCCTGATGTTATAGGTCTTGTTGTTATGTGGCTGTGTCCTCTCTACACATGTACATGAATATGACCCCTGATGTTATAGATCTTGTTGTTATGTGGCTGTGTCCTCTCTGCACATGTACATGAATATGACCCCTGATGTTATAGATCTTGTTGTTATGTGGCTGTGTCCTCTCTACACATGAACATGAATATGACCCCCTGATGTTATAGGTCTTGTTGTTATGTTGCTGTGTCCTCTCTACACATGTACATGAATATGACCCCTGATGTTATAGGTCTTGTTGTTATGTGGCTGTGTCCTCTCTACACATGTACATGAATATGACCCCCTGATGTTATAGGTCTTGTTGTTATGTGGCTGTGTCCTCTCTACACGTGTACATGAATATGACCCCTGATGTTATAGGTCTTGTTGTTATGTGGCTGTGTCCTCTCTACACATGTACATGAATATGACCTCTGATGTTATAGGTCTTGTTGTTATGTGGCTGTGTCCTCTCTACACATGTACATGAATATGACCCCTGATGTTATAGGTCTTGTTGTTATGTGGCTGTGTCCTCTCTACACATGTACATGAATATGACCCCCTGATGTTATAGGTCTTGTTGTTATGTGGTTGTGTCCTCTCTACACATGTACATGAATATGACCCCTGATGTTATAGGTCTTGTTGTTATGTGGCTGTGTCCTCTCTACACGTGTACATGAATATGACCCCTGGTGTTATAGGTCTTGTTGTTATGTGGCTGTGTCCTCTCTACACATGTACATGAATATGACCCCAAGATGTTATAGGTCTTGTTGTTATGTGGCTGTGTCCTCTCTACACATGTACATGAATATGACCCCTGATGTTATAGGTCTTGTTGTTATGTGGCTGTGTCCTCTCTACACATGTACATGAATATGACCCCCTGATGTTATAGGTCTTGTTGTTATGTGGCTGTGTCCTCTCTACACATGTACATGAATATGACCCCTGATGTTATAGGTCTTGTTGTTATGTGGCTGTGTCCTCTCTACACATGTACATGAATATGACCCCCTGATGTTATAGGTCTTGTTGTTATGTGGCTGTGTCCTCTCTACACATGTACATGAATATGACCCTCTGATGTTATAGGTCTTGTTGTTATGTGACTGTGTCCTCTCTACACTTGTACATGAGTATGACCTCTGATGTTATAGGTCTTGTTGTTATGTGGCTGTGTCCTCTCTACACATGTACATGAATATGACCCCCTGATGTTATAGGTCTTGTTGTTATGTGGCTGTGTCCTCTCTACACATGTACATGAATATGACCCTCTGATGTTATAGGTCTTGTTGTTATGTGGCTGTGTCCTCTCTACACATGTACATGAATATGACCCCTGATGTTATAGGTCTTGTTGTTATGTGGCTGTGTCCTCTCTACACATGTACATGAATATGACCCCTGATGTTATAGGTCTTGTTGTTATGAGGCTGTGTCCTCTCTACACATGTACATGAATATGACCTCCTGATGTTATAGGTCTTGTTGTTATGTGGCTGTGTCCTCTCTACACTTGTACATGAATATGACCTCTGATGTTATAGGTCTTGTTGTTATGTGGCTGTGTCCTCTCTACACTTGTACATGAATATGACCCCCTGATGTTATAGGTCTTGTTGTTATGTGTCAGTGTCCTCTCTACACATGTACATGAATATGACCCCCTGATGTTATAGGTCTTGTTGTTATGTGGCTGTGTCCTCTCTACACGTGTACATGAATATGACCCCCTGATGTTATAGATCTTGTTGTTATGTGTCAGTGTCCTCTCTACACATGTACATGAATATGACCCCTGATGTTATAGATCTTGTTGTTATGTGTCAGTGTCCTCTCTACACATGTACATGAATATGACTCCCTGATGTTATAGGTCTTGTTGTTATGTGACTGTGTCCTCTCTACACATGTACATGAATATGACCCCCTGATGTTATAGGTCTTGTTGTTATGTGGCTGTGTCCTCTCTACACGTGTACATGAATATGACCCCTGATGTTATAGGTCTTGTTGTTATGTGGCTGTGTCCTCTCTACACATGTACATGAATATGACCCCTGATGTTATAGGTCTTGTTGTTATGTGACTGTGTCCTCTCTACACATGTACATGAATATGACCCCCTGATGTTATAGGTCTTGTTGTTATGTGGCTGTGTCCTCTCTACACGTGTACATGAATATGACCCCCTGATGTTATAGGTCTTGTTGTTATGTGGCTGTGTCCTCTCTACACGTGTACATGAATATGACCCCTGATGTTATAGGTCTTGTTGTTATGTGGCTGTGTCCTCTCTACACATGTACATGAATATGACCCCTGATGTTATAGGTCTTGTTGTTATGTGTCCGTGTCCTCTCTACACATGTACATGAATATGACCCCTGATGTTATAGGTCTTGTTGTTATGTGGCTGTGTCCTCTCTACACATGTACATGAATATGACCCCCTGATGTTATAGGTCTTGTTGTTATGTGGCTGTGTCCTCTCTACACGTGTACATGAATATGACCCCTGATGTTATAGGTCTTGTTGTTATGTGGCTGTGTCCTCTCTACACATGTACATGAATATGACCCCTGATGTTATAGGTCTTGTTGATATGTGGCTGTGTCCTCTCTACACATGTACATGAATATGACCCCTGATGTTATAGGTCTTGTTGTTATGTGTCCGTGTCCTCTCTACACATGTACATGAATATGACCCCTGATGTTATAGGTCTTGTTGTTATGTGGCTGTGTCCTCTCTACACATGTACATGAATATGATCCCCTGATGTTATAGATCTTGTTGTTATGTGGCTGTGTCCTCTCTACGCATGTTCATGAATATGACCTCTGATGTTATAGGTCTTGTTGTCATGTGACTGTGTCCTCTCTACGCATGTACATGAATATGACCCCCTGATGTTATAGATCTTGTTGTTATGTGGCTGTGTCCTCTCTACACATGTACATGAATATGACCCCTGATGTTATAGGTCTTGTTGTTATGTGGCTGTGTCCTCTCTACACATGTACATGAATATGACCCCTGATGTTATAGGTCTTGTTGTTATGTGGCTGTGTCCTCTCTACACATGTACATGAATATGACCCCTGATGTTATAGATCTTGTTGTTATGTGGCTGTGTCCTCTCTACACATGTACATGAATATGACCCCTGATGTTATAGGTCTTGTTGTTATGTGGCTGTGTCCTCTCTACACATGTACATGAATATGACCCCTGATGTTATAGGTATTGTTGTTATGTGGCTGTGTCCTCTCTACACATGTACATGAATATGACCTCTGATGTTATAGGTCTTGTTGTTATGTGGCTGTGTCCTCTCTACACATGTACATGAATATGACCCCTGATGTTATAGGTCTTGTTGTTATGTGGCTGTGTCCTCTCTACACATGTACATGAATATGACCCCCTGATGTTATAGGTCTTGTTATGTGACTGTGTCCTCTCTACACATGTACATGAATATGACCCCCTGATGTTATAGGTCTTGTTGTTATGTGGCTGTGTCCTCTCTACACATGTACATGAATATGACCTCTGATGTTATAGGTCTTGTTGTTATGTGGCTGTGTCCTCTCTACACATGTACATGAATATGACCTCTGATGTTATAGGTCTTGTTGTTATGTGACTGTGTCCTCTCTACACATGTACATGAATATGACCCCTGATGTTATAGGTCTTGTTGTTATGTGGCTGTGTCCTCTCTACACATGTACATGAATATGGCTCTGTTACAAGGTTTGTTGCCATTTTCACTTGTGTTGTTCATTGGTGAATCTTCTTCTGACCAATGTTTGTTTCTTTCTTGGTCCTTTTGCCTTCTAGTAACTTTTAGTCTATTAAAGTAAAGTTGTTCAGAACACCCTGTAATTATGGATCTGTTTGTGCAGGACTGGCGTACAAATGGATCAATAGAGTATGTGTGTGATTGTAGTAATGTGACTGCTCCCTCATGTGGCAAAGCTCGGTACTGCACCATTCTCACTGTAATGGATTGTGTTTGGGAGAGGCCTCCAACGTCTCAGAAATGGCAAAAATGTATAATTTCTCAGTCTTTTTTTTTTTTTAAGGAGATATGGGGTTATAGCTTTTGTAGCTTAGGAAACACTTCACTTGTTTATGAAGTATGTAACATTGGCAGCTCTAAGTCAGGAGCATAACACATTTTTTAGAGAATCTTCTTTTTGGTGGACTTGTCCTGGGGATGCCATGTTCAGTAGAATAGAGATCATATGGTAATCCGTGCTTCCTCCAATACTTCTCCAGTTTTTAATATATTGCAGATATTCTATCTATCTTTAATAGTTAGTTTGGGGGGGGGGGGGATAGGTGAGGGGGAAGAGGTGGGGGCCAGAGGGATAGGAAGAATGGATGAGGGTAGGGGCCGGAGGGATAGGAAGAAGGGATGAGGGTAGGGGCCGGAGGGTTAGTAAGAAGGGATGAGGGTAGGGGCCAGAGGGATAGGAAGAAGGGATGAGGGTAGGGGCCGGAGGGATAGGAAGAAGGGATGAGTGTAGGGGCTGGAGGGATAGGAAGAAGGGATGAGAGTAGGGGCCGGTGGGATAGGAAGGAGGGATGAGGGTAGGGGCCGGTGGGATAGGAAGAAGGGATGAGGGTAGGGGCCTGGTGGGATAGGAAGAAGGGATGAGGGTAGGGGCCGGAGGGATAGGAAGAAGGGATGAGGGTAGGGGCCGGAGGGATAGGAAGAAGGGATGAGGGTAGGGGCCGGAGGGATAGGAAGAAGGGATGAGGGTACGGGCCGAAGGGATAGGAAGAATGGATGAGGTTATGGTCCGGAGGCATAGGAAGAAGGGATGAGGGTAGGGGCCAGAGGGATAGGAAGAAGGGATGAGGGTAGGGGCCGGAGGGATAGGAAGAAGGGATGAGGTTAGGGGACCGGAGGGATAGGAAGAAGGGATGAGGGTAGGGGACAGGAGGGATAGGAAGAAGGGATGAGGGTAGGGGCCCGGAGGGATAGGAAGAAGGGATGAGGGTAGGGACCGTTGGGATAGGAAGAAGGGATGAGGGTAGGGGCCGGTGGGATAGGTAGAAGGGATGAGGTTAGGGGCCGGAGGGATAGAAAGAAGGGATGAGGGTAGGGGCCGGAGGGATAGGAAGAAGGGATGAGGGTAGGGGCTGGTGGGATAGGAAGAAGGGATGAGGGTAGGGGCCGGTGGGATAGGAAGAAGGGATGAGGGTAGGGGCCGGTGGGATAGGTAGAAGGGATGAGGGTAGGGGCCGGTGGGATAGGTAGAAGGGATGAGGTTAGGGGACCGGAGGGATAGGAAGAAGGGATGAGGGTAGGGGACCGGAGGGATAGGAAGAAGGGGTGAGGGTAGGGGCCAGAGGGATAGGAAGAAGGGATGAGGGTAGGGGCCAGAGGGATAGGAAGAAGGGATGAGGGTAGGGGCCGTTGGGATAGGAAGAAGGGATGAGGGTAGGGGCCGGTGGGATAGGTAGAAGGGATGAGGTAAGGGCCCGGAGGGATAGAAAGAAGGGATGAGGGTAGGGGCCGGAGGGATAGGAAGAAGGGATGAGGGTAGGGGCCGTTGGCATAGGAAGAAGGTATGAGGGTAGGGGCCGGATGGATAGGAAAAATGGATGAGGGTAGGGGCCGGAGGGATAGGAAGAATGTCTGAGGGTAGGGGCCGGAGGTATAAGAAGAATGGATGAGGGTAGGGGCCGGAGGGATAGGAAGGAGGGATGAGGGTAGGGGCCGGAGGGATAGGAAGGAGGGATGAGGGTAGGGGCCGGTGGGATAGGAAGGAGGGATGAGTGTAGGGGCCGGAGGGATAAGAAGAAGGGATGAGGGTAGGGGCCGGAGGGATGGGAAGGAGGGATGAGGGTAGGGGCCGGTGGGATAGGAAGAAGGGATGAGGGTAGGGGCCGGAGGGATAGGAAGGAGGGATGAGGGTAGGGACCTGGAGGGATAGGAAGGAGGGATGAGGGTAGGGGCCGGAGGGATAGGAAGAAGGGATGAGGGTAGGGACCTGGAGGGATAGGAAGAAGGGATGAGGGTAGGGGCCGGTGGGATAGGAAGAAGGGATGAGTGTAGGGGCCGGAGGGATAGGAAGGAGGGATGAGGGTAGGGGCCGGAGGGATAGGAAGAAGGGATGAGGGTAGGGACCTGGAGGGATAGGAAGAAGGGATGAGGGTAGGGGCCGGTGGGATAGGAAGAATGGATGAGTGTAGGGGCCGGAGGGATAGGAAGGAGGGATGAGGGTAGGTGATGGTGGGATAGGAAGAAGGGATGAGGGTAGGGGCCGGAGGGATAGGAAGGAGGGATGAGGGTAGGGGACGGTGGGATAGGAAGAAGGGATGAGGGTATGGGACGGTGGGATAGATGAGAGGATAGACATTTGCTTTTCTGCTGAACTTGATTAAATACCCAAATCTCTGAGCGTTTGGGGAATAAATAAGAAAGTGAGCTTTATTTATCTATCTGTATAGAGAATATGTTTAATGTAGCCCGTATCTCCCATCGCTGGGCCCGACCCGCAGATCCGAGTCTTATTGAGATTCTAAACTGAAAGAAATATGTTATGTTATATATATATATTTATTT
Source organism: Discoglossus pictus (assembly GCA_027410445.1). NCBI lineage: Eukaryota > Metazoa > Chordata > Amphibia > Anura > Alytidae > Discoglossus > Discoglossus pictus. Next base: position 1,308,649 of record CM050174.1, read on the forward strand.
ATTTTTTTTAATTGCTATCTGAACCACCTGTGCTGGATGAGCTGGTCCCACGTGGGCTCGCACCTTGTACACATTTAGAGCACGTTGGCCTGAAGGGCCTGGTATAGTTATCATATAAGCCTCTGCCACCGCCCACCTCCCCCCGCCTGGGATTTTACTGCTTATATAAAGCTCTCTGCAATATACTCAGAAACTGCCTTAAAATGTTCCTTTCTTGGTATATTTGTGACTCAGGAGCACTTTGCGCGGCATCTGTAGAGTGTTAGCAAATCATTTCCTCTGGAACCAGATCCGAAAATAAAACCTCTGACTAAAATACCGCGCGCCTTCCTGTGGGACTCGCGTAATGCCCACCACAGCCCTCTCACTTACAATGTCGCTCATATATTGCAATATATTGGATGTTAACTCTTACATTTCCAGTTGCAAATAGATTTATACATGTGTATAAATAACCCAACCTGTAAGGACGACTTTTAATCTAATATTTGAGCTTGATAATGGGCAAAAGTCACAATAAAAAAGTTATTTCAATGTATTCGTGGTTATAATGCGCATATATACGAGAGGATCGGCTGCTGGAAATGTACTCTGTAGCGCTGCTTTTTCCAATAGACTAATTGAAATCTCATTTGTTTAAAACGTCTGTTCCTGATGAGAGCTCAAGCAAAGCTATGGCTGCCGAACGTACACAAGCGCACAGGATAATAGACCCAGACTTGATTTATAGACATTTTAGTTCCTACTGAAAAGCTCTTGAAGCTGTCCCAAAATAACTCCTTAGAGGCGCCAATGTCGCGCCTCAGGTGTCCAGCCAATCTAGTGAATGGGGATGGATTGAGTTGGGTAGGCCGATAGGAGAGATAAGCTGCTGCAGGGTCCAGTAACTGGTACGCCCTCTGAATTTCCTCCGTCTCGGAGTGTGATTTCCGGACATCAATGTGTGACGGACCTGGAGGGAGAAGTGATGTCCTGCAGTGCCTTTCAAGCAGTTGCAAAAGTGCATTTTTAGTATTGAATGACTGACTATGACTGTCTATGCACTGCAGTTGCCATATTTGCCTGTATACCCTTTCTCTGCTTGTTTTATTTTGTAAACTCAATATAAACATTTTAAAAATAGAGCAGTAAACTGGATTTCAACCTGGAGCTGGTTTGCTGGTTGAAGATCTTCTATTTGGTAAGCTACCTTGTAAATAACGCCTAAAGACATTTGTGGTGCTACTTAGTGACCACTTTATAGAAGGTTCAAGAGCAGGCTCATGAGTATGGTGGGTGGGAGAATCCCCTTATTATCTCTACTTTTGGCATTCTCATATTACACTGGGAAAATAAACTTAAATAATTTAGATGACTTACACTTGTTCATTTCCGCTTCTGTCCAGTAGGGCAGACTTCTTTATTTCCATCAGTAGTGTTGCTTCTCCCTGCATAGAGCTTCAAGTTACAGCACAGTCATTTCTTTTTTGACAGACTAATGGACATAATATCGGCTTTTGCTGATTTAAAGGGCCACTGCAGTAATACATTTAAATTATTCTCTTTTTAAAGAACGACAGTTGCAAATCTGCAAATATGTTTAAAAGGAAAGTGGGAAAAAAAAAAGAATCCCTGCATAGTTTTTTTTATACCGCCCACCGTGGTCCTTGTATGAAAGGCCGGCTTCCAGGGCGCAATTACTTTTTATAAAACCGTTGTTTTCTATCTGCTGCTGAATGCAGTTTCCTTGCTTTGTGCAGTGAAAGGGTTAATGGTAGTTGCTAGGGTAATCAGGAAATCTTTGGAGTCCTTGGCAAGCGCACACGGTTATTGTCTGGTTTTGGCAGCGCCAAACGCCGCAGCTGCAGGAAATGGGCCGCCTTTCCTACCAGCGCGTCCAGAAAGCTGTCATCGTGAGCCAGTTTAGAGGGAAGATCAGTTGACCTCAGCTCTGTGCGATCTCAAATATAGTCTCCAAAAAAATGTATTCACTGAAAACTTGGAGAGAAAAGCGCAGAAAACGCAGCAGTGTCTAGTATCGCACCTGTGCCGCGAGAATGTGAGGGGGCTCGACCCCCAGTGTGAAGAACTGCTGTAATGCTCGAAAAAGAGATAATAACATTCTTATTTAATCATTTATAATCCAAAATGATGCCTTCCGTTGAGCTGATTGCCTCCACTCCGATGAGGTCATCAAGCACTTGAAGCCATTCCTCCCCAGGTTGTCAGTAAGATTTTCTGTTTAGTATGAGATGAAAACAAATATGTTAGAGACTGGAAGAGGTTATTGTTACTCTGTTCTGGGAGAGTAACAATATGTCCATGTCACCAGCCCTCAGGGGGCTTTCTAGGTGAAGCAATGCGGTTCCGACAACTAGTGCCAAACGGAGTTGCCTCGAGGCATCCTGATTGGCTGGTGTTATATGCAAATTATTCATTGAGTTTCCTTCTACAGAAAGAGTGGGTGATGGAGACGTGTGTTGGACTGTATTCCTTGATCCCTAAAGATCACTTTCAAAGTGTTACAGCCCTCCTGCTAAGGGCTTGTATTCTTTCACTGAGGATCTTGGGATCTGCTGGCGGCTCCAGCCAGCTGTGTGTAGGCTTAGATGGTTCTTAAAGCCCTTTAGAACTTTCTAATTAGATAAGAGGTCAAGCAAGAAGGTTTTCTGCAGCCAACTGAGAGCACTGTATTGATATAACTTTGTCTTGATCTTTAGCACTGGATGCTACACAAAGCCACCTCCCCCCATTGTCCTTGTGGCGGGAGGAAACAAGCAGCAGCTGAGATTGATCTAAGAAAAGTAACTTTTTTTATAAACAAAATATTCAATATTAATTATTGATGGAGTCATATTAATGATCAATGCCCAACACCTCGATCCTGTTAGGGCGCTACAGTGGTTCTTTTATCTATCTGAAAATCTTTAAATCTGGCCCATTTCCTTAAATTCTTCCTGGGCCAATCTTTAGTGCCAGAGCTGTCTGTACTACTAATGGAAATCAAGGGCTTTCAGGTGAAATAACTCAAGGCATTGGCCGCCTACTGTAAATAATTGCAGAATTGGTTAATGCTACACCGTGGAACAAAGATGGCACCAACGTCTTCAGAAAGGCAGATTGACAGGTAGACATTACAAACATCAGTGTAAGTTTACTGTAGGAAAATAAAACTTAGCATTACATTTCTTAACTATATATTACAAATTGACACTATTTGAAACCTTTTCTGTCATAGAACTGAAAAAAGAGGTCTAGGCCGACATGGGAAGAGGCAAGGAAAGGAGCGGCTTTGTCCCACCCTTCACCCTACCCTGGTCTGGCCGTATGGAGACACCTTTGTTATATCCCACCCCGGGTGCAGACTTTATCTTTTGTACTTGCAAGTCTGCAATGAAAAAAAAGTGTAATTTTTGGCTGGTGCAGAGAGCTGTTGCTGAATTATTTAGCAGCAAGCTCTGGAACGAGGGCTCAGGTGAAATGTGTAATTGGCTGCCAGAGAGGCCTCGGCTCTTATTATAGAGATGGAGTCCTGGCCCCTCTGCCAGGGTGGGGGTTACAGGGCTGGATAACCTTGCTCCAGAGAAAGCACTGAAATTATTTATAGGGCTGTATTTATATATGGCAGGTATATAGGTTGTGCAATCCTGCTCTGTGTGTGGCATTATATATATATTATATGGCATGAACAACGTACAAATGTGGCCCCTGTAGTGCTCATCCTACAGGGTTCATTGGTGTCTACAATAACTGGCTAGCAATAAATCAATATTTGAAGGCAAAAACTATCAATAAAGATTTCAGCACATCTGGACTGTCCTGATAAGAGTCTTTATACGAATTGCGGTGGCTATTGCAGCTCTGCATCTTTCTCCCTGTTAGGTGTCCAGGAGGTAAGAGGATCTGATAAACTAAACTGTGAAGATCCCAAATAAAGTTACAGACAATCCCTGCCTTTGGCCACTGGAACTCCCCACTAAATAGGCGGTCTTCGTTAAAGAAATGGGCTGCTCGGTACCCGGCTAACAAATCAGGAACATGTACATGTACTTTAGCTCAGGAAAATAATAAAAGCCTTCCCGTTAAATGAAACACACCATCCTCTATGCGTTGCAAATAACAACAACTTTATTTTTTAAAGCAATCTCTAGCTCACATTTTTGTCCATGTCGGCGGGAGGACCTATCCCAAAAATTCCCTCCCGATCAGGATCATCCAGTAAGGGAACGGCAGCTGGGGGGCTATGGACAGACTTGGGTGATTAGAGCCAATCAGGGGCGGATGGATATTGGGGCTTGGCTTGGGTGGATGGACCACTGGGCCGCACCCGCAGAGGATCAGAGTGGCAAAACAGAACAAAGAGCCCCAACGTCCTGCAGTGGCATGTGCATGTGGGCAAGAATTGGAATTACGGGTCCTTTTCTACAACTATCCTTTAAAACATGACAGTATATTAGTTAAGGGCAAACTGATCTTCACATAAACCACCTTGTCTAACCATGACAGTGGCCCTTAATGATGTTGGGGGACCCCCTAGTGCAAAATGACATGGAATATGTTAGTGGATGTGGCCCACTGGCCACCTTAGTACTTAGTGTCACTGTTCTCTTATCCTGTCCTTTACCTGACCAATTTTAATATGAATCCACCCCAAATTGCACCCTAGGACCTCTGAGTGGGTTCCTGGACCCTGACCTTTTTCTTGCTGCTTCAGGTCTCTTTGGATATTTATATTAGGATGGGCTGTAACCCCTTCCTCTCCAGTATGATGCAGGTTCTGCAGTGTCACAATGTGATGTGCGACGGGGGCATGCTTTTCAGTTTTGTTTCACTAAGTCCACATATTTGTGCACCCCACCACTCCTCCTTTTATTTTGCTCTGAGTCATAAGATTGAAACATACAATAATGGCCAAGTACACAGCGACACAACTGGAACTGTAAACGTACAGCAAGTGCCAATGCACAGAAATGTCTATGGGCACTACCTCCTGGAAATGTGCTGCCCTAGGCCTGAACCCCAGCAAAATAACGCCATTGCTGTGAAATTGTAATCCCACTGGGGTTGTTATCACCTTCTATCCTTATGTAGGTCAAATAACTCTGGGTAGCAAATGCTGGAGTAAAAACAGGCAAATAGAAGCATCTGCTGGTCCCTGGAGGTCTCCTTGATACTTTGAAGGTTATGTGTGAGAGGAGTTTACATTTCTGCAGGAGCAAGGCTTGCAATTATTGGCAAGCTGGTGCTTCTGAGCATGTGCACTAGAAAGTCATAGGTGTGGATAACAAAACTGTTTAGTACAGAAAACTGACCTTGTGTGCCAAGTTATCAGGAAGCTTTCAATATTATGACTTTACTAGAAGTGACTTCCACAGCTGCTAATGTTTAGTTTTGTTATATATGATTAGGTTACAAATGTTAAGTTAGTGTTCCTTTAAGCTGTGGTAAGATGCATATATATTGTATCGGAGTACTGTATAAATTAGTATTTGTGAGTTTCTTGTGAATGTCTGGTGGCTACTGGGGCATTAGCACTCCAACATAGGGACCTCCGTTCTGTTGCACCAAGTTATCTTATATATATATATATATATATATATATATCTCATATCATAAATATACACTTCTTTTTATTTAATTTTTTTATTGGACAAATATATTTGTTAGAATGACAAGCTTTGGAGAGTAGCATCTCTTTATCAAGACAAATCAATACTAAATAAAACAAGCCAACAAAGCAGAGACTGTGTCGGACACGGGCGTCATAAATGATATCCTTATTGTCAAGTATGCTACTCTATGGATGAGGTTAGGAAAAAAAGAAAAGTACGTTTTTATTGGGCTCTTTGATGGAAAGACTGAAGATTCATACTTGGATACAGGTTTTTGGCTAGTTTCCCCCAATGTTACAGCCCCTCATATACAGTACATTATATTATGTAAAGCACATTGGAGGAAGTGCATGATCATCTGATGTTATAGGTCTTGTTATGTTGTCTTGTTGTGTGATCTTTGCAGATATTGCAAGATTTTGTACTATTTTGTCTAAATGTAAGCATTTGGGGGTTGTATTTATTAATTCTGCATTCACTGTTAGTAGTGGCTGTAAATCTTTCAAAATTTTGCTTATTCCTTCTAGAGCCGGGTGGTCTGTGGTCACTAGAGGGGTGATGTGAAGTAGTCTCTTTAGTTTTGTACTGTAACAGGTGTTTGTTGGGTGTTTTAATGACACAGGACTTGTAACCCTTAAGACAGTTTTCTTAAATGTTTGTCAGTCCCCAGTGTTTGAGCAAATGCAGTGATATCTAATGGCTTGGCTGGTGTCATGCTTTTTGTGGGAGTGATGGAAACTAGAGCTGTGTAGGTTTCCTATATACAGATGAGTGCAGTGTGCCATTTGTGATGGTTATGGTGGTGTCCAGAAAGTTCACCTGTTCTGCAAAGTAATCCATTTTAAGTTTAATATAAGGTAAGAAAAGAATTGTCGACGTCTAAAGTCCTCCTTTTGTAACGGTAGTATATGAAAGATTTTTGGACATATGTGGACAGGAATCTCTGTTCCAAGTCAGCCATAGATAGATTAGCATATTGTGGTCCCCATTATTTGTAGATAAACATGTTGGTTGGGTCAGGATGTATTCCAGTACCCGGTATATTTCTGGTTTTGAGTGTGTGTGTTGAGAGAAACTCCACGCCTCAGCGCCATCTTTGTGTGGGATTCAACATCCATGGTGACAAGTAGTGTGTTAGCAGGTAGGGCCTCAATCTTACTGAGTTTAAGGAAGCCAATGGTGTCTTGTATATAGCTGTTAGTGGTTTTAACTAGTGGTTTTCAACAAGGCCAGATAACGGTTTAGTCAGTGGGACCATTCCTGTAACAATTGGTCTGCCTTTATCTGCTTTGATGGTAATGTTAATTTCATTTTAAATCCGTTATGGTCGCTCTTTCCATTGGAGACAGATTCTATGCGACTATTTTCTGTTTATTGTATTTGGTATAAAAAAAATTAATAAAAAGTTCTCAGATGAAAGCTTTTACCAGATGGTGAAATGAACTGTTCTCTTTCTTATTGTTATTATTGGTATATTTCTTGTGGTGGAAGTATTCTGGGAGTATCTGCCTCCTGAAGAATTCAACTATGTCTGGGTACAGTTGGATTTTATCCTGTTTTGTGCTTGGACAGAACATAATCCTTTAGAGAGAACCAAGATCTGTGGTTGTGTCAGTCGATGGTTTTGTTATGACCCTATGTTGTCTGAGCTGCCTTCGGGGAAAGTGTTTGATTTCCACTACGACCAACAACGAGCAAACTTCCAAGCAGCAAAGCTGTACTTAGATCAGTCATTCTTCTTATATCTGTTCTTTGTTGTTGTTGTTTTAGAGCGAGGCCGTTGAGTTTTACCCAAAATGATCACTCCATCCAAAACCTGAAAAACAAAATGCTCAGAGGGAATTTCAAACACATCCAGGAGAGGAAAACATTTGAACTGAAGATTATTACATTATTAAACACTAAAGATACTCGGCTTAATATGTACTTGGGATTTCTATCACATCAAAACTTCTTGTGACCCAGCCCCACTCGTCATGTCTTATTGTTATTCTACTCCTTAATATGTGGAAATATTTACGGCCCTAAATTGTATTACTATTTTATCCTCATCTCAAACTCTGTCTATAGACTTGCATACTTGAACAATCAGGACATAAATTGTGTGTGTATATATAAATATTATATATCTATCTATTAAAAACACCGTAAATGGTACACCATAAAACAAGGCCCTGGTGGGAACGCATTGCGATGCTCATTTAAGTTCTTTGTATGTAATTGTTGTTTTACAGTAATTGAGATTACTTTTTCCGCACCTAAATACTTTTATATTAATGCATTTCCAAGAATAAAGCTTAAATATCATCATATTAACTAATCTTAATACAGATATTAGTAATGTAGGGGCCACATACACCAGCCCCCCCTCCTCATATAGTGCAAATACATACAATGCTATTGTCTTTTTTTCCCAAAAGAAAATCCTTACAGACCTTAGTATTTTTGATTTTATTGTGATCTCTGCAGTTTGATCAGTTTCATATAGAAATGAAATAACCCAAACCGTTCTCTGTGCTTGTGCCGGTCAGATATACCCGTTCAGGGTCTTTCCCACAAGAAACCAAAATGACCAAACTCTTGTGGTTTAAGTTCTTTTTTTTTGCTGTTTTTAAAGGCAGGATCACATATATTTTGTTCAATAATTGCAATAAGTGAAAAGGAATGCTTTTTATTGGACTAAAAGCTGCAATACCTCTGTGGGCACATATAGAAGTAAATATGTTGTGTAAGACGGTACCTATAGTGTTACATGCAGTATATACCATCTGTATAAAGTAGGGGTTGGGGGCACATTGTATGGACCGTTTTGGGGGGGGGGGACACATTGTATGGACCGTTTCGGAGGGGGGGGGCACATTGTATGGACCGTTTCGGGGGGGGGGGGGGGGGGGGGGGGGGACGACACCGTATTGCAGCTTTCGGACTCACTACCAATACACAGTTAGCATGAACAGTTTGACCTTGTATACACCAGTCATTAAATGTGCCGTAAAGTCTCAGAATAGGCGCGCGGTTCTTATCCTTTAAGAGCAATAGGGAACAGCAACGTCTGAAGCAGCTTTTGGGAAACATCTTTTTTGTGGTTTTGACATTTGATAAAATACAGATCCTATATAGTCCAAGAACACGTCTGGGATTAACCCCGTGGGAGCCGCCGCTCTCCATGTAAATGTCCTTGTGTCCTGTAGATTCAGAGCTTATAGTGCAATTCCAGAAACGTTTTTGTAATCCTTTTTTTTTTGTTTTTGTGATCATTTTACAAAATCTGCTTTTCCTCTTCTCACTGAAATAGAAACAATGCACTAAGTTGGTGAAGGGTTAACCCCAAAGGAAGAAAAGGCATATAAAGGGACCCTAACATAGGAATACACCGCACATATAGATACTATCCAGCATAACACCAACACATGGAGGTCACGGTGGTCCCCTGGCAGTCTCATTATCTGTGGGTGTGTAAAACTAATCATGGCATCCAATAGTAGATTGCCTTAACCCTTTGCCTTCAGGATAAAATGTAAAGTGGACATGGTCTATAGTGGGCAGGTGGTGAGCAATAGTTTTCTGTATAAATATAATATTTTAGGCAACGGTACCCACAGATGTAATTGGTGTTCCCATGTCCGACACAAACACCTGGAGACCTCAGGCTGATGGACGTGGGGGTCTGAAACCAGAATAATGCGAGATCTTGGCAAGACCGCCCTGTATAGAAGTGTATACGGAGATATAGGTGGGATACATCACTTTATATGCAAGATCTCCATTCTGTTTCCTGATGGGCCAGATCTTCTGTTACATGTTTAAATACACGGTCTCCACCCTGAGCCATGGCAGAACAGTGCAGTCTCTTTGTACAGAGCATCAAGCCATAGCTCAATGGATTTTATCATGTCTGCTTGCATGTATCTACCTCTACTCGTTAGTGTAGCTAATGATCAGTATCCTATGATGCACAGTGGAGTAAGTTGTGAATGGACAATCACTTTTATACCAGGGGCTCTTTTTCCTACCTTCACATGGCTCACATATTCGTCTGGTGGTCTCCCAACTATAACAGAGATCTAACTAATGACATAATGTGGGGGACACGGGGATAGGGGAATGACGTCCCCAGACCAACTACGAGGCTGCGGCTAGCTGTACCCTTCAAGGACCGTTTGTTATAAAACCTTCTAAAACACATTTCTTAAAGTAATAAATTGGGAATTAGATCCTCACAGCAATGTACTTGGCATTCACCTCTATCTGCTGCTTGGCCGGTGATCCCATTGTCTCAGGATTATGACCTCATAGTTATATTCCTAGTCATAATCGTGACATAGTGGCCAAAGAGAAATATGAAAATGTTCCATAATGGAAAGCTAATTATGACATAGGGCAGATACTCTAGCAGCATACGTGCATATAAAGGTAAAGTACAAACCATCGAGTCCAAGAAATAGTGTATTATCAATCTATATAACTATTGCTCTGGATAATGACCACGCCTCTGCTCCATATTTACAGTTTAGAAGTAGCCACCATGTTTTTTCTCTTCCAGACCTTGCACCACGTCCACAGCCTGAGATCATTTGTATTGGGCTCAGTTAAACATGTCCGCTTCTATGTCGCATCTGACTATACAAGGCCGCCACCAGCATATGTGCATGGAGTTTCAAGTCTTAATCAGGACCTGGCAAACAGTCAAACACTAGGCAAGAGGGCCGCCATGCAAGGCGAGGCACATTGGGGCAACGGATGGGGTATCCCTTTAAATGCACAGTGTCCAGTCACGCAGCTCTGCATTATGGATGATCAGTCCTCTAACCCCTTCATTGCCAGAGGGGCACAAGCTTAGTGGTTTTCCCACTGCTGATCACTGAAAGAGTTCAACAACCACAGCAGAGGTCCCAATTGTGGTAGAATAGGATTATACCAAGACAACTATCAATAATTTGGATTGGAAGTTCTTAAAGAAAATGTTTAGTGGCATTCGGCTCAAGAGACACCCGCCAGTAATTTGGTACTGAAAAAAAGAAATGAAAAAAAACATTCTAGAGGAAGGATCTCTTGAGCTGACTGACAGCCAAAAAGTAGTAAACTAAGAGCGGTTTATCTGCTATGAAATTATATTCCTTTAGTAACTTCTAATTGTAAATATTGATTATTTGTAGGTATGGACCCCCCCCTATCTGGCCATTTATTATAAGGCACAATACATACACCATGGTCTTAGAGCAGCTATAGGACCTGTTACTGGAGAGGCCATAGGTGGGTCTGAGTCACCGTGAAGAAGTCTGCTGGGAAATAACTTATTATTGTATATAGAATTAGCATCTGGCCTCTCCATAATCATAGAAAAGTCACATTTATTGCTGTTACTTACATGTAAATTACCCCAAAACATGGAAAGCTGTAGACCCAGAATCCTTTCTAACACAATGTAGACATATTTCTATAGACATGCAACAAATCTCTTCAGTATCAGGAGGTGCAAGGACGATTATTTGTACTAAAATGATTTACATTGTAATCAGTTTTTATTACAATGGGATTCACTCTATAAAGGAGAACTGGCAGGGGGAAGCAATCCGTTGGGCTCCTTGCTATGGCGTCAGCATCTGACCAGATAGAGATGTATTTCTAGCTCTCATGGGAGAGAATATGCAAATGTATCTTACAGGGACATGGAGGGATGTTTGGTATGTAATATACCGCCATCTTGACTAACAAGGAGTCCCTGCATGGGTCTGCCCTGTAACATATCACCCAACCGGGGACCATATCTCAAAAAGTAACATGCTGTTCAAATTGTCTGCCCAACACTATCTGAGATGGTTATAACAATAATATTGCAAGCAGCATGACACCAGCTATGTAATATTGGTTATCTCATCTGAGATTTTGGGGATTGCGGCAAATGTTTAAGTTCTAGTCCAGTTTGACAGTACAGAAACATGTCAATATTATGAGCTCCCCTTGGGCTACAAGATATCATGATACTGGCATGTACATGTGCAACGTCACGGTACATGGGCCTATACTTATGAAAAGAAAAAACTTCTATATAGAGCATATCCTTATTAAGTGCATTATAATGTTGACGACACTGCATGATCAAAATCATCATTATTAGTTTTCATTCAAAGTCTAATTCCTGTGCAGACTGCTTTTGCAACTTGTTACAGTAATTAAATGTCACAGGATTTTCATGGAATGCATGTTAGACATAGGTGGTCTCTGTGCCCCTCTACCAGTGAAGTGCCTGGTTATTACTTTGTAATGGAGGTGGTCTGATATGAACTTGTTAGTGGTGTCGGGCCTATGTAGGAGAGCAAGACGCGGGGAAATGAAGAAGGGCATGCAGTGTATATATATATATATATATATATATATATATATATATTTTGTTTTATTTTTATTCACATCTTGCAACAGTCTGTGCCAGTTTTTTGTTATTTTTATACCTTCTGTTGGCCAATCTGACTCAACAGGATGCTGCACCAATATGGGGGTATGTGAGGGGAAAAGCCAATCTGACTCAATAAGATGCTGCACCAATATGGGGGTATGTGAGGGGAAAAGCCAATCTGACTCAATAAGATGCTGCACCAATATGGGGGTATGTGAGGGGAAAAGCCAATCTGATGTAACAGGATGCTGCACCAATATGGGGGTATGTGAGGGGGAAAAGCCAATCTGACTCAATAAGATGCTGCACCAATATGGGGGTATGTGAGGGGAAAAGCCAATCTGACTCAATAAGATGCTGCACCAATATGGGGGTATGTGAGGGGAAAAGCCAATCTGATGTAACAGGATGCTGCACCAATATGGGGGTATGTGAGGGGAAAAGCCAATCTGACTCAATAAGATGCTGCACCAATATGGGGGTATGTGAGGGGAAAAGCCCCTCCCTCTAGTAGCTGGGCAGCTCAAATATAATTGTCATGTATACAAAGATTACCCCTTTCTATACACCCACCTCCTCAAATAGATTTTACACATTATACAGCCTGTGTTTATTTTTCTTATTTAAAAAAAGACTTTGTGTAAATCCATGTTAGGTTTGGAAGTTTGTATCAATAAGAGATCTGATCTTGCGCAAACAGCATATAACCCCCCACCCCACTCCCTGACCCCCACAAGTGACGGTAGAGACCCTTCATACAACTGCATCTTGGGGCTTCCTTCCAGAGACCCGCTAGACATTGGATTATGGCACAGTTTTATCTTGGATACCAAGCTCGGTGCCGGCACTATAGCCTCATTAGAAAAACAGAATTAATCATGTGCAAAGTCACTTTATATTTCTAGCCATGTCACTATTATGTGCAATTACAGTGAGGCCTCTACATATAATAATAAAACTAAGGCATTAAAGGAGAAATCTCAAAAACAAACATGAAAAGCTCTGAAAACAATTTATTTCCAACCAATTAATGTTTAATTGGCCCACATGTTTTCTGGTCTAGGAGGGAATGTATTAGATAGTAGGACTGCAACTAATGTAGATTTGACTCAAGAGCTGACACTCTGAAAGATCCATTCACTCAACATAGAAATACAATTTTGGATTTGATCATCGGTAATGTGCACCAAGTATGTATTATATATGTGAGCACATAGGACTGCGGTTTCAGGAAAATATTGGGAGATACAAATGAAATCTGTACAATATTCTATGAACTTGCCAATTGTATCGCACACAAAGTCCAATCATTTTAGTGGCCATGGCTAGTGATTTCATCATGTCCTTCAGAGTGGACCTTCTAATGTAAGGGTGATTGTGATGGCCATTGAATCTAAACTGATTTTTCATTTTATTGGGAACATAATCTGACATTGGCAGCCAATAAAGTACTAAAGCCAAAAGGTGGGAGACGCATTTCGCCCTTTTGGATACCACATGGAATACTATTCTGACTAATTATATATATATTTTCCCAGCCAGCACTATAATGGGTGTCCAGTGTGCGCGCAGTTGAGTGAATGCATCTTATCGGCTTGTGCTCATAAGATATACAAATACATAACCACTTTGTAAGGTTTCCAAATGATATATAGAATAATGCTGCACATATCCCTTTTTATATATATATATAATTTTGTGGTAGACACAATAATCTTGTATATAGTCATATTAAAAAATAGTGCAAAATTTCAACATTTATATATAAATAACTCTAAACTCCTGCCTTGAACATTGTACAACAAACTTTCGGCGTTGGCACTCAAACACAAAAATAGCAGTTTGCCCTTTTTTTCCATTTTTCTGAAATCTGAGCAAACCAAAAGAACGCGTAGGCCTCTTCTAATACAAAAATACACGTCCCCTCACTCATACTTTTCTTATATATTTATATATTGCAGATCTTTAAACAAATAGTTCTTTGTGCAAATATTTCTTTTCTTCCTTAACGTTAAGTGAGATATTAAGAGCGAAAAAACTAAAATCAGGGCGGTAGGTACGTGGGGGTTTCCAAAAGCATTCACGCACGCTGCTGATGAACTCTGAGGAAAGGAATATAAATGCGATTTGTAGGACTTGATTTCATGACGCAGCTAAACAAACACAAACGCGAGCTCTTTCCGCTTGTGCATGTGACCCAGACAAACGTGTAAATATTTATACAGGGCGAAGTGGCAGGAAGGGGTGTAGTTTATCTTAGAATGAATTCCCACCGCCATATTCTCTCCTGGTTTTGTTATCCGGTCTCCGCGCTCGCTGGAATACGCACACAACCCTTTGCGTTGTGGCATCTCTAGCGACGCGCTTTCGCCAAATAGAAGTGCAGAGTGTTTACATTTCGTTCGTTATTTTTGAATTCAGAACGGCTGTCCTTTTTGTTTTTCTTTACTCCGTCCGATTGTGCTGTCGGAGACGCCGCTGTGCGTATGAAGTCTGGTGCTCGCCAGGATGGATGGAGAGCCGATGTTTTGATGCTGGTAAAATGAGGATCCCGGGTAATGACCTATGACCTCACTGTATGTCGGGGGCGGCCCTTCCATCCTCCCGTTGCCGCCATAGGAAGTGGCACTTACGCCGGAGTTGCTGCTGGGTGGGCAGGGACCCCCATACATGGAGCTATCCATTAAGTCACTGTCAAAGATAGTTCTGTTGGGCGGTGCCCGAACAGACTCTCGGTTTAGTTCCATTTGCTGTTCGGGGTCCCGCAGTTGCAAAGTGCAGGGTCCCTGATAGGGAGGGGGCTCCTCTCCATCCGAGAGCGAGATGGTCGGCGGGAGGTCGATCTCGTGTTGCATGTAGGGATAGGTGGGCTGGAAACGGTTGAATCGATCTCTCTGTAGGAAGGAGGGGACGCTGAGCCGGTCCAAAGGCCTCTGGATATATGTGTGCTGCTGGAATAAAAGGCATGGGAGAACGGTTAGGAATGTCATAGATCTTTGAATATTTTATGTCATTTATTTCCATTTTGAGTCTGTGTAATGAGTTTCTAATAACGCGTAATTTCTACAAATATTACTATTCCAATTCTCTTTCTATATGAATGTTCAGATCATTTACTAATATTTGTGAATCTATGTATACTTTTATTCCTCCATTTACATTTCATCAGGATTTCTTTTGAAAATCGATAAGTGGCCTGTTTTGTTGTCAGAGTTAATGAAGTGCACAATTGTGTATAGATAATAAATTGCGTATCACTATTTATTCCACCCTATTTCTATATGTCCCAGCACGATGCCCATTTACTCTTGTCTATCTGCTGACATCCTATACATAATGTGTGTGTGTATATATAATTTTACTTCTTTAACATGCCATCTTGTCTCCTGTGCTAACCTGGTTGCTTTATAGTATATTACAAAGAGGAGATTTAGCTACCCCAGATCTTCTAACTGTAAAATGGCTGTTGGAATTGTGCAAAATAAATCCATCTGCTTGCAGTGTCTTCGCTGCTTATATTCCACCTAAACAATTGCTCTTCAGATCAAATATAAGTTATTAAATAGTTTGTGCTAGCGGACGGTTTAGAATATAAATAGGCAAGTAATAGAAAACTAGCCCTTTTTTGTTTGCCTTGGGAGGGAGAGCTTTCATGCTTCGTATTACAGTGAATACAGATCTAAGGGATTAGGGAGGCTGGTTATTGATAGTATAGCTGCTACATTTACTCCTGTACTTGCTCTGGCAATAAGAAAATATAGAATGCATAATGTACACATGAGAGGGGGCATCCATGTCTAGTTCCTCTTGTAATGTTACCAGGGTTGCCACCCACAAATCTAAGTTATATCATTGATAGAATACACAAATATATATATATATTAAAGAGGGTCAATAATAGCCCAATTGGTGTGTAGCTTTGACATTTGGGTGGGATCCTTGCAATCATATCATTTATATTAAGGCAGAATTATTAGAAGTTGCAATTAATGTTTTGATTTGGGGTAGAAGAGTATATAAGAATGGTCTGGGCCTTGTGATTTAATCAATTGTATTGCTCCTTTGTTTTCATCAGTTGTGACTGGATTATTAAGGACACCCAAGGCGTCTTGATCTACGTGGGAACTTTAGATCAGAGAAGACTTTATTTGCAAGTGATAGCAGCGCCAGATTGAGGTTTTCATGTATAGTATTCTGCAAGGTGTTTGCGGTTTCTATTGGCTGGTGTGTAAGGTCCTTTTTTATTTTTGAGGCTGCGCTTTGTTGTCTAATAAACCCCATTCAACGTTGGCTAATTTAGCTTCGAGAGTACATAGCTTCGATGTGGGCGTGTTGCAGTCTCTTATTTAGTTTATGCATAAGGGTATGGATTTTGGGAGTCAATGATTTTTGGAAATTAGCATAATATTGTTTATAAACATCATCATCTTTTGGCTGCTGGTCCCAAGTGGATGCAATTTCCTTACTGTGTTGTGAGTAGACCAAACTCCCATTTGGTCTTTCTCTCGTCCATCTACTGATTTTTGCAGTTTTACCTTTTGTGAGTTTGAATCCAGCGCTGTTCTATAAATAGAGACTAACTGGAAGGACGGCCTTTAGGTGGCATGTTATGGGCTGACTTTAATCTAGGCATCAATATGCAAGTGTCGGGAAGTTACTACACAATAGGACTTATTCCCATGTGAATTGTCGAATAGTTATTGGAGGTGATTGTAACCTCTTTACATAAGGACTTTATAAGTCATGTTTGGCCAGACTGTGCCTCCTGATTGGTTATGGAACCTATCCAGTTTATCTGGAATACAAGTTCATATAATATGAATTAGAATATGTTGGATGTGCTTAGATGCTAAAGGTTTCTTGTAATAAGATCTGGTTTTAGTTTTCTATTGTATGCAATTATTTTATTTAAACAAAATGACACTAGTCCCAGTCTAAAGGACTCTAACAGCCTTATTAAATTGCAATTCTGCAAATTTAATAGGGCTCTACATATTTTTTTTTACAGAAGTTTTTAGTTTGTGATCTTCTATCCAAAAGCAAGGCCTTCACTAACTAAAAACTTCTGCAAAGAAAATATGCTGTGTGCTTATTGCATCATCATGGTTTCTGATTGGTTTCAAATTATGCGGTCTAATTTGAATACTCGATGAACTAAGTTGTGGGTAGAATTGGCAGTTCAACATGCCCTCTAACCAGTGTGATCAGCACTAACTGTACGATTCTATTCTAAACCGTAGGCTTTTGAGGATCATGGCGCCAGACGTACCACCAGCAACTTAATCCTCCTCCTCAACTGTGGAATATGTAGAGAGAAGGTGCCTCGAAACCCATCAGACGGACATCTCCTACTCAATGGTGTAACTGCTAATAATACCGAGGACAGTTCTGGTAAATGGCTTGAATGAAGTATAAAAGCCCCTTGTGGCACTCACCTCTGCCATGCCATTTCCCGATACAGTGCTCTCCGATGCCCATAAGCTTCCTTCCTGAGAGAGAAAAGATGGGAAAGATTAGTATTGCTGAGCCTGGTGGGCGCAGGGTATTTGGGTATGTGTGACGGGCACAGTATGGTGGGAACGCCGATATTCAGAGGTGACTTGAAGTGCTCAATTAGAGTTACCAGGACAAGAGTCTGCGGAGGAAATGTTGGTCTCTTATTATGGATGTGTGTTCCATATGCTGCTATAACACACATCTTACCAAAGTACGTCTTGTACTGGACACCATATGGAAATACAATGTTGGTGGGAATGTCTCCTTCTCCTAGAAGACATGATGGGCTATACCACTGCCTCTTATGTGAAGAGCATAGCTATTATACTCGGCAGTAGCAGCCATTTTTGTCTAAATAAACTATAACAATGTGAACATTACTAGAAGACTCTGTTTTTGTTATCGTGACTGGGTTTGGAGTAAAAGTATTTTGGGAGTATGGGTTTGTTCTGAATTAAGTTGCTAACCATATCATGTATAACTGAACATTACTGAATAATCCGGGGAATCCTACTAAATACGACCAGGAACAACAGAATCCGGATATCTCCCGTACATCAAGAACGTTTTTGGTGTTCTTTTGGACACGACCTTCAAATGTATCCCAATGACCATCACGTTCTTATGAGCCATGAATTCAAACTACAGGATTGTTGCATAGAAACCTCAAAACAACCTCAGTGTGTGTGTACTTATTCCATAGTGCTGTCCAGTCAGTGTGTGTGTACTTATTCCATAGTGCTGTCCAGTTAGTGTGTGTGTACTTATTCTATAGTGCTGTCCAGTTAGTGTGTGTCTACTTATTCCATAGTGCTGTCCAGTCCGTGTCTGTGAACTTATTCCATAGTGCTGTCCAGTCAGTGTGTGTATACTTATTCCATAGTGCTGTCCAGTCAGTGTGTGTATACTTATTCCATAGTGCTGTCCAGTCAGTGTGTGTATACTTATTCCATAGTGTTGTCCAGTCAGTGTCTGTGTACTTATTCCATAGTGTTGTCCAGTCAGTGTGTGTATACTTATTCCATAGTGCTGTCCAGTCAGTGTTTGTGTACTTATTCCATAGTGTTGTCCAGTCAGTGTCTGTATACTTATTCCATAGTGCTGTCCAGTCAGTGTTTGATGACAGCACTATGGAATAAGTACACAGAAT
This sequence comes from Discoglossus pictus, assembly GCA_027410445.1. Lineage (NCBI taxonomy): Eukaryota > Metazoa > Chordata > Amphibia > Anura > Alytidae > Discoglossus > Discoglossus pictus. The sequence continues at coordinate 1,327,280 of CM050174.1, forward strand.
AACCTGGAGGTTTCTGGAGAAGGTTCAGGAGACATTGGTCCTTCACAAGCTCAGTAACATTTTGCCTATTCCTCCCGATTACCCCAGGACTTACCGAGGACAGGGTCTCCTCTCGCCTCCGCCCCTGGCTGTGTCTGTGGATGAAGGAACGTGCTGACAGCTTGTAGTGGTTCAGGAGACAAGTGACGACGACCACCATGACCAGCATCACCACCACGATAATGATAATCTGGACAAACTCCAGCTCCGCTGCACAAACAAGATGGGGACAATGTGGTAGAATTAGGGATATTGTAAAACATAGGTAATGTAAAGCAGTTGAGGAAATGAGGTTTAAATTGACCTGGGTGCTTGCCCCTGTGAGCCAATCACAGCTACAGATGTATGCATGCTTATGTCCAGGTCCTTCAGTGATACACCATGTGTCTGCCCAGACGGCTTGCTGAGATCATAATGATAGGGACGGAGGCAGACAGGGCGAGGTCTCAAGGAAATGACGAATACACTCAGACATAACAAGCTCATGCAAAGGAGGCTCTGAGAGGGTTAACCAGCAGTGAGGGGGTTACTGGTGAATGTTGTAGATGACACACGCACACACACACACACGGCAACAAGAACACCCCCATATTGTCACACTGAGCCCAGGTCACGGCAGAGTAAGGTCACAGACACGTCGCTCCCGCGCTGGACCCGATCCAAACCAGCATGTCTGTGCCGGCTGGCATTAACCCATTGGCTGCTGCAGTGGCTAACTACAGCGCACACAACTATTACACCACTTGAGTTTAGAAATAACACTTCCACTTAGCTGTGTGTGTGTGTATATATATATATATATATATATATATATATACATATGCACACATGTGTGTCAGATGTACTCGTGTTAGTTGCGTCTGTGGGAGCAGACATGGCGGCTCATTGGCATTCTGGGCAGCCACTCTCTGCCACTGACTTTCTGCTCGCTTGTCATCTCCTTTATCCCGGCTCCTTAAGGATCTGGGCATCTTGCTCCCCTCTCCCGTCACTTATCCTGTGATGTAATCTCCTGCCCTCACCCCCCCCCCAAATTAGCAGCGCTACCCAACATTATTGCAAACTATACTGGTATTTATATATCTATCCAAAGCTGTGAGGCGACCTCGACCTAAAGTCTCATCACATGTGCCGGGTTGTTTGGGTGCTCCACATGATATTGCCCCCCCCCCCAGGATGTAGGGGACGTGGGAGGAAGTGAGGCCCAGACAGCCCCAGGGCATTTATTTACATAATGTCTAGACCAATATAACAGCTGCGACGCGCAAAGCACCGGGTACACCCAAAGCAGGACATGGAATACACCCGGGCTACGCTCTAGGGGTCATGACTTAAGAAATCCTTTAGATTATATATTGTAGGACTAATGCTGCGGTGATGATGATGATGATGATGATGATGAGGAGCATGTTATTTACTGTAATCAGACCTGCGGACCCTCCATCAAGGAGATGTCATTACTCACAAGGAGACGGGTCCACACCAGAGAGTTACATACATTGGATTAAGAGAATATGTCCCATAAATAGATGAGACTGTCATGAAGTGGTTTATTACAGGGGATGCTGTACAAAGAGGTCATGTGTTAGAATTAACATGGGATTCGCCCCTCTAACATCTCACCCCATCAGTAGTGCCAAGGTGAAGACAACAAGGGATTTACTTAAAGTACCTATGTTCAGATTAAGGATCTTCTTATTTCATGTGATACCAAATAAAACGGAGATCTTAAGGGCGAAAACAAATCGCATTATCCAGACCACATTCTGTATATAATAAAATGTTATTTGTAACAACACCCTATAACGTAATAATTCCCACATATTGTGTAGCGCTGCACAGGGAGCGCTCATAACCTAAAGGAACTTTAATATAGCGTCTCCGCAATCTCTAGACATCTTCCTGATCAGGCTCTCGGTGTATTGCTGTTTGCACCTATAGGCACGAATGCGAATACAACTATGGCGGCGACACTACGGTGTACAAAGGCTCTCTATCATTTCTTATTACCCTTGTATGAGCCAGGAAGTTATCTAAATATGTCACCACATTACAAGAGAAGTGAATAGAGATCACATGTGAATCCATAGTTCTGTCCATTAGTAATGTGAGGGGGGAAACAGATAATACACCACACATTATCCATAAGAGCATACTATAAATATGACCCTGACATGGGGGCGGCGCTGTTTTGGTGTTTCACTGTACAGAACATCCTGACCTCAGACAGACCATATGTAAATATGTGGAGCGCCATGTTTGGGACATTCAATGGAAATATAACGGGGGGGGGGGGGGTATCCTGTGTTACTCTGAGGAGGAAGCCATAATGTCTGGACATCCGGTCAGCTGCTGCATACAATGTGAAATAAAGTATCTGCTTCCCACCCCCATGTACCAGAGACCCCCGGACCCCTCACACAATCCAGCCCGAGAGCAGGCATCCGAGCCTTCGTGACACTGTGTCTTTAAATAATGCAATCAGGCGAGCGGCGCACTCTTTTTTATTTACTCAACACATTAAAGTACAATTATCTAACACTGAAGTGCAATCCTATTAGTTGTGCGCCTTTCTTTTCTGCCATAACCACTGTCAGATGATCCAGCCCTATGTGATCATCCACTTAGGCCCTACCACTACGGTGGGGGGTCCGGCACAAATTATAGGCTGGATTTGTCCATCAAGTCTAGCTCTTCAATACAAACATGGGTCTACAGTGACCATTACACAGAATAATATCAAACCTGGGTCTCCATAGACCCTTAATGAAGAAGCGGCGCTACAAATGGCGCACCGTACCCATCCAGCTGGACACATGGGATCACACACAAGAATATGATCACAAACTGGCTGAGGGCACAAGATGGTGGTCCCCACCCCTCCAAGGAACAGGAGCGGTCTCAGCCCACACTGGACAATGACCCTGGAAGGAGACCCCCGAACCCCAGAGGAAGTAACGGGCAGCCACCTAATAAACACTGTCCCACTAGTTCCCACCAGGAGCAGTCTCACATTTACAACCCAGGCAGGACAATGCCCCATAATAATGGCCCCCTGACCCCTTCACGGCCAAAGACACACCGTCCTGCAATGGTCACTGTGCTAAATATCTTTTCTCATTGCGTTCTACTGTAAGCGACACAACTTTCAAGAGAACTGAATAGAGACCTTATCCAAAACCACAGTTTGTCCGAAGTTTCTAATCGTGTAATGAATTATGACAAATGTCTGCCGCCATAAAGCTAAAGTAGATCCAATGAGCCAACATCAAGGGCTGCTTTTATTTATTTTCATACTTTATCAAGTCAAGTTCTGCACCTAAGTGGGGAGTGGGTGCTTACAGGGTTAATACATAAGTCACTATATACCCCAGCTCTGTGGGGAGGGGTCCATCAGTATTTCCATAGCCAAATAAGGCGGCTCGGAGACACCCGCACATTGTGATCATTTATCCGCGCCCTCCCGCACAGTACGCGGATAACTGGCATGTCCCAGCAGGCACAGGGGCTTAACCTCTTCATTACCAAGAATAATGCAATATATTACTAGTGCAGCAAAGGTATATATATATATATATATATATATATATATATATATATATATATATATATATATATATATATATATATATATATATATATATATATATATACACACACACACACACACACACACACACACACACAAATAAATACTGACAAGTAAAACGCAATCTACGCCACTCGGAAATGCAAAAGACGACATGATAATATTCATTTTCTCTGCTAATGTGATCTATACATACACACGGGTAACATGTGACTCCCGTGTTCTCAGTCACACAGTATACACACTCCCGGCCCCACATCTGTGTACGCCTGTTTAAGTAGGCCTGTAAAGTAATTGAAGCGCACCAAATGTGGCGTCCTCGGCCCAAACATTCTGTCTGCGTCGTGTCTAGACAGCAGATAACAAAGGGCATGTGAGGTAGAGCAGGAGGCGCAAATATACACACGGGTCCTGCCCGACCGTGTACCACACCGCCACAGATATATATAGATTACGCTTTATTTATACTGCGCCAGCGTGTTCTGTAACGCTACACACGGAGAAGAGCGGAGGGCCCGGCGACCTGGACATCTTATGGAGAAGTGTGTTTTTCCCAAAACACTATATATATATATATCTATACACACACACACAGTATCTCACTGAGTACACCCCTCACATGTGAGTAAATATGTTATTCTATCTTTTCATGTGCCCCTCTGCTACAATGTGAAGTAGTAAGTGTACGGCCTGTATAACAGTGTAAATGTGCTGTCCCCTCAACATAACTCAACACACAGCCATTATTGTCTAAACAAGGCAACAAAAGTGAGTACACCCCTAAGTGGAAATGTCCAAATTGGGCCCAAAGTGTCAATATTTTGTGTGGCCACCATTATTTCCCAGCACTGCCATAACCCTCATGGGCATGGAGTTCACTAGAGCTTCACAGGTTGCCACCGGAGTCCTCTTCCACTCCTCCATGATGACATCACAGAGCTGGTGGATATTAGAGACCGTGCGCTCCCCCATCTTCCGTTTGAGGATGCCCCACAGATACTCAATAGGGTTTGGGTCTGGAGACATGCTTGGCCAGTCCATCACCTTTACCTTCAGCTTCTTTAGCAAGGCAGTGGTCGTCTTGGAGGTGTGTTTGGGGTCGTTATCATGTTGGACCCTGTGGCCCAGTCTCCGGAGGGAGGGGATCATGCTCTGCTTCAGTATGTCACAGTACATGTTGGCATTCATGGTTCCCTCAATGAACTGTAGCTCCCCAGTGCCGGCAGCACTCATGCGGGCCCAGACCATGACACTCCCACCACCATGCTTGACTGTAGGCAAGACACACTTGTCTTTGTACTCCTCAGCTGGTTGCCACCACACACGCTTGACAGCATCTGAAACAAATAAGTTTATCGTGGTCTCATTGGTTCCAGTAATCCATGTCCTTAGTCTGCTTGTCTTCAGCAAACTGTTTGTTGTCTTTCTTGAGCATCATCTTTAGAAGAGGCTTCCTTCTGGGATGACAGCCATGTAGACCACTTTGATGCAGTGTGCGGCGTATGGTCTGAGCACTGACCGGCTGACCCCGCACCCCTCCAACCTCTGCAGCAATGCTGGCAGCACTCACATGTCTATCTCCCAAAGACAACCTCTGGATATGACGCTGAGCACGTGCACCCAACTTCTTTGGTGGACCATGGCATGGCCTGTTCTGGGTGGAACCTGTCCTGTGACACCGCTGTAGGGTCTGGCCCACCGCGCTGCAGCTCAGTTTCAGCAACAAGTCTTTTTTTCTTTAGATCCCTCGGAGAGTTCTTGCCATGAGGTGCTTCTAGTATGAGAGTGTGAGAGCGATAACACCAAATTTAACACACCTGCTCCCCATTCGCACCTGAGACCTTGTAACACTAACGAGTCACATGACACCGTGGAAGGAAAATGGCTAATTGGGCCCAGTTTGGACATTTCCACTTAGGAGTGTACTCACTTTTGTTGCCACGGTTTAGACATTAATGGCTGTGTGTTGGGTTATTTTGAGGGGACAGCACATTTACACTGTTATACAGGCCGTACACTTACTACTTCACATTGTAGCAGAGGGGTCACATGAAAAGATAGAATAACATATTTACATGTGAGGGGTGTACTCAGTGAGATACTGTATATATATATGTACACACACACACACACTATATAAATGTAACTAGTCATGTAAGACTATCCCTTGTGCAGAGGTCCCAGTGACAGATTGCACTATAGAGGCCGCAGTACCACCCAATGCCCATCTGAGGGGGCACACAAGGGCAGTCTGCAATGTTTTATAATCCACTCGCACCTTTCTGTTTCCAAACACAGCCAAATAAATGTTATGATGGATCAGATAACCCCACTTAATAAGGTATAATGCCCCCAGTATTTGGGAATCTCATCCTCAGTGACCATGTCTAGCCCATCATGTCCAGAGCGGGGGGAGCGGGTATCTAGTGCATAAGAACTGCCTGCGGGCACACTACCAGCATTACAGGGTTACATAGTTACATAGTATTTAAGGTTGAAAAAAGACTTGCAGTCCATCAAGTTCAACCTTTTAAGATCTCCTCTGATCTGCAATATGCGGATTAACTATTAATTCATTAGTTGTATATAAAAAAACAATCAATTCCCTCCTGATCCCAGACACCGGCAACCGGACCTCTCCCTGGATCAATACTGCCTCTCTAATTATCCATGATAACCCTGAATTCCCTTTTTAATTAGAAATAAATCCAATCCCCTTTTAAAGTTATCTATCGAATCCGCTGTCACCACCTCCTTTGGTAGAGAATTCCACAGATTAACCACCCTTACTGTGAAGAACCCTTTTCTTTCTTTAAGGTGGAATCTTTTTTCTTCTAACCTCAAGGGATGTCCTCTTGTCAGTTGAAAACCTCTTGGCACAAAAAGCTCCCTTGACAAATCTTTATACTGACCCTGGATGTATTTATATAAGGTAATCATTTCTCCTCTTAGACGCCTTTTTTCTAGATAAAATACGTTTAATTTGGTTAGTCTTTCTTCATAACTTAGCCCCTCCATTCCCCTTATTAGTTGTGTTGCCCTTCTCTGTACATTTTCCAGCTCTAAAATGTCCTTTTTATGAAGTGGTGCCCAAAATTGTACTCCATATTCCAAATGAATTATGGTTAATCACAGCACTATCTAGCCAAGCCACAGGGGTCCCTAGCCCAGCCATAATAGTATCTAGCTGAGCCACAGGGGTCCCAAGCCCAGCCATAATAGTATCTAGCTGAGCCACAGGGTCCCTAGCCCAGCCATAATAGTATCTAGCTGAGCCACAGGGGTCCCTAGCCCAGCCATAATAGTATCTACCTGAGCCACAGGGGTCCCTAGCCCAGCCATAATAGTATCTACCTGAGCCACAGGGGTCCCTAGCCCAGCCATAATAGTATCTAGCCGATCCATAGGGGTCCCTAGCCCAGCCATAATAGTATCTAGCTGAGCAATAGAGGCTCCATTCCCCTTATTAGTTTTGTTGCCCTTCTCTGTACATTTTCCAGCTCTAAAATGTCCTTTTTATGAAGTGGTGCCCAAAATTGTACTCCATATTCCAAATGAATTATGGTTAATCACAGCACTATCTAGCCAAGCCACAGGGGTCCCTAGCCCAGCCATAATAGTATCTAGCTGAGCCACAGGGGTCCCAAGCCCAGCCATAATAGTATCTAGACGATCCACAGGGGTCCCTAGCCCAGCCATAATAGTATCTAGCTGAGCCACAGGGGTCCCTAGCCCAGCCATAATAGTATCTACCTGAGCCACAGGGGCCCCTAGCCCAGCCATAATAGTATCTACCTGAGCCACAGGGGCCCCTAGCCCAGCCATAATAGTATCTAGCTGAGCCACAGGGGCCCCTAGCCCAGCCATAATAGTATCTACCTGAGCCACAGGGGCCCCTAGCCCAGCCATAATAGTATCTACCTGAGCCACAGGGGCCCCTAGCCCAGCCATAATAGTATCTACCTGAGCCACAGGGGCCCCTAGCCCAGCCATAATAGTATCTACCTGAGCCACAGGGGCCCCTAGCCCAGCCATAATAGTATCTAGCTGAGCCACAGGGGTCCCTAGCCCAGCCATAATAGTATCTAGCTGAGCCACAGGGTCCCTAGCCCAGCCATAATAGTATCTAGCTGAGCCACAGGGGTCCCTAGCCCAGCCATAATAGTATCTACCTGAGCCACAGGGGTCCCTAGCCCAGCCATAATAGTATCTACCTGAGCCACAGGGGTCCCTAGCCCAGCCATAATAGTATCTAGCCGATCCATAGGGGTCCCTAGCCCAGCCATAATAGTATCTAGCTGAGCAATAGAGGCTCCATTCCCCTTATTAGTTTTGTTGCCCTTCTCTGTACATTTTCCAGCTCTAAAATGTCCTTTTTATGAAGTGGTGCCCAAAATTGTACTCCATATTCCAAATGAATTATGGTTAATCACAGCACTATCTAGCCAAGCCACAGGGGTCCCTAGCCCAGCCATAATAGTATCTAGCTGAGCCATAAGGGCCCCTAGCCCAGCCAGCCATAATAGTATCTACCTGAGCCACAGGGTTCCCTAGCCCAGCCATAATAGTATCTACCTGAGCCACAGGGATCCCTAGCCCAGCTATAATAGTATCTACCTGAGCAATAGAGGCCCCTAGCCCAGCCATAATAGTATCTAGCTGAGCAATAGAGGCCCCTAGCCCAGCCATAATAGTATCTACCTGAGCCACAGGGGCCCCTAGCCCAGCCATAATAGTATCTAGCTGAGCCACAGGGGTCCCTAGCCCAGCCATAATAGTATCTAGCTGAGCCACAGGGGTCCCTAGCCCAGCCATAATAGTATCTAGCTGAGCCACAGGGGTCCCTAGCCCAGCCATAATAGTATCTACCTGAGCCACAGGGGTCCCTAGCCCAGCCATAATAGTATCTACCTGAGCAATAGAGGCCCCTAGCCCAGCCATAATAGTATCTAGCTGAGCAATAGAGGCTCCTAGCCCAGCCATAATAGTATCTACCTGAGCCACAGGGGCCCCTAGCCCAGCCATAATAGTATCTACCTGAGCAATAGAGGTCCCTAGCCCAGCCATAATAGTATCTAGCTGAGCCACAGGGGTCCCTAGCCCAGCCATAATAGTATCTACCTGAGCCACAGGGGTCCCTAGCCCAGCCATAATAGTATCTAGCCGATCCACAGGGGTCCCTAGCCCAGCCATAATAGTATCTACCTGAGCCATAAGGGCCCCTAGCCCAGCCATAATAGTATCTACCTGAGCCACAGGGTTCCCTAGTCCAGCCATAATAGTATCTACCTGAGCCACAGGGGTCCCTAGCCCAGCCATAATAGTATCTAGCTGAGCAATAGGGGCCCCTAGCCCAGCCATAATAGTATCTAGCTGAGCAATAGGGGCCCCTAGCCCAGCCATAATAGTATCTACCTGAGCCATAAGGGCCCCTAGCCCAGCCAGCCATAATAGTATCTACCTGAGCCACAGGGTTCCCTAGCCCAGCCATAATAGTATCTACCTGAGCCATAAGTGCCCCTAGCCCAGCCATAATAGTATCTAGCTGAGCCACAAGGGCCCCTAGCCCAGCCATAATAGTATCTAGCTGAGCCACAGGGTTCCCTAGCCCAGCCATAATAGTATCTACCTGAGCCATAAGGGCCCCTAGCCCAGCCATAATAGTATCTAGCTGAGCCATAAGGGCCCCTAGCCCAGCCATAATAGTATCTAGCTGAGCCACAAGGGCCCCTAGCCCAGCCATAATAGTATCTACCTGAGCCACAGGGTTCCCTAGCCCAGCCATAATAGTATCTACCTGAGCCACAGGGGTCCCTAGCCCAGCCATAATAGTATCTAGCTGAGCAATAGAGGCTCCATTCCCCTTATTAGTTTTGTTGCCCTTCTCTGTACATTTTCCAGCTCTAAAATGTCCTTTTTATGAAGTGGTGCCCAAAATTGTACTCCATATTCCAAATGAATTATGGTTAATCACATCACTATCTAGCCAAGCCACAGGGGTCCCTAGCCCAGCCATAATAGTATCTAGCTGAGCCATAAGGGCCCCTAGCCCAGCCAGCCATAATAGTATCTACCTGAGCCACAGGGTTCCCTAGCCCAGCCATAATAGTATCTACCTGAGCCATAAGGGCCCCTAGCCCAGCCATAATAGTATCTAGCTGAGCCACAAGGGCCCCTAGCCCAGCCATAATAGTATCTAGCTGAGCCACAGGGTGCCCTAGCCCAGCCATAATAGTATCTACCTGAGCCACAGGGATCCCTAGCCCAGCCATAATAGTATCTACCTGAGCAATAGAGGCCCCTAGCCCAGCCATAATAGTATCTAGCTGAGCAATAGAGGCCCCTAGCCCAGCCATAATAGTATCTACCTGAGCCACAGGGGCCCCTAGCCCAGCCATAATAGTATCTAGCTGAGCCACAGGGGTCCCTAGCCTAGCCATAATAGTATCTAGCTGAGCCACAGGGGTCCCTAGCCCAGCCATAATAGTATCTAGCTGAGCCACAGGGGTCCCTAGCCCAGCCATAATAGTATCTACCTGAGCCACAGGGGTCCCTAGCCCAGCCATAATAGTATCTACCTGAGCAATAGAGGCCCCTAGCCCAGCCATAATAGTATCTAGCTGAGCAATAGAGGCCCCTAGCCCAGCCATAATAGTATCTACCTGAGCCACAGGGGCCCCTAGCCCAGCCATAATAGTATCTAGCTGAGCCACAGGGGTCCCTAGCCCAGCCATAATAGTATCTAGCTGAGCCACAGGGGTCCCTAGCCCAGCCATAATAGTATCTAGCTGAGCCACAGGGGTCCCTAGCTCAGCCATAATAGTATCTACATGAGCCACAGGGGTCCCTAGCCCAGCCATAACAGTATCTAGCCGATCCATAGGGGTCCCTAGCCCAGCCATAATAGTATCTAGCTGAGCAATAGAGGCTCCTAGCCCAGCCATAATAGTATCTACCTGAGCCATAAGGGCCCCTAGCCCAGCCAAAATAGTATCTACCTGAGCCACAGGGGTCCCTAGCCCAGCCATAATAGTATCTAGCTGAGCCACAGGGGTCCCTAGCCCAGCCATAATAGTATCTACCTGAGCCACAGGGGTCCCTAGCCCAGCCATAATAGTATCTAGCCGATCCACAGGGGTCCCTAGCCCAGCCATAATAGTATCTACCTGAGCCATAAGGGCCCCTAGCCCAGCCATAATAGTATCTACCTGAGCCACAGGGTTCCCTAGTCCAGCCATAATAGTATCTACCTGAGCCACAGGGGTCCCTAGCCCAGCCATAATAGTATCTAGCTGAGCAATAGGGGCCCCTAGCCCAGCCATAATAGTATCTACCTGAGCCATAAGGGCCCCTAGCCCAGCCAGCCATAATAGTATCTACCTGAGCCACAGGGTTCCCTAGCCCAGCCATAATAGTATCTACCTGAGCCATAAGGGCCCCTAGCCCAGCCATAATAGTATCTAGCTGAGCCACAAGGGCCCCTAGCCCAGCCATAATAGTATCTAGCTGAGCCACAGGGGTCCCTAGCCCAGCCATAATAGTATCTACCTGAGCCACAGGGGTCCCTAGCCCAGCCATAATAGTATCTACCTGAGCCATAAGGGCCCCTAGCCCAGCCATAATAGTATCTAGCTGAGCCACAAGGGCCCCTAGCCCAGCCATAATAGTATCTAGCTGAGCCACAGGGTTCCCTAGCCCAGCCATAATAGTATCTACCTGAGCCACAGGGGTCCCTAGCCCAGCCATAATAGTATCTACCTGAGCCATAAGGGCCCCTAGCCCAGCCATAATAGTATCTAGCTGAGCCATAAGGGCCCCTAGCCCAGCCATAATAGTATCTAGCTGAGCCACAAGGGCCCCTAGCCCAGCCATAATAGTATCTAGCTGAGCCACAGGGTTCCCTAGCCCAGCCATAATAGTATCTACCTGAGCCACAGGGGTCCCTAGCCCAGCCATAATAGTATCTACCTGAGCCACAGGGATCCCTAGCCCAGCCATAATAGTATCTACCTGAGCAATAGTGGCCCCTAGCCCAGCCATAATAGTATCTAGCTGAGCAATAGAGGCCCCTAGCCCAGCCATAATAGTATCTAGCTGAGCCACAGGGGCCCCTAGCCCAGCCATAATAGTATCTAGCTGAGCCACAGGGGTCCCTAGCCTAGCCATAATAGTATCTAGCTGAGCCACAGGGGTCCCTAGCCCAGCCATAATAGTATCTACCTGAGCCACAGGGGTCCCTAGCCCAGCCATAATAGTATCTACCTGAGCCACAGGGGTCCCTAGCCCAGCCATAATAGTATCTACCTGAGCAATAGAGGCCCCTAGCCCAGCCATAATAGTATCTAGCTGAGCAATAGAGGCCCCTAGCCCAGCCATAATAGTATCTACCTGAGCCACAGGGGCCCCTAGCCCAGCCATAATAGTATCTAGCTGAGCCACAGGGGTCCCTAGCCCAGCCATAATAGTATCTAGCTGAGCCACAGGGGTCCCTAGCCCAGCCATAATAGTATCTAGCTGAGCCACAGGGGTCCCTAGCTCAGCCATAATAGTATCTACATGAGCCACAGGGGTCCCTAGCCCAGCCATAACAGTATCTAGCCGATCCATAGGGGTCCCTAGCCCAGCCATAATAGTATCTAGCTGAGCAATAGAGGCTCCTAGCCCAGTCATAATAGTATCTACCTGAGCCATAAGGGCCCCTAGCCCAGCCAAAATAGTATCTACCTGAGCCACAGGGGTCCCTAGCCCAGCCATAATAGTATCTAGCTGAGCCACAGGGGTCCCTAGCCCAGCCATAATAGTATCTACCTGAGCCACAGGGGTCCCTAGCCCAGCCATAATAGTATCTAGCCGATCCACAGGGGTCCCTAGCCCAGCCATAATAGTATCTACCTGAGCCATAAGGGCCCCTAGCCCAGCCATAATAGTATCTACCTGAGCCACAGGGTTCCCTAGTCCAGCCATAATAGTATCTACCTGAGCCACAGGGGTCCCTAGCCCAGCCATAATAGTATCTACCTGAGCCACAGGGGTCCCTAGCCCAGCCATAATAGTATCTAGCTGAGCAATAGGGGCCCCTAGCCCAGCCATAATAGTATCTAGCTGAGCAATAGGGGCCCCTAGCCCAGCCATAATAGTATCTACCTGAGCCATAAGGGCCCCTAGCCCAGCCAGCCATAATAGTATCTACCTGAGCCACAGGGTTCCCTAGCCCAGCCATAATAGTATCTACCTGAGCCATAAGGGCCCCTAGCCCAGCCATAATAGTATCTAGCTGAGCCACAAGGGCCCCTAGCCCAGCCATAATAGTATCTAGCTGAGCCACAGGGTTCCCTAGCCCAGCCATAATAGTATCTACCTGAGCCACAGGGGTCCCTAGCCCAGCCATAATAGTATCTACCTGAGCCATAAGGGCCCCTAGCCCAGCCATAATAGTATCTAGCTGAGCCATAAGGGCCCCTAGCCCAGCCATAATAGTATCTAGCTGAGCCACAAGGGCCCCTAGCCCAGCCATAATAGTATCTAGCTGAGCCACAGGGTTCCCTAGCCCAGCCATAATAGTATCTACCTGAGCCACAGGGGTCCCTAGCCCAGCCATAATAGTATCTAGCTGAGCCACAGAAGGATCCAGCCAAATCAACTTATAAATAAAGGGATGCAACAAGAAAAAATATATACAGGAACAAGGTCAATATTACTAAAATAACCGTTTTGTGTTATACAAATGGCTAGTGCAATGTATAGTCAGCTTGTTCTGCCAGTGAGCACGGCCCTTTAAAGGGAATTTAAGTCTGCAATTTTGCGACAGGTGGAATAAGGAACCAGACGACTGCCGGCTGCAGCCTCTGAGCGAGAGTCGAGGGACGGATCCAGAGCCAGAATGGGAGGAACCCAAACTCACTGACGCATTCCCAGCAAAGAACAACAGTATTAGGGGTGGTGGGCCGAGCGCGGACCCCGGGCAGCCTCGCAGGGTTATTACAAGCCTGGAATGGTGAGTAATGCGCAGTTATTTATAATATGTCATTGGGAGGAAAGTACTGAAAGCTGCACAGACACCGGGGTGGGATGGGTAGCGTGTGCCAGCGGCGCAGTAATACAAGTGTTAGTCTTAATATCCATCGGGAGCGCGCGATACGCCCACAGCGGCTTCCCAACACGCAGAGCTTTCTGACCTGAAATGAAGGTGCTCGGCCTACAAGGAAAAAATGTACATGGCCTGAAGATTTAGGGGTAATGCGAGAAAGTACTACTTCACAGACAGAGCCGACTTGCAGTGGAAGCGGTAGGACCGACGAGGAATTCAAGCATGTCTGGGACAAGGAATACAAGCATGTCTGGGACAAGGAATACAAGCATGTCTGGGACGAGGAATACAAGCATGTCTGGGACAAGGAATACAAGCATGTCTGGGACAAGGAATACAAGCATGTCTAAGATAAGGGCAGTGGAAGCGGTAGGACCGACAAGGAATACAAGCATGACTGGGACAAGGAATACAAGCATGTCTGGGACAAGGAATACAAGCATGTCTGGGAGAAGGAATACAAGCATGACTGTCTCACACACCAGGCGCGCCGACTCGCATTCAGAAAATAACAGTAATCTGGGCATGCTCTTTACTTTATGACCCCACCATTTCCGATGTAAGATAAATGCTGCGGATACGTCAATTACCTAAGAGGCAGAAACTATCAGTAAATTTATATATAAAATAAAGAACTTTTATATCAATTTTGGGGCACTTTTACTTTTTTATTACAATTACGTTTGTGTACTTTTCATTTCTTCCATACATGGGGCATATGGCTAACACTGCTGTCAGAACAAGAGGCCATGCAGCAAAGCTATACACTGGCAGAGGTGGTACCCACTAATAGGTGCTGAATGTCTAACAACCCAAATAAATAAGCTGCCATTTATTGGTCGCAGCAAATGGAGTATTACTGTATGAGTGTGCTTGTGATTTTTGGTCCTTGCAGAGTCTCATTACAGTTTATAGTTAGGACTGATGGGGTATATAAGAGTAGACTAGGCAGACATTATAAAAGTTATGGGTTTGTTATCCATGACCAGGGGTGGGCGAGTCCCGGGTGCTGCGGACCCTCTCGTTGGGTGATAGACACAGCGGGTGTCACATATAGGGGCAGCTCGCTCCCAGCATGGACACAGAAAAGGCTTAATAGCAGTGGGAGCAATCAGTGTTTGCATAAGAAAGGACGGGGAGGGGTCTGGCAGACCCACCAGCTGCTGCTCACATTGAACCCACCCATCCCCTCACTACCCGATGGAGACCGACCTAAACATGACCTTTCCCAGCTGCCCCGCTCCCACCAGCGCAGCCCACCAGCGCAGCCCACCCGACATTAGAGCAAAGTGCAGAGACCGCGTGGGAAATGGGGCAAAGAACAGGAAGCCCCCAGATATAGTGCAGAGACCCCCAAATACAGCGCAGACCCCTAAATCTACAGCACAGACCGCATGGAAATGGGGCAAAGAACAGGAAGCCCCCAGATATAGTGCAGAGACCCCCAAATACAGAGCAGACCCCTAAATCTACAGCACAGAGACCGCGTGGGAAATGGGGCAAAGATCAGGCAGCCCCCAGATATAGTACAGAGACCCCCAAATACAGAGCAGACCCCTAAATCTACAGCACAGAGACCGCGTGGGAAATGGGGCAAAGAACAGGAAGCCCCCAGATATAGTACAGAGACCCCCAAATACAGAGCAGACCCCTAAATCTACAGCACAGAGACCACGTGGGAAATGGGGCAAAGATCAGGCAGCCCCCAGATATAGTACAGAGACCCCCAAATACAGCACAGACCCCTAAATCTACAGCACAGAGACCCCCAAATACAGCGCAGACCCCTAAATCTACAGCACAGAGACCCCCAAATACAGCGCAGACCCCTAAATCTACAGCACAGAGACCACGTGGGAAATGGGGCAAAGAACAGGAAGCCCCCAGATATAGTACAGAGACCCCCAAATACAGCGCAGACCCCTAAATCTACAGCACAGAGACCCCCAAATACAGCGCAGACCCCTAAATCTACAGCACAGAGACCACGTGGGAAATGGGGCAAAGAACAGGAAGCCCCCAGATATAGTACAGAGACCCCCAAATACAGCACAGACCCCTAAATCTACAGCACAGAGACCCCCAAATACAGCGCAGACCCCTAAATCTACAGCACAGAGACCACGTGGGAAATGGGGCAAAGATCAGGAAGCCCCCAGATATAGTACAGAGACCCCCAAATACAGAGCAGACCCCTAAATCTACAGCACAGAGACCACGTGGGAAATGGGGCAAAGAACAGGAAGCCCCCAGATATAGTACAGAGACCCCCAAATACAGCGCAGACCCCTAAATCTACAGCACAGAGACCACGTGGGAAATAGGGCAAAGAACAGGAAGCCCCCAGATATAGTACAGAGACCCCCAAATACAGCACAGACCCCTAAATCTACAGCACAGAGACCACGTGGGAAATGGGGCAAAGAACAGGAAGCCCCCAGATATAGTACAGAGACCCCCAAATACAGCGCAGACCCCTAAATCTACAGCACAGAGACCCCCAAATACAGCGCAGACCCCTAAATCTACAGCACAGAGACCGCGTGGGAAATGGGGAAAAGATCAGGAAGCCCCCAGATATAGTGCAGAGACCCCCAAATACAGCACAGACCCCTAAATCTACAGCACAGAGACCGCGTGGGAAATGGGGCAAAGAACAGGCAGCCCCCAGATATTTTACAGAGACCCCCAAATACAGCGCAGACCCCTAAATCTACAGCACAGAGACCACGTGGGAAATGGGGCAAAGATCAGGAAGCCCCCAGATATAGTACAGAGACCCCCAAATACAGCGCAGACCCCTAAATCTACAGCACAGAGACCGAGTGGGAAATGGGGCAAAGATCAGGAAGCCCCCAGATATAGTACAGAGACCCCCAAATACAGCGCAGACCCCTAAATCTACAGCACAGAGACTGAGTGGGAAATGGGGCAAAGAACAGGAAGCCCCCAGATATAGTACAGAGACCCCCAAATACAGCGCAGACCCCTAAATCTACAGCACAGAGACCGCGTGGGAAATGGGGCAAAGAACAGGAAGCCCCCAGATATAGTACAGAGACCCCCAAATACAGTGCAGACCCCTAAATCTACAGCACAGAGACAGGGTGGGAAATGGGGCAAAGATCAGGAAGCCCCCAGATATAGTACAGAGACCCCCAAATACAGTGCAGACCCCTAAATCTACAGCACAGAGACCGCATGGGAAATGGGGCAAAGATCAGGAAGCCCCCAGATATAGTACAGAGACCCCCAAATACAGAGCAGACCCCTAAATCTACAGCACAGAGACCGCGTGGGAAATGGGGCAAAGAACAGGCAGCCCCCAGATATTTTACAGAGACCCCCAAATACAGCGCAGACCCCTAAATCTACAGCACAGAGACCACGTGGGAAATGGGGCAAAGATCAGGAAGCCCCCAGATATAGTACAGAGACCCCCAAATACAGCGCAGACCCCTAAATCTACAGCACAGAGACCGAGTGGGAAATGGGGCAAAGATCAGGAAGCCCCCAGATATAGTGCAGAGACCCCCAAATACAGTGCAGACCCCTAAATCTACAGCACAGAGACCACGTGGGAAATGGGGCAAAGAACAGGCAGCCCCCAGATATAGTACAGAGACCCCCAAATACAGCGCAGACCCCTAAATCTACAGCACAGAGACTGAGTGGGAAATGGGGCAAAGAACAGGCAGCCCCCAGATATAGTACAGAGACCCCCAAATACAGCGCAGACCCCTAAATCTACAGCACAGAGACCGCGTGGGAAATGGGGCAAAGAACAGGAAGCCCCCAGATATAGTACAGAGACCCCCAAATACAGTGCAGACCCCTAAATCTACAGCACAGAGACCACGTGGGAAATGGGGCAAAGAACAGGCAGCCCCCAGATATAGTACAGAGACCCCGAAATACAGCGCAGACCCCTAAATCTACAGCACAGAGACCGCGTGGGAAATGGGGCAAAGAACAGGCAGCCCCCAGATATAGTACAGAGACCCCCAAATACAGAGCAGACCCCTAAATCTATAGCACAGAGACCGCGTGGGAAATGGGGCAAAGATCAGGAAGCCCCCAGATATAGTACAGAGACCCCCAAATACAGCACAGACCCCTAAATCTACAGCACAGAGACCACGTGGGAAATGGGGCAAAGAACAGGAAGCCCACAGATATAGTACAGAGACCCCCAAATACAGCGCAGACCCCTAAATCTACAGCACAGAGACCGCGTGGGAAATGGGGCAAAGAACAGGAAGCCCCCAGATATAGTACAGCGACCCCCAAATACAGTGCAGACCCCTAAATCTACAGCACAGAGACAGGGTGGGAAATGGGGCAAAGATCAGGAAGCCCCCAGATATAGTACAGAGACCCCCAAATACAGCGCAGACCCCTAAATCTACAGCACAGAGACCGCATGGGAAATGGGGCAAAGATCAGGAAGCCCCCAGATATAGTGCAGAGACCCCCAAATACAGAGCAGACCCCTAAATCTACAGCACAGAGACTACGTGGGAAATGGGGCAAAGATCAGGAAGCCCCCAGATATAGTACAGAGACCCCCAAATACAGCGCAGACCCCAAATCTACAGCACAGAGACCACGTGGGAAATGGGGCAAAGAACAGGAAGCCCCCAGATATAGTACAGAGACCCCCAAATACAGCGCAGACCCCTAAATCTACAGCACAGAGACCGCGTGGAAATGGGGCAAAGAACAGGAAGCCCCCAGATATAGTACAGAGACCCCCAAATACAGCGCAGACCCCTAAATCTACAGCACAGAGACCACGTGGGAAATGGGGCAAAGATCAGGAAGCCCCCAGATATAGTACAGAGACCCCCAAATACAGCGCAGACCCCTAAATCTACAGCACAGAGACCGCGTGGGAAATGGAGCAAAGATCAGGAAGCCCCCAGATATAGTACAGAGACCCCCAAATACAGCGCAGACCCCTAAATCTACAGCACAGAGACCGCGTGGGAAATGGGGCAAAGAACAGGAAGCCCCCAGATATAATGCAGAGAACCCCAAATACAGCGCAGACCCCTAAATCTACAGCACAGAGACCACGTGGGAAATGGGGCAAAGAACAGGAAGCCCCCAGATATAGTACAGAGACCCCCAAATACAGAGCAGACCCCTAAATCTACAGCACAGAGACCACGTGGGAAATGGGGCAAAGATCAGGAAGCCCCCAGATATAGTACAGAGAACCCCAAATACAGCGCAGACCCCTAAACCTACAGCACAGAGACCGAGTGGGAAATGGGGCAAAGATCAGGAAGCCCCCAGATATAGTACAGAGACCCCCAAATACAGAGCAGACCCCTAAATCTACAGCACAGAGACCGCGTGGGAAATGGGGCAAAGAACAGGAAGCCCCCAGATATAATGCAGAGACCCCCAAATACAGGGCAGACCCCTAAATCTACAGCACAGAGACTGCGTGGGAAATGGGGCAAAGAACAGGAAGCCCACAGATATAGTACAGAGACCCCCAAATACAGTGCAGACCCCTAAATCTACAGCACAGAGACCACGTGGGAAATGGGGCAAAGAACAGGAAGCCCCCAGATATAGTGCAGAGACCCCCAAATCTACAGCACAGAGACCGCGTGGGAAATGGGGCAAAGAACAGGAAGCCCCCAGATATAGTACAGAGACCCCCAAATACAGGGCAGACCCCTAAATCTACAGCACAGAGACAGGGTGGGAAATGGGGCAAAGATCAGGAAGCCCCCAGATATAGTACAGAGACCCCCAAATACAGCGCAGACCCCTAAATCTACAGCACAGAGACCGCATGGGAAATGGGGCAAAGATCAGGAAGCCCCCAGATATAGTACAGAGACCCCCAAATACAGCGCAGACCCCTAAACCTACAGCACAGAGACCGAGTGGGAAATGGGGCAAAGATCAGGAAGCCCCCAGATATAGTACAGAGACCCCCAAATACAGAGCAGACCCCTAAATCTACAGCACAGAGACCGCGTGGGAAATGGGGCAAAGAACAGGAAGCCCCCAGATATAATGCAGAGACCCCCAAATACAGGGCAGACCCCTAAATCTACAGCACAGAGACTGCGTGGGAAATGGGGCAAAGAACAGGAAGCCCACAGATATAGTACAGAGACCCCCAAATACAGTGCAGACCCCTAAATCTACAGCACAGAGACCACGTGGGAAATGGGGCAAAGAACAGGAAGCCCCCAGATATAATGCAGAGAACCCCAAATACAGCGCAGACCCCTAAATCTACAGCACAGAGACCACGTGGGAAATGGGGCAAAGAACAGGAAGCCCCCAGATATAGTACAGAGACCCCCAAATACAGCGCAGACCCCTAAATCTACAGCACAGAGACCCCCAAATACAGCGCAGACCCCTAAATCTACAGCACAGAGACCACGTGGGAAATGGGGCAAAGAACAGGAAGCCCCCAGATATAGTACAGAGACCCCCAAATACAGCACAGACCCCTAAATCTACAGCACAGAGACCCCCAAATACAGCGCAGACCCCTAAATCTACAGCACAGAGACCACGTGGGAAATGGGGCAAAGATCAGGAAGCCCCCAGATATAGTACAGAGACCCCCAAATACAGAGCAGACCCCTAAATCTACAGCACAGAGACCACGTGGGAAATGGGGCAAAGAACAGGAAGCCCCCAGATATAGTACAGAGACCCCCAAATACAGCGCAGACCCCTAAATCTACAGCACAGAGACCACGTGGGAAATAGGGCAAAGAACAGGAAGCCCCCAGATATAGTACAGAGACCCCCAAATACAGCACAGACCCCTAAATCTACAGCACAGAGACCACGTGGGAAATGGGGCAAAGAACAGGAAGCCCCCAGATATAGTACAGAGACCCCCAAATACAGCGCAGACCCCTAAATCTACAGCACAGAGACCCCCAAATACAGCGCAGACCCCTAAATCTACAGCACAGAGACCGCGTGGGAAATGGGGAAAAGATCAGGAAGCCCCCAGATATAGTGCAGAGACCCCCAAATACAGCACAGACCCCTAAATCTACAGCACAGAGACCGCGTGGGAAATGGGGCAAAGAACAGGCAGCCCCCAGATATTTTACAGAGACCCCCAAATACAGCGCAGACCCCTAAATCTACAGCACAGAGACCACGTGGGAAATGGGGCAAAGATCAGGAAGCCCCCAGATATAGTACAGAGACCCCCAAATACAGCGCAGACCCCTAAATCTACAGCACAGAGACCGAGTGGGAAATGGGGCAAAGATCAGGAAGCCCCCAGATATAGTACAGAGACCCCCAAATACAGCGCAGACCCCTAAATCTACAGCACAGAGACTGAGTGGGAAATGGGGCAAAGAACAGGAAGCCCCCAGATATAGTACAGAGACCCCCAAATACAGCGCAGACCCCTAAATCCACAGCACAGAGACCGCGTGGGAAATGGGGCAAAGAACAGGAAGCCCCCAGATATAGTACAGAGACCCCCAAATACAGTGCAGACCCCTAAATCTACAGCACAGAGACAGGGTGGGAAATGGGGCAAAGATCAGGAAGCCCCCAGATATAGTACAGAGACCCCCAAATACAGTGCAGACCCCTAAATCTACAGCACAGAGACCGCATGGGAAATGGGGCAAAGATCAGGAAGCCCCCAGATATAGTACAGAGACCCCCAAATACAGCGCAGACCCCTAAATCTACAGCACAGAGACCGCGTGGGAAATGGGGCAAAGAACAGGCAGCCCCCAGATATTTTACAGAGACCCCCAAATACAGCGCAGACCCCTAAATCTACAGCACAGAGACCACGTGGGAAATGGGGCAAAGATCAGGAAGCCCCCAGATATAGTACAGAGACCCCCAAATACAGCGCAGACCCCTAAATCTACAGCACAGAGACCGAGTGGGAAATGGGGCAAAGATCAGGAAGCCCCCAGATATAGTGCAGAGACCCCCAAATACAGTGCAGACCCCTAAATCTACAGCACAGAGACCACGTGGGAAATGGGGCAAAGAACAGGCAGCCCCCAGATATAGTACAGAGACCCCCAAATACAGCGCAGACCCCTAAATCTACAGCACAGAGACTGAGTGGGAAATGGGGCAAAGAACAGGCAGCCCCCAGATATAGTACAGAGACCCCCAAATACAGCGCAGACCCCTAAATCTACAGCACAGAGACCGCGTGGGAAATGGGGCAAAGAACAGGAAGCCCCCAGATATAGTACAGAGACCCCCAAATACAGTGCAGACCCCTAAATCTACAGCACAGAGACCACGTGGGAAATGGGGCAAAGAACAGGCAGCCCCCAGATATAGTACAGAGACCCCCAAATACAGCGCAGACCCCTAAATCTACAGCACAGAGACCGCGTGGGAAATGGGGCAAAGAACAGGCAGCCCCCAGATATAGTACAGAGACCCCCAAATACAGAGCAGACCCCTAAATCTATAGCACAGAGACCGCGTGGGAAATGGGGCAAAGATCAGGAAGCCCCCAGATATAGTACAGAGACCCCCAAATACAGCACAGACCCCTAAATCTACAGCACAGAGACCACGTGGGAAATGGGGCAAAGAACAGGAAGCCCACAGATATAGTACAGAGACCCCCAAATACAGCGCAGACCCCTAAATCTACAGCACAGAGACCGCGTGGGAAATGGGGCAAAGAACAGGAAGCCCCCAGATATAGTACAGAGACCCCCAAATACAGTGCAGACCCCTAAATCTACAGCACAGAGACAGGGTGGGAAATGGGGCAAAGATCAGGAAGCCCCCAGATATAGTACAGAGACCCCCAAATACAGCGCAGACCCCTAAATCTACAGCACAGAGACCGCATGGGAAATGGGGCAAAGATCAGGAAGCCCCCAGATATAGTGCAGAGACCCCCAAATACAGAGCAGACCCCTAAATCTACAGCACAGAGACTACGTGGGAAATGGGGCAAAGATCAGGAAGCCCCCAGATATAGTACAGAGACCCCCAAATACAGCGCAGACCCCTAAATCTACAGCACAGAGACCACGTGGGAAATGGGGCAAAGAACAGGAAGCCCCCAGATATAGTACAGAGACCCCCAAATACAGGGCAGACCCCTAAATCTACAGCACAGAGACCGCGTGGAAATGGGGCAAAGAACAGGAAGCCCCCAGATATAGTACAGAGACCCCCAAATACAGCGCAGACCCCTAAATCTACAGCACAGAGACCACGTGGGAAATGGGGCAAAGATCAGGAAGCCCCCAGATATAGTACAGAGACCCCCAAATACAGCGCAGACCCCTAAATCTACAGCACAGAGACCGCGTGGGAAATGGAGCAAAGATCAGGAAGCCCCCAGATATAGTACAGAGACCCCCAAATACAGCGCAGACCCCTAAATCTACAGCACAGAGACCGCGTGGGAAATGGGGCAAAGAACAGGAAGCCCCCAGATATAATGCAGAGAACCCCAAATACAGCGCAGACCCCTAAATCTACAGCACAGAGACCACGTGGGAAATGGGGCAAAGAACAGGAAGCCCCCAGATATAGTACAGAGACCCCCAAATACAGAGCAGACCCCTAAATCTACAGCACAGAGACCACGTGGGAAATGGGGCAAAGATCAGGAAGCCCCCAGATATAGTACAGAGACCCCCAAATACAGCGCAGACCCCTAAACCTACAGCACAGAGACCGAGTGGGAAATGGGGCAAAGATCAGGAAGCCCCCAGATATAGTACAGAGACCCCCAAATACAGAGCAGACCCCTAAATCTACAGCACAGAGACCGCGTGGGAAATGGGGCAAAGAACAGGAAGCCCCCAGATATAATGCAGAGACCCCCAAATACAGGGCAGACCCCTAAATCTACAGCACAGAGACTGCGTGGGAAATGGGGCAAAGAACAGGAAGCCCACAGATATAGTACAGAGACCCCCAAATACAGTGCAGACCCCTAAATCTACAGCACAGAGACCACGTGGGAAATGGGGCAAAGAACAGGAAGCCCCCAGATATAGTGCAGAGACCCCCAAATCTACAGCACAGAGACCGCGTGGGAAATGGGGCAAAGAACAGGAAGCCCCCAGATATAGTACAGCGACCCCCAAATACAGTGCAGACCCCTAAATCTACAGCACAGAGACAGGGTGGGAAATGGGGCAAAGATCAGGAAGCCCCCAGATATAGTACAGAGACCCCCAAATACAGCGCAGACCCCTAAATCTACAGCACAGAGACCGCATGGGAAATGGGGCAAAGATCAGGAAGCCCCCAGATATAGTACAGAGACCCCCAAATACAGCGCAGACCCCTAAACCTACAGCACAGAGACCGAGTGGGAAATGGGGCAAAGATCAGGAAGCCCCCAGATATAGTACAGAGACCCCCAAATACAGAGCAGACCCCTAAATCTACAGCACAGAGACCGCGTGGGAAATGGGGCAAAGAACAGGAAGCCCCCAGATATAATGCAGAGACCCCCAAATACAGGGCAGACCCCTAAATCTACAGCACAGAGACTGCGTGGGAAATGGGGCAAAGAACAGGAAGCCCACAGATATAGTACAGAGACCCCCAAATACAGTGCAGACCCCTAAATCTACAGCACAGAGACCACGTGGGAAATGGGGCAAAGAACAGGAAGCCCCCAGATATAGTGCAGAGACCCCCAAATCTACAGCACAGAGACCGCGTGGGAAATGGGGCAAAGAACAGGAAGCCCCCAGATATAGTACAGCGACCCCCAAATACAGTGCAGACCCCTAAATCTACAGCACAGAGACAGGGTGGGAAATGGGGCAAAGATCAGGAAGCCCCCAGATATAGTACAGAGACCCCCAAATACAGCGCAGACCCCTAAATCTACAGCACAGAGACCGCATGGGAAATGGGGCAAAGATCAGGAAGCCCCCAGATATAGTGCAGAGACCCCCAAATACAGAGCAGACCCCTAAATCTACAGCACAGAGACCACGTGGGAAATGGGGCAAAGAACAGGAAGCCCCCAGATATAGTACAGAGACCCCCAAATACAGCGCAGACCCCTAAATCTACAGCACAGAGACCGCGTGGGAAATGGAGCAAAGATCAGGAAGCCCCCAGATATAGTACAGAGACCCCCAAATACAGCGCAGACCCCTAAATCTACAGCACAGAGACCGCGTGGGAAATGGAGCAAAGATCAGGCAGCCCCCAGATATAGTACAGAGACCCCCAAATACAGCGCAGACCCCTAAATCTACAGCACAGAGACCGCGTGGGAAATGGGGCAAAGAACAGGAAGCCCCCAGATATAATGCAGAGAACCCCAAATACAGCGCAGACCCCTAAATCTACAGCACAGAGACCACGTGGGAAATGGGGCAAAGAACAGGAAGCCCCCAGATATAGTACAGAGACCCCCAAATACAGAGCAGACCCCTAAATCTACAGCACAGAGACCACGTGGGAAATGGGGCAAAGATCAGGAAGCCCCCAGATATAGTACAGAGACCCCCAAATACAGCGCAGACCCCTAAACCTACAGCACAGAGACCGAGTGGGAAATGGGGCAAAGATCAGGAAGCCCCCAGATATAGTACAGAGACCCCCAAATACAGAGCAGACCCCTAAATCTACAGCACAGAGACCGCGTGGGAAATGGGGCAAAGAACAGGAAGCCCCCAGATATAATGCAGAGACCCCCAAATACAGGGCAGACCCCTAAATCTACAGCACAGAGACCACGTGGGAAATGGGGCAAAGAACAGGCAGCCCCCAGATATAGTACAGAGACCCCCAAATACAGCGCAGACCCCTAAATCTACAGCACAGAGACCACGTGGGAAATGGGGCAAAGAACAGGAAGCCCCCAGATATAGTGCAGAGACCCCCAAATCTACAGCACAGAGACCGCGTGGGAAATGGGGCAAAGAACAGGAAGCCCCCAGATATAGTACAGCGACCCCCAAATACAGTGCAGACCCCTAAATCTACAGCACAGAGACAGGGTGGGAAATGGGGCAAAGATCAGGAAGCCCCCAGATATAGTACAGAGACCCCCAAATACAGCGCAGACCCCTAAATCTACAGCACAGAGACCGCATGGGAAATGGGGCAAAGATCAGGAAGCCCCCAGATATAGTGCAGAGACCCCCAAATACAGAGCAGACCCCTAAATCTACAGCACAGAGACTACGTGGGAAATGGGGCAAAGATCAGGAAGCCCCCAGATATAGTACAGAGACCCCCAAATACAGCGCAGACCCCTAAATCTACAGCACAGAGACCACGTGGGAAATGGGGCAAAGAACAGGAAGCCCCCAGATATAGTACAGAGACCCCCAAATACAGCGCAGACCCCTAAATCTACAGCACAGAGACCGCGTGGGAAATGGAGCAAAGATCAGGAAGCCCCCAGATATAGTACAGAGACCCCCAAATACAGCGCAGACCCCTAAATCTACAGCACAGAGACCGCGTGGGAAATGGAGCAAAGATCAGGAAGCCCCCAGATATAGTACAGAGACCCCCAAATACAGAGCAGACCCCTAAATCTACAGCACAGAGACCACGTGGGAAATGGGGCAAAGATCAGGAAGCCCCCAGATATAGTACAGAGACCCCCAAATACAGCGCAGACCCCTAAACCTACAGCACAGAGACCGAGTGGGAAATGGGGCAAAGATCAGGAAGCCCCCAGATATAGTACAGAGACCCCCAAATACAGAGCAGACCCCTAAATCTACAGCACAGAGACCGCGTGGGAAATGGGGCAAAGAACAGGAAGCCCCCAGATATAATGCAGAGACCCCCAAATACAGTGCAGACCCCTAAATCTACAGCACAGAGACCACGTGGGAAATGGGGCAAAGAACAGGCAGCCCCCAGATATAGTACAGAGACCCCCAAATACAGCGCAGACCCCTAAATCTACAGCACAGAGACCACGTGGGAAATGGGGCAAAGAACAGGCAGCCCCCAGATATAGTACAGAGACCCCCAAATACAGAGCAGACCCCTAAATCTACAGCACAGAGACCACGTGGGAAATGGGGCAAAGATCAGGAAGCCCCCAGATATAGTACAGAGACCCCCAAATACAGCGCAGACCCCTAAACCTACAGCACAGAGACCGAGTGGGAAATGGGGCAAAGATCAGGAAGCCCCCAGATATAGTACAGAGACCCCCAAATACAGCGCAGACCCCTAAACCTACAGCACAGAGACCGAGTGGGAAATGGGGCAAAGATCAGGAAGCCCCCAGATATAGTACAGAGACCCCCAAATACAGAGCAGACCCCTAAATCTACAGCACAGAGACCGCGTGGGAAATGGGGCAAAGAACAGGAAGCCCCCAGATATAATGCAGAGACCCCCAAATACAGGGCAGACCCCTAAATCTACAGCACAGAGACCACGTGGGAAATGGGGCAAAGAACAGGCAGCCCCCAGATATAGTACAGAGACCCCCAAATACAGCGCAGACCCCTAAATCTACAGCACAGAGACCACGTGGGAAATGGGGCAAAGAACAGGCAGCCCCCAGATATAGTACAGAGACCCCCAAATACAGAGCAGACCCCTAAATCTACAGCACAGAGACCACGTGGGAAATGGGGCAAAGATCAGGAAGCCCCCAGATATAGTACAGAGACCCCCAAATACAGCGCAGACCCCTAAACCTACAGCACAGAGACCGAGTGGGAAATGGGGCAAAGATCAGGAAGCCCCCAGATATAGTACAGAGACCCCCAAATACAGCGCAGACCCCTAAACCTACAGCACAGAGACCGAGTGGGAAATGGGGCAAAGATCAGGAAGCCCCCAGATATAGTGCAGAGACCCCCAAATACAGAGCAGACCCCTAAATCTACAGCACAGAGACTGCCTGGGAAATGGGGCAAAGAACAGGAAGCCCCCAGATATAGTACAGAGACCCCCAAATACAGCACAGACCCCTAAATCTACAGCACAGAGACCGCGTGGGAAATGGGGCAAAGAACAGGCAGCCCCCAGATATAGTACAGAGACCCCCAAATACACAGCACAGACTACATGGGAAGCAGAGCCTCTTTCCTGGGGGTGGGGCACAGAGCAGACCACTAGATATAGTACAGAGACCCCAAAATATAGAGCAGACCCCTAAATCTGCAACAGAGACTAAATGGGGGAGAAAAGCCCTGCCGATATAGTACAGAGACCCCACATTTTAACACAGACCCCTGAATCTGCAGCACAGACACTTTGTGGGAAGCAGAGCCTCCTACCTGGGGGGAGGGGGTGCGCCCAGATTAGGCAGCCCCCCCCCCCCCCCCCCCGTAACGTAAGGAACACAGAGCTGGCACGCTCTCACACACAATCACAGCGAGAGTGAGTGGGCGATGTGACTATCCACCCACCTGAGGGGGCACAGCACTGGCAGCCCCCAGATATTATATCTACCCAGAGATGTGGGGGAGGGGTCCTGAGGAGCTCATAACATGTAGTCCCAAAACAGAGAGACCGTGCGGGTGCTAGAGCACTCCAGGGGGCAGGCACAGAGATATGGAGAGGCCGTGCGGTGCTAGAGCACTCCAGGGGGCAGGCACAGAGATATGGAGAGGCCGTGCAGGTGCTAGATCACTCCAGGGGGCAGGCACGGAGATACAGAGAGACCGTGCGGGTGCTAGAGCACTCCAGGGGGCAGGCACAGAGATACAGAGAGACCGTGCGGGTGCTAGAGCACTCCAGGGGGCAGGCACAGAGATACAGAGAGACCGTGCGGGTGCTAGAGCACTCCAGGGGGCAGGCACAGAGATAGAGAGGCCGTGTGGGTGCTAGAGCACTCCAGGGGGCAGGTACGGAGATACAGAGAGACCGTGCGGGTGCTAGAGCACTCCAGGGGGCAGGCACAGAGATATGGAGAGACTGTGCGGGTGCTAGAGCACTCCAGTGGGCAGTCACGGAGATACAGAGAGACCGTGCGGGTGCTAGAGCACTCCAGGGGGCAGGCACAGAGATATGGAGAGACCGTGCGGGTGCTAGAGCACTCCGAGGGGCAGGCACGGAGAAATGGAGAGACCGTGCGGGTGCTAGAGCACTCCAGGGGGCAGGCACAGAGATATGGAGAGACATTGCAGGTGCTAGAGCACTCCAGGGGGCAGGCACAGAGATATGGAGAGACCGTGCGGGTGCTAGAGCACTCCGGGGGGCACGCAGAGATATGGAGAGACCGTGCGGGTGCTAGAGCACTCCAGGGGGCAGGCACAGAGATAGAGAGACCGTACAGGTGCTAGAGCACTCCAGGGGGCAGGCACAGAGATAGAGAGACCGTACAGGTGCTAGAGCACTCCAGGGGGCAGGCACAGAGATAGAGAGACCGTACAGGTGCTAGAGCACTCCAGGGTGCAGGCATAGCGGTATGGAGAGACATTGCGGGTGCTAGAGCACCCCAGGGTGAAGGCACAGAGATATGGAGAGACAGTGCGGGTGCTAGACCACTCCAGGGGGCAGGACAGAGATATGGAGAGACCGTGCAGGTGCTAGAGCACTCCAGGGTGCAGGCACAGAGGTATGGAGAGACATTGCAGGTGCTAGATCACTCCAGGGTGCAGGCACAGAGGTATGGAGAGACCGTGCGGGTGCTAGATCACTCCAGGGTGCAGGCACAGAGATAGAGAGACTGTGCAGGTGCTAGATCACTCCAGGGTGCAGGCACAGAGATATGGAGAGACCGTGCGGGTGCTAGATCACTCCAGGGTGCAGGCACAGAGATATGGAGAGACCGTGCGGGTGCTAGAGCACTCCAGGGGGCAGGCACAGAGATATATAGAGAGACCGTGCGGGTGCTAGAGCACTCCAGGGGGCACGCACAGAGATATGGAGAGACCGGGCGTGTGCTAGAGCACTCCAGGGGGAAGGACAGAGATATGGAGAGACCGTGCAGGTGCTAGAGCACTCCAGGGTGCAGGCACAGAGATATGGAGAGACTGTGCGGGTGCTAGAGCACTCCAGGGGGCAGGCACAGAGATAGAGAGACCGTACAGGTGCTAGAGCACTCCAGGGTGCAGGCATAGCGGTATGGAGAGACATTGCGGGTGCTAGAGCACCCCAGGGTGAAGGCACAGAGATATGGAGAGACCGTGCGG
The DNA here is from genome assembly GCA_027410445.1 of Discoglossus pictus. Taxonomy (NCBI): domain Eukaryota; kingdom Metazoa; phylum Chordata; class Amphibia; order Anura; family Alytidae; genus Discoglossus; species Discoglossus pictus. Next base: position 1,357,104 of record CM050174.1, read on the forward strand.
GTGCTAGATCACTTCAGGGTGCAGGCACAGAGATATGGAGAGACCATGCGGTGCTAGAGCACTCCAGGGGGCAGGCACAGAGATATATAGAGAGACTGTGCGGGTGCTAGAGCACTCCAGGAGGCAGACACAGAGATATATAGAGAGACCATGCGGGTGCTACAGCACTCCGGGGGGCAGGCACAGGGATATATAGAGAGACTGTGCGGGTGCTAGAGCACTCCAGGGGGCAGGCACAGATATGGAAAGACCGTGCGGGTGCTACCGAACTCCGGGGGGCAGGCACAGAGATATGGAGAGACTGTGCGGGTGCTAGAGCACTCCAGGGTGCAGGCACAGAGATATAGAGAGACTGTGCGGGTGCTAGAGCACTCCAGGGGGCAGGCACAGAGATATAGAGAGACCGTGGGGGTGCTAGAGCAATTCATGCTGCAAGGGAGTAGACTAACTGGGAAAGAAGCACAGCCAAAAATATCATGGGAAACAGGGTCCTCTCCAGCAACCACACTGCAAAGACTGCATGAAACATAGGGCAGCGCCCATCCCTGCCATCTTACCAACCCTTCTGTAAGGTAGTCTGTAACTCTCTCCAAGCCTCCTGAGCTATACACCAGGCCCTCTTGTTCTGTCACTTCACTGTATATTTTTATGGATTTCATTTCTAACCATAAATCTGGAGTGAAATTCTCAGAGCGGAAAACAAGTTTTAAGGAAAAAATCTGAACAAGGAGTAGTCTGCAAGAGCCAACCAGTGGGGCTGGTAGGGACCGGGTATGGTGCTAGGACTGGTGCGAGGCAGGTAGTAGACAATGATCCCCACTGAAAGGTTACCAAATCAAAGCCATATTACATTAAAGCCACAGCGCGCAGTGAAGCTCACGCAGCTAAATAGCAAACAAAAGTGCTATTATAGGGCAGGCCCTGGGGTTATGAATGCGCCATTCAGCAGGCCGAGTCTGGAGCCGCCAGACGCTGCCCTCCTGGTTACTATATGTAGGAGGAAGGGGGCTTAGGGTAATGGGAGACAGCCAAGAACAAGAGATCATGCTCTGAAGCTGAAAGGAAAGTGCTTCTGTACAAGAAGGTGGTTGATACGTGACACAGCCTTCCAGTAGAGTGGCAACAAATCTTCTGGAAAGGACAAGCTGGAAATTCATACTGAGCACACACCAAGGACGAAACCTCAGCACTTCTTTTCTTGGGGTCAATCTCCTTCCTCACTCCCCAGACATATTAGAAGAATGAATCAGAGTGATCCAAACTCCTCATTACCTCTCCTCTAAATCCCTCTCACACCGCAATTCCCTTCCCACACTTTCCTTTGGTGTTAATTTCTCTCCTTCCTCTCGCTCCCCTAAATCTCCCTGTTTTGGGGTCAGTCTCCTTCCTCTCGCTCCCCCTGAATCTCCCTGTTTTGGGGTCAGTCTCCTTCCTCTCGCTCCCCCTGAATCGCCCTGTTTTGGGGTCAGTCTCCTTCCTCTCGCTCTCCTGAATCTCCCTGTTTTGGGGTCAGTCTCCTTCCTCTCGCTCCCCTGAATCTCCCTGTTTTGGGGTCAGTCTCCTTCCTCTCGCTCCCCTGAATCTCCCTGTTTTGGGGTCAGTCTCCTTCCTCTGGCTCCCCCTGAATCTCCCTGTTTTGGGGTCAGTCTCCTTCCTCTCGCTCCCCTGAATCTCCCTGTTTTGGGGTCAGTCTCCTTCCTCTCGCTCCCCCTGAATCTCCCTGTTTTGGGGTCAGTCTCCTTCCTCTCGCTCCCCTGAATCTCCCTGTTTTGGGGTCAGTCTCCTTCCTCTCGCTCCCCTGAATCTCCCTGTTTTGGGGTCAGTCTCCTTCCTCTGGCTCCCCCTGAATCTCCCTGTTTTGGGGTCAGTCTCCTTCCTCTGGCTCCCCCTGAATCTCCCTGTTTTGGGGTCAGTCTCCTTCCTCTGGCTCCCCCTGAATCTCCCTGTTTTGGGGTCAGTCTCCTTCCTCTCGCTCCCCTGAATCTCCCTGTTTTGGGGTCAGTCTCCTTCCTCTGGCTCCCCTGAATCTCCCTGTTTTGGGGTCAGTCTCCTTCCTCTCGCTCCCCCTGAATCGCCCTGTTTTGGGGTCAGTCTCCTTCCTCTCGCTCCCCCTGAATCGCCCTGTTTTGGGGTCAGTCTCCTTCCTCTGGCTCCCCCTGAATCTCCCTGTTTTGGGGTCAGTCTCCTTCCTCTCGCTCCCCCTGAATCTCCCTGTTTTGGGGTCAGTCTCCTTCCTCTCGCTCCCCCTGAATCTCCCTGTTTTGGGGTCAGTCTCCTTCCTCTCGCTCCCCCTGAATCTCCCTGTTTTGGGGTCAGTCTCCTTCCTCTCGCTCCCCCTGAATCGCCCTGTTTTGGGGTCAGTCTCCTTCCTCTCGCTCCCCCTGAATCGCCCTGTTTTGGGGTCAGTCTCCTTCCTCTGGCTCCCCCTGAATCTCCCTGTTTTGGGGTCAGTCTCCTTCCTCTGGCTCCCCTGAATCTCCCTGTTTTGGGGTCAGTCTCCTTCCTCTCGCTCCCCTGAATCTCCCTGTTTTGGGGTCAGTCTCCTTCCTCTCGCTCCCCTGAATCTCCCTGTTTTGGGGTCAGTCTCCTTCCTCTGGCTCCCCTGAATCTCCCTGTTTTGGGGTCAGTCTCCTTCCTCTGGCTCCCCTTGAATCTCCCTGTTTTGGGGTCAGTCTCCTTCCTCTGGCTCCCCTGAATCGCCCTGTTTTGGGGTCAGTCTCCTTCCTCTGGCTCCCCCTGAATCTCCCTGTTTTGGGGTCAGTCTCCTTCCTCTGGCTCCCCCTGAATCTTCCTGTTTTGGGGTCAGTCTCCTTCCTCTGGCTCCCCTTGAATCTCCCTGTTTTGGGGTCAGTCTCCTTCCTCTCGCTCCCCCTGAATCTCCCTGTTTTGGGGTCAGTCTCCTTCCTCTGGCTCCCCTGAATCTCCCTGTTTTGGGGTCAGTCTCCTTCCTCTCGCTCCCCCTGAATCTCCCTGTTTTGGGGTCAGTCTCCTTCCTCTCGCTCCCCCTGAATCTCCCTGTTTTGGGGTCAGTCTCCTTCCTCTCGCTCCCCCTGAATCTCCCTGTTTTGGGGTCAGTCTCCTTCCTCTCGCTCTCCTGAATCTCCCTGTTTTGGGGTCAGTCTCCTTCCTCTCGCTCCCCTGAATCTCCCTGTTTTGGGGTCAGTCTCCTTCCTCTCGCTCCCCTGAATCTCCCTGTTTTGGGGTCAGTCTCCTTCCTCTGGCTCCCCCTGAATCTCCCTGTTTTGGGGTCAGTCTCCTTCCTCTCGCTCCCCTGAATCTCCCTGTTTTGGGGTCAGTCTCCTTCCTCTCGCTCCCCCTGAATCTCCCTGTTTTGGGGTCAGTCTCCTTCCTCTCGCTCCCCTGAATCTCCCTGTTTTGGGGTCAGTCTCCTTCCTCTCGCTCCCCTGAATCTCCCTGTTTTGGGGTCAGTCTCCTTCCTCTGGCTCCCCCTGAATCTCCCTGTTTTGGGGTCAGTCTCCTTCCTCTGGCTCCCCCTGAATCTCCCTGTTTTGGGGTCAGTCTCCTTCCTCTGGCTCCCCCTGAATCTCCCTGTTTTGGGGTCAGTCTCCTTCCTCTCGCTCCCCTGAATCTCCCTGTTTTGGGGTCAGTCTCCTTCCTCTGGCTCCCCTGAATCTCCCTGTTTTGGGGTCAGTCTCCTTCCTCTCGCTCCCCCTGAATCGCCCTGTTTTGGGGTCAGTCTCCTTCCTCTCGCTCCCCCTGAATCGCCCTGTTTTGGGGTCAGTCTCCTTCCTCTGGCTCCCCCTGAATCTCCCTGTTTTGGGGTCAGTCTCCTTCCTCTCGCTCCCCCTGAATCTCCCTGTTTTGGGGTCAGTCTCCTTCCTCTCGCTCCCCCTGAATCTCCCTGTTTTGGGGTCAGTCTCCTTCCTCTCGCTCCCCCTGAATCTCCCTGTTTTGGGGTCAGTCTCCTTCCTCTCGCTCCCCCTGAATCGCCCTGTTTTGGGGTCAGTCTCCTTCCTCTGGCTCCCCCTGAATCGCCCTGTTTTGGGGTCAGTCTCCTTCCTCTGGCTCCCCCTGAATCTCCCTGTTTTGGGGTCAGTCTCCTTCCTCTGGCTCCCCTGAATCTCCCTGTTTTGGGGTCAGTCTCCTTCCTCTCGCTCCCCTGAATCTCCCTGTTTTGGGGTCAGTCTCCTTCCTCTGGCTCCCCTGAATCTCCCTGTTTTGGGGTCAGTCTCCTTCCTCTGGCTCCCCTGAATCTCCCTGTTTTGGGGTCAGTCTCCTTCCTCTGGCTCCCCCTGAATCTCCCTGTTTTGGGGTCAGTCTCCTTCCTCTGGCTCCCCTGAATCTCCCTGTTTTGGGGTCAGTCTCCTTCCTCTGGCTCCCCCTGAATCTCCCTGTTTTGGGGTCAGTCTCCTTCCTCTGGCTCCCCCTGAATCTTCCTGTTTTGGGGTCAGTCTCCTTCCTCTGGCTCCCCTTGAATCTCCCTGTTTTGGGGTCAGTCTCCTTCCTCTGGCTCCCCTGAATCTCCCTGTTTTGGGGTCAGTCTCCTTCCTCTGGCTCCCCTGAATCTCCCTGTTTTGGGGTCAGTCTCCTTCCTCTCGCTCCCCCTGAATCTCCCTGTTTTGGGGTCAGTCTCCTTCCTCTCGCTCCCCCTGAATCTCCCTGTTTTGGGGTCAGTCTCCTTCCTCTGGCTCCCCTGAATCTCCCTGTTTTGGGGTCAGTCTCCTTCCTCTCGCTCCCCCTGAATCGCCCTGTTTTGGGGTCAGTCTCCTTCCTCTCGCTCCCCCTGAATCGCCCTGTTTTGGGGTCAGTCTCCTTCCTCTGGCTCCCCCTGAATCTCCCTGTTTTGGGGTCAGTCTCCTTCCTCTCGCTCCCCCTGAATCTCCCTGTTTTGGGGTCAGTCTCCTTCCTCTCGCTCCCCCTGAATCTCCCTGTTTTGGGGTCAGTCTCCTTCCTCTCGCTCCCCCTGAATCTCCCTGTTTTGGGGTCAGTCTCCTTCCTCTCGCTCCCCCTGAATCGCCCTGTTTTGGGGTCAGTCTCCTTCCTCTCGCTCCCCCTGAATCGCCCTGTTTTGGGGTCAGTCTCCTTCCTCTGGCTCCCACTGAATCTCCCTGTTTTGGGGTCAGTCTCCTTCCTCTGGCTCCCCTGAATCTCCCTGTTTTGGGGTCAGTCTCCTTCCTCTCGCTCCCCTGAATCTCCCTGTTTTGGGGTCAGTCTCCTTCCTCTCGCTCCCCTGAATCTCCCTGTTTTGGGGTCAGTCTCCTTCCTCTGGCTCCCCTGAATCTCCCTGTTTTGGGGTCAGTCTCCTTCCTCTGGCTCCCCCTGAATCTCCCTGTTTTGGGGTCAGTCTCCTTCCTCTGGCTCCCCTGAATCTCCCTGTTTTGGGGTCAGTCTCCTTCCTCTGGCTCCCCCTGAATCTCCCTGTTTTGGGGTCAGTCTCCTTCCTCTGGCTCCCCCTGAATCTTCCTGTTTTGGGGTCAGTCTCCTTCCTCTGGCTCCCCTTGAATCTCCCTGTTTTGGGGTCAGTCTCCTTCCTCTCGCTCCCCCTGAATCTCCCTGTTTTGGGGTCAGTCTCCTTCCTCTGGCTCCCCTGAATCTCCCTGTTTTGGGGTCAGTCTCCTTCCTCTCGCTCCCCCTGAATCTCCCTGTTTTGGGGTCAGTCTCCTTCCTCTCGCTCCCCCTGAATCTCCCTGTTTTGGGGTCAGTCTCCTTCCTCTCGCTCCCCCTGAATCTCCCTGTTTTTGGGGTCAGTCTCCTTCCTCTCGCTCCCCTGAATCTCCCTGTTTTGGGGTCAGTCTCCTTCCTCTCGCTCCCCCTGAATCTCCCTGTTTTGGGGTCAGTCTCCTTCCTCTCGCTCCCCTGAATCTCCCTGTTTTGGGGTCAGTCTCCTTCCTCTCGCTCCCCTGAATCTCCCTGTTTTGGGGTCAGTCTCCTTCCTCTCGCTCCCCCTGAATCTCCCTGTTTTGGGGTCAGTCTCCTTCCTCTCGCTCCCCTGAATCTCCCTGTTTTGGGGTCAGTCTCCTTCCTCTCGCTCCCCCTGAATCTCCCTGTTTTGGGGTCAGTCTCCTTCCTCTGGCTCCCCCTGAATCTCCCTGTTTTGGGGTCAGTCTCCTTCCTCTCGCTCCCCTGAATCTCCCTGTTTTGGGGTCAGTCTCCTTCCTCTGGCTCCCCCTGAATCTCCCTGTTTTGGGGTCAGTCTCCTTCCTCTGGCTCCCCTGAATCTCCCTGTTTTGGGGTCAGTCTCCTTCCTCTCGCTCCCCCTGAATCTCCCTGTTTTGGGGTCAGTCTCCTTCCTCTCGCTCCCCCTGTTTTGGGGTCAGTCTCCTTCCTCTCGCTCCCCCTGTTTTGGGGTCAGTCTCCTTCCTCTCGCTCCCCCTGTTTTGGGGTCAGTCTCCTTCCTCTCGCTCCCCCTGTTTTGGGGTCAGTCTCCTTCCTCTCGCTCCCCCTGTTTTGGGGTCAGTCTCCTTCCTCTCGCTCCCCCTGTTTTGGGGTCAGTCTCCTTCCTCTCGCTCCCCCTGTTTTGGGGTCAGTCTCCTTCCTCTCGCTCCCCCTGTTTTGGGGTCAGTCTCCTTCCTCTCGCTCCCCCTGTTTTGGGGTCAGTCTCCTTCCTCTCGCTCCCCCTGTTTTGGGGTCAGTCTCCTTCCTCTCGCTCCCCCTGTTTTGGGGTCAGTCTCCTTCCTCTCGCTCCCCCTGTTTTGGGGTCAGTCTCCTTCCTCTCGCTCCCCCTGTTTTGGGGTCAGTCTCCTTCCTCTCGCTCCCCTGAATCTCCCTGTTTTGGGGTCAGTCTCCTTCCTCTGGCTCCCCCTGAATCCCCTGTTTTGGGGTCAGTCTCCTTCCTCTGGCTCCCCCTGAATCTCCCTGTTTTGGGGTCAGTCTCCTTCCTCTGGCTCCCCCTGAATCTCCCTGTTTTGGGGTCAGTCTCCTTCCTCTGGCTCCCCCTGAATCTCCCTGTTTTGGGGTCAGTCTCCTTCCTCTGGCTCCCCCTGAATCTCCCTGTTTTGGGGTCAGTCTCCTTCCTCTCGCTCCCCTGAATCTCCCTGTTTTGGGGTCAGTCTCCTTCCTCTCGCTCCCCCTGAATCTCCCTGTTTTGGGGTCAGTCTCCTTCCTCTCGCTCCCCTGAATCTCCCTGTTTTGGGGTCAGTCTCCTTCCTCTGGCTCCCCCTGAATCTCCCTGTTTTGGGGTCAGTCTCCTTCCTCTGGCTCCCCCTGAATCTCCCTGTTTTGGGGTCAGTCTCCTTCCTCTGGCTCCCCTGAATCTCCCTGTTTTGGGGTCAGTCTCCTTCCTCTGGCTCCCCCTGAATCTCCCTGTTTTGGGGTCAGTCTCCTTCCTCTCGCTCCCCTGAATCTCCCTGTTTTGGGGTCAGTCTCCTTCCTCTCGCTCCACCTGAATCTCCCTGTTTTGGGGTCAGTCTCCTTCCTCTGGCTCCCCTGAATCTCCCTGTTTTGGGGTCAGTCTCCTTCCTCTCGCTCCCCTGAATCTCCCTGTTTTGGGGTCAGTCTCCTTCCTCTGGCTCCCCCTGAATCTCCCTGTTTTGGGGTCAGTCTCCTTCCTCTCGCTCCCCTGAATCTCCCTGTTTTGGGGTCAGTCTCCTTCCTCTCGCTCCACCTGAATCTCCCTGTTTTGGGGTCAGTCTCCTTCCTCTGGCTCCCCTGAATCTCCCTGTTTTGGGGTCAGTCTCCTTCCTCTCGCTCCACCTGAATCTCCCTGTTTTGGGGTCAGTCTCCTTCCTCTGGCTCTCCTGAATCTCCCTGTTTTGGGGTCAGTCTCCTTCCTCTCGCTCCACCTGAATCTCCCTGTTTTGGGGTCAGTCTCCTTCCTCTCGCTCCCCTGAATCTCCCTGTTTTGGGGTCAGTCTCCTTCCTCTCGCTCCACCTGAATCTCCCTGTTTTGGGGTCAGTCTCCTTCCTCTCGCTCCACCTGAATCTCCCTGTTTTGGGGTCAGTCTCCTTCCTCTGGCTCCCCTGAATCTCCCTGTTTTGGGGTCAGTCTCCTTCTCGCTCCCCCTGAATCTCCCTCTTTTTTTCAGTCCCTCTTCTCTCTCTCCACTAGATCTTCCCTTCTCACTCACCTAAACGTCCCTCCTGGTGTTCAGCCCCCTACAGGCTTCCGCATGCGCAATGAGCGCCAATGGCGATCATCTTGAGGCCCGTAAAGTAGAGGGGGGAGAGCCTCGCATTGTGTGGCAAACAGCATTGCCAGGCTTCACATTTTATTGCCGTCATTTTTTACACGCTAGTAAATATATTTTTATTTAATGTGTTGGCTAGTGATGGCCACGGCCTCAGCCAGTCTCCATAAGTAGCCAAACGTCTGATGATCATTACATGGTTGGGGGTCCTGCAGTGAATACTAGAAGTGATAAGGAACGAGTTACAGGCCCAAAACCCACAGAGATCATGGCGGAGATGTGGGTGAGGTTTGGGTGATCCCCACCAGTAAGGAAGGAGTTACAAGAGATCTTGGCAGAGATGGTGATGAGGTTTGGGTGATCCCCACCAGTATAGAAGGAGTTACAAGAGATCTTGGCAGAGATGGTGGTGAGGTTTGGGTGATCCCCACCAGTAAGGAAGGAGTTACAAGAGATCTTGGCAGTGATGGTGGTGAGGTTTGGGTGATCCCCACCAGTAAGGAAGGAGTTACAAGAGAACTTGGCATAGATGGTGATGAGGTTTGGGTGATCCCCACCAGTAAGGAAGGAGTTACAAGAGATCTTGGCATAGATGGTGATGAGGTTTGGGTGATCCCCACCAGTAAGGAAGGAGTTACAAGAGATCTTGGCAGAGATGGTGGTGAGGTTTGGGTGATCCCCACCAGTAAGGAAGGAGTTACAAGAGATCTTGGCATAGATGGTGATGAGGTTGGGGTGATCCCCACCAGTAATAAAGGAGCTACAACAGATCATGGCGGAGATGTGGGTGAGGTTTGGGTGATCCCCACCAGTAAGGAAGGAGTTACAAGAGATCTTGGCAGAGATGGTGGTGAGGTTTGGGTGATCCCCACCAGTAAGGAAGGAGTTACAAGAGATCTTGGCAGAGATGGTGGTGAGGTTTGGGTGATCCCCACCAGTAAGGAAGGAGTTACAAGAGATCTTGGCAGAGATGGTGGTGAGGTTTGGGTGATCCCCACTAGTAAGGAAGGGGTTACAAGAGATCTTGGCAGAGATGGTGGTGAGGTTTGGGTGATCCCCACCAGTAAGGAAGGAGTTACAAGAGATCTTGGCAGAGATGGTGGTGAGGTTTGGGTGATCCCCACCAGTAAGGAAGGAGTTACAAGAGATCTTGGCAGAGATGGTGGTGAGGTTTGGGTGATCCCCACCAGTAAGGAATGAGTTACAAGAGATCTTGGCAGAGATGGTGGTGAGGTTTGGGTGATCCCCACCAGTAAGGAATGAGTTACAAGAGATCTTGGCAGAGATGGTGGTGAGGTTTGGGTGATCCCCACCAGTAAGGAAGGGGTTACAAGAGATCTTGGCATAGATGGTGGTGAGGTTTGGGTGATCCCCACCAGTAAGGAAGGAGTTACAAGAGATCTTGGCAGAGATGGTGGTGAGGTTTGGGTGATCCCCACCAGTAAGGAAGGAGTTACAAGAGATCTTGGCAGAGATGGTGGTGAGGTTTGGGTGATCCCCACCAGTAAGGAAGGGGTTACAAGAGATCTTGGCAGAGATGGTGGTGAGGTTTGGGTGATCCCCACCAGTAAGGAAGGAGTTACAAGAGATCTTGGCAGAGATGGTGGTGAGGTTTAGGTGATCCCCACAAGTAAGGAAGGAGCTACAAGAGATCTTGGCAGAGATGTGGGTGAGGTTTGGGTGATCCCCACCAGTAAGGAAGGAGTTACAAGAGATCTTGGCACAGATGGTGGTGAGGTTTGGGTGATCCCCACCAGTAAGGAAGGAGCTACAAGAGATCTTGGCAGAGATGGTGGTGAGGTTTGGGTGATCCCCACCAGTAAGGAAGGAGCTACAAGAGATCTTGGCAGAGATGGTGGTGAGGTTTGGGTGATCCCCACCAGTAAGGAAGGAGCTACAAGAGATCTTGGCAGAGATGGTGGTGAGGTTTGGGTGATCCCCACCAGTAAGGAAGGCGCTACAAGAGATGTTGGCAGAGATGGTGGTGAGGTTTGGGTGATCCCCACCAGTAAGGAAGGAGCTACAAGAGATCTTGGCAGAGATGGTGGTGAGGTTTGGGTGATCACCACCAGTAAGGAAGGAGTTACAAGAGATCTTGGCAGAGATGGTGGTGAGGTTTGGGTGATCCCCACCAGTAAGGAAGGAGCTACAAGAGATCTTGGCATAGATGGTGATGAGGTTTGGGTGATCCCCACCAGTAAGGAAGGAGCTACAAGAGATCTTGGCATAGATGGTGGTGAGGTTTGGGTGATCCCCACCAGTAAGGATGGAGTTACAAGAGATCTTGGCAGAGATGGTGGTGAGGTTTGGGTGATCCCCACCAGTAAGGAAGGAGTTACAAGCACTAAACCCACAGGACACAGAGATCTTGGCGGAGATGTGGGTTGGGGGGGGGGGGGGGTTGGGTGATCCCCACCAGACAGGGAGAGAATTCAGACTGCAGAGCGGGGGATGCGTCAGAGCTGAGGTGTGCTGCGGATTAAACAATTTTGGCAAGTGACCCAGCTATAATTCAGGATTCTGGGGAGATGATGCAGAAAACAGATGGCTGTGTGTTCCACTGAATGTTTCCGTGAGTGTAGAAGGAAGTGAGAGGAGCAGCCCCCTGTGCCAGGCCCCAGAGCGGTCAGAGAGGCTGTGGTGGGGTACACGAGAGGGGTCTGGAAGAGAGTTGTAGTGTTATATCATTCTACCCCACCTCTTGGTATGTATAAGTGATAGAACAAGAGGTCCTGTGGTTAATATATGAGGCAGTACAGACCAGCCACATATCACGTATCTGTCAATAACGCATTTAAAAGAAGTTTTATAAACCGCACAGACTAAATTATTCAACTGTTAATGTCTTTGAAAACTGTATTTGCAACAACAGCCAGTCACCCTTCTGCCAAACACAATTAGGGTGTGAGGGGGCTTGCACCAGCTGAGTTATGGAATCCGATACAGAAATAATCACCACTGAGGGCTCAGACGGAGGCTGGAAGGAGCTGCATCGTACAGAAAGCCTTCCCGGTCTCAGAAGGACTTTCTAGGAACTGGTCAACCTCACAGTAAGGTGTACAAAGAGACGTCTTCTCCAGGCTCAGATACTGAAGGTAGAACAAGAGCACATGCTTTCACCCGAAATTAACATTCCCCTAGATCAGGGGTGAGCAATTAATTTCCCAAAGGGGCCACCTGAGAAACTCGGGATGTTGTGGGGGGCCGAACCATAGGCTGAACTTAATTCTGCTCAATATAATTGTATATCTTTATTTTATTTTCTCCGTGCCAGGAGCAGTATCTACAGAATGCCATCCATCCCAGTTAGTCACAACACTGCTGCTCACAAATTGCCACTTTTACAATTGGCTGTGTTTTTTTGTCCCACTGTAGAGGGCCGGACAGTGACAGCCAAAGGGCCGGATGTGGCCCGGGGGCCGTACAATGCCCAGTTCTGCTCTAGATGTTTCTATAAGAACATGTCTGGAGAAAGTGTGAGATCCAGCTGGAATAGAAGGATGCCTGGGCTACGTAGGAAGATAATGGGCTGACTGGGCTAGTGATATAATATATAATTAATATATATATATATATATATATATATATATATATATATATATATATATATATATATATATATATATATATATATATATATATATCATTCCCATTGGGCCAATGTGCAACAGAGAAAATAACACTTCTTCCTGGCTAGCAATGGCCTGGGCAAGTACCGGGAGCCATGATTTTTTACTGCTGGCTCCTAACATTTTAGCCATGATACATACAGGTGTATAAATAATTCATAGCCTGGCTCTTAAGTTTCAGATAAAGTTGCTATCCCCTGTACTAGCCCGTAGCAATTCACAGGTATTAAAGAAGTGCCATTTAGTAGCAGGAAACCTGCTTTGGTCTGGTTATCAGTATCTACATACCGGAGTGATTACTTTTGCGTATGGCTCCTAAATGATCAATGTGTGAATAGACTACTGATACTCCAGTGATGAGCTTGTTATGTACTGGTGGGAGGGTCTCTCGAGCTGAGCGACAGCCAACGTCTAGTAAATTCAGTATTTTATTGGTACTTTTCTGCCATAATTCAGACCTGTAACGGGCAGGCGAGGAGACGCGGACCCGGCGCCGACCCCAGGACACGGTTCCTGCGATTTCTCACCAGCTGCCTCGCACAGACCCTGCCCCCCTCGCGCTGTTTTCTTAAACTAGTTAGAAATGCTTTTATTTTTATACTGATAATTAAACACTGTGAAGGAGCAGAGTTGCGACAGTCTGCAGCCTTATCGGGGGTTAAGGATTAGAGCACACTATAAATAACTGGACTTTATAAACACATATTGCACATTATAAAGTGTAAAATAAATAAATACTGATATTTTATCTTAATAGCGGCAGACATTTTGCATTTGTTCATAATCGGTTTAGAAAGCATGAATTTAGATGTGATCTTTATTCATTTCTACTTAAAGACTGCCAACTGATAATATTATTCAAAGGAAGCCACAGTAGGGTAACCCTCCGCCTCAAGCAACAACCAAGCTAGCTGTCAAGATGGGCAAGGCGTGTGCCAAGCAGCGTCAGGTATACAGAAGATTTTCTCTAAAAATGGGTTTATGTTCTCGGCTTACACAGTTACTGATGATGGCTGGGCCCCCTAGGAAGGCTGGGCCCTTGGGGGACCCCCCCCCAACCGCCCAGAGGAATCTCACTTCCATTACTAAACACACACACAGGGCCAGCATCCCCTCCCAGGACAGGGCCTGTGCTTCCCCGAGAGAGGTGCCCACAGATGGCCGTGACCTTGTGTCTGCGCATTTAGCTGCGTATGAATCACTGTTGGCTCCCATCACTGCTCTGGAATGGCTGCTGCAGACACCAATAAATGAATCACGCTTTATGCTCTCCGCAAGAACAAACCTTTGGGCTCTTGCAGACATCAATTAGAGCGCGGAGCAAAAGGAACAAAGCGAGCCGGGCGTGTTTGTACAGAGTCATGGAAAGTTGATTCATCGGGATGCAAAACTATTACAGATCACAGCTGCTCCTCCGTCTAACACTCACTGAGCAGGCCTAGGGAGGAGCGTGGGGAGAGGGCGGCGCGTACCGGGAGGAGGGCGGCGGCGTACCGGGAGGAGGGCGGCGGCGTACCGGGAGGAGGGCGGCGGCGTACCGGGAGGAGGGCGGCGGCGTACCGGGAGGAGGGCGGCGGCGTACCGGGAGGAGGGCGGCGGCGTACGGGGGGACTGCGGCGGCGTGCGGGGAGAGTGCGGCGGCGTGCGGGGAGGAGCGTACGGGGAGAGGGCGGCGGCGTACGGGGAGGAGCGTACGGGGAGGCGCGCACGGGGAGAGGGCGGCGGCGTACGCGGAGAGGGCGGCGGCGTACGGGGAGAGGGCGGCGGCGTACGGGGAGAGGGCGGCGGCGTACGGGGAGAGGGCGGCGGCGTACGGGGAGAGCGCGGCGGCGTACGGGGAGAGCGCGGCGGCGTACGGGGAGAGCGCGGCGGCGTACGGGGAGAGCGCGGCGGCGTACGGGGAGAGGGCGGCGGCGTACGGGGAGAGGGCGGCGGCGTACGGGGAGAGGGCGGCGGCGTACGGGGAGAGGGCGGCGGCGTACGGGGAGAGGGCGGCGCGTACGGGGAGGAGCAAGAGGGAAGGGAAGGAAGGAGGCATATGAGGAGGAGCATCGGGAGGAGTGGGGGAGGCGGCGTACGGGGAGCAGCGGTGGAGAGGGAGGAGATGGAGGAGCAGGGGAGAGTGAAATGCAATATATATAGTCCCCGACATGCTATGTTTATAGTACATTGATAGTATGCTCCTATAGGACGCTCTTACAGTGTATAATAAATATATATATCACGCTCCTATAGGACGCTCTTATGATAAGAAGTTTAAGCCTTTAAGGTTTATCTTCTGTACCCCACTTTCCTGTAATGGTGGAATACATTCTTAAAACCTGGGAGGAACCTTGGATTTAGATAAGGTCACTGTTGATATCGGCCACTCGACAAAAATGAGTAAATTGAAGAGCAATCCCCAGTAGGCTAAACATCCCACTCAAGCTACAGGCAGGCTAGTGAGCTGGAAGTCCCCATGACTCACATAGCTGTTCCTTCCTTACATACTACAGTGAGCAGTTCTCAGTGTATAAGCATTACCACCCCTGCTGGGAATCCACTCCATGATACCAGCAGTCTCCCTGCCAGCTTTAGACCAGCAACTCTTGTTCTGGCTTGTATTGAGTCCCTCCCCACCCTGAGATTATCTTTGTGACAAGTCCAACATCTTTCTTAAAGACACAAAAAAGCAAGAAGCAAATAATCATTTCAATAAAAACTAAATGGCCATGTTTTTATTGGTTGGGGTCAGTCCGGCCATAAGTGGACCTCTGCTGTGTCCCTTACACTGGAGATTATAAATGGCAGGTCCCTGGGTGTTACTAGGTATATAATATCCCAGGTATCCATTTACTGACATGTACTTTATTTTATTAAGAATTGCTTATAAGCTCTGTATGTACTGCCTAATATCACACAGATAGTCCCTGTATGGGTCTGCCCTCTGCAGCGTATGTAGACACGGACTCTGATGTATTTACTGTCTCATACTAACCAATCAGTGACCATCTCTCTGCAACATGCTGCTAAGACGTGGTCCCTGATAGGCTAGGACACAGCACATCCAGCCCTACAGAGTCTGTATCTGCATAAGCAGCAGTATATAGATACTGGGTATATAATATCCCTGGGTAACACCTGCCATGTCCCTTTATTTCTTCCCTAGAATGTGATTTCATGCGCGTAGGTGTAGCCGGGTCGGTCATCCCCGCGGGGTCACGGATCGGGGCGATAGGGGGCAGTTCCTACACCCGCCGGGGCTGGAGACCTTGTTTTTCAGACTGTTGAGTCGGCTAATCCTGAACACACGGCGTGGGGGGGGTTGCGCAATATACCCAGACAGGAAGTCATTAATTCCTGTGCTTCAGAACTTGCGCCTGACCTTAAAGGAACGGCGTCCCAATACAACACTATTACACGTAGATGTACCATTACCATAACTAGCGCACGCAATCTGCGGTGGAAGTGGTAAAGCCAAACACATAAGGAATTCAAGCATGCCGAGATAAGGGGATCCTGAGGCATGGGAGGCCAGATGGACCTTTTTGGTTCTTATCCGCAGCTAAATCGAAGTTGTATAAAAAAAAAAACAATGATTTTTGGCCATTTTTATGAGGCTAGATATATAGGTTAACAGGACAGGATGTCAGGCTGACTACATGTTACGGCGGCCCTGGACCAGCATCTCCATCCTATTGGGATTTCTGGATTGGACTAAATTCCCTCTGAACCGATTCAGCCCCAAAACGTGGGAATGGTCCACGGACCCCGGCAGCAAGTCACATGGATTCTGCTCACACCCTAGGAACAACGAATTATGTTTATATTTTAGGTATCCTGCCCCTTTAAGACATTTTCTGCACCTTTGTGCAATTAGGGGTATGTATCCTTCCTATCGGCCCTTACACTGGATCTGTACCGCGGATGAGAGGATGAGAGGATGAGTGGCGAGCCATTGAAGCACAGAAGTCTTTCGAGCTCGGAGCACATAGCCAATGAGCGCCGAAGACGTTCATCGCCTGCGAGCCTCGTGAAGGGAGGTATAAAACACGCAGGACTTAGGCAGAAATGAGCGCCAAAGGCGCTCCTGCGAGCCTCACGAACCAAGCGAGCTGTTGAGGCATTGAAAGACGAAGGACTTGTGCAGTAATGCGAGGCGAGCAGTTCAGGCACTGAAGAATGCGGGACTTCGCCTGCAAGCAGTTAGGGAACACGAGATTGCCTTAGGCTGCGAGCGGTTGAGGAACGCGGGAAAATATGAAACGCGCAAATCGAAAAACACACAGCGCGGGGGGACAGCCATGACGTCACATTGCTGACATTTACACCTCAGCTCAGCAACAGTGCAACTGTACATTGTATGCTGCAGGAACATCAAAACAGATTGTCAGCTCTTCAGGATATTGATTGCTGGATATATTAATTACAAACAGGTAAAGTATATTCATTTATTATTTAATTCATTCATTATTATTAAAAATATATTTTTAAAACAAAAACGCTAAAATAGCATATTTTACACTGCCGTTTGAAGGACACGAGGGGAGAGCCTCGCAATGAGCGCCGAAGGTCCTCAGAGGAGCAGAAGCCTTACATTGTGTGGCAAACCGCATTGCCAGGCTTCACATTTTATTGCCGTCATTTT
>CM050174.1:1378546-1584374 GCA_027410445.1 Discoglossus pictus
ATACCAGCCCAGGTACAGCTGGCCATATACCCACCCAGGTACAGCTGGCCATATACGCACCCCAGGTCCAGCAGACCATATACCAGCCCAGGTACAGCTGCCCATATACTCATCCAGGTACAGCTGCCCATATACCCACCCCAGATACAGCTGCCCATATACTCATCCAGGTACATATGTCCATATACCCACCCCAGGTACAGCTGCCCATATACCAGCCCAGGTACAGCTGCCCATATACCGCCACAGGTACAGTTGCCTATATACCCACCCCAGATACAGCTGCCCATATACTCATCCAGGTACATATGTCCATATACCCACCCCAGGTACACCTGCCCATATACCACCCCAGGTACAGCTGCCCATATACCACAACAGGTACAGCTGCCCATATACTCATCCAGGTACATCTGTCCATATACCGCCCCAGGTACAGCTGCCCATATACTCACCCCAGGTAAAGCTGCCCATATACCAGCCCAGGTCCAGCTGGCCATATACCAGCCCAGGTACAGCTGGCCATATACCAGCCCAGGTACAGCTGCCCATATACCCACCCCAGGTACAGCTAGCAATATACCCACCCCAGGTACAGCTACCCATATAATAGCCGAGGTACAGCTGGCAATATACCCAACCCAGGTACAGCTGGCCATAATCCTACCCCATGTATAGCTGGCCATATACCACCCCAGGTACAGCTGGCAATATACCAGCCCAGGTACAGCTGGCCATATACCCACCCAGGTACAGCTGGCCATATACCAGCCCAGGTACAGCTGGCCATATACGCACCCCAGGTCCAGCAGACCATATACCAGCCCAGGTACAGCTGCCCATATACTCATCCAGGTACATCTGTCCATATTCCGCCCCAGGTACAGCTGCCCATATACCAGCCCAGGTACAGCTGCCCATATACCGCCCCAGGTACAGCTGCCCATATACCCACCCCAGATACAGCTGCCCATATACTCATCCAGGTACATATGTCCATATACCCACCCCAGGTACAGCTGCCCATATACCGCCCCAGGTACAGCTGCCCATATACCAGCCCAGGTACAGCTGCCCATATACCGCCACAGGTACAGCTGCCCATATACCAGCCCAGGTACAGCTGCCCATATACCGCCACAGGTACAGTTGCCTATATACCAGCCCCAGGTACAGCTGGCCGTATACCCACCCCAGGTACACCTGCCCATATACCACCCCAGGTACAGCTGCCCATATAAAACACCTGGTACAGCTGCCCATATACCAGCCCAGGTACAGCTTCCCATGTACCACCCCAGGTACAGCTGCCCATATACTCATCCAGGTACATCTGTTCATATACCCACCCCAGGTACAGCTGCCCATATAGCAGCCGAGGTACAGCTGGCAATATACCCAACCCAGGTACAGCAGGCCATATACCACCCCAGGTACAGCTGGCCATATACCAGCCAAGGCACAGCTGCCCATATACCCACCCCCAGGTACAGCTGGCAATATATACATCCCAGGTACAGCTGCCCATATACCGCCCCAGGTACAGCTGCCCATATACCGCCCCAGATACAGCTGCCCATATATCCACCCCAGGTACAGCTGCCCATATACTCATCCATGTACATATGTCCTTATACCCACCCCAGGTACAGCTGCCCATATACCAGCCTAGGTACAGCTGCCCATATACTCATCCATGTACATATGTCCTTATACCCACCCCAGGTACAGCTGCCCATATACCAGCCCATGTACACCTACCAATATACCACCCCAGGTACAGCTGCCCATATACCCACCCCAGGTACAGCTGCCCATATACCCACCCCAGGTACAGCTGCCCATATACCCGCCCCAGGTACAGCTGCCCATATACCCACCCCAGGTACAGCTGCCCATATACCCGCCCTTGCTGCAGTGTTACTCTCCTCTCGCTCACATGCAGCCACCGGTTATTTCATGTTAAATCTCTCTGAACCGGTAAAATAGTTTCCATGGTGAGAAATGATAGATTTATTTTCATCTTTTTTGTAAGGATTTCAGACGAAGCCCCAAAATGTCCCTGGATCTGTCACATCGTTTTGGGGGTAACGCCAGAAATATACACGTTTGTGTACAGCAAGTGCAAAAAGAGCTAACAGTTTGTTTCAATTAAATAATAATCAGAATCTTTAGATTTAAACCCAAAATAAGCGACTTTGTGTAGGGACAGGAGTAACATTAAATAATATTTATGGTGAAAATATAATACATGGTGATATGTGTAATGCATATATACCACCCTCTCCCTGCCCTGTGTCTCTTTCCCCCCTCTCCCTCCCCTGTGTCTCTTCCGCCCTCTCCCTCCCCTGTGTCTCTTTCCCCCCTCTCCCTCCCCTGTGTCTCTTCCCCCCTCTCCCTCCCCTGTGTCTCTTCCCCCACTCCCTCCCCTGTGTCTCTTCCCCCTCTCCCTCCCCTGTGTCTCTTTCCCTCCTCTGCCTGCCCTGTGTCTCTTTCCTCCTCTCCCTCCCCTGTGTCTCTTTCACCCCTCTCCGTCCCCTGTGTCTCTTTCCCCCTCTCCCTCCTCTGTGACTATTTCCCCCTCTCCATCTCCTGTTTCTCTTTCACCCCTCTCCCCCCTCTCCCTCCCCTGTGTCTCTTTCCCCCCTCTCCCTGCCCTGTGTCTCTTTCCCCCCTCTCCCTACCCAGTGTCTCTTTCACCCCTCTCCCCCTCCTGTGTCTCTTTCACCCCTCTCCCTCCCCTGTGTCTCTTTCCACCCTCCCCTGTGTCTCTTCCCCCCTTTCCCTCCCCTGTATCTCTTTCCCACTCTCCCCCCTCTCTCTTCCCTGTGTCTATTTCCCCCCTCTCCCCCCTGTGTCTCTCCCCCCTCTCCCTCTCCTGTGTCTCTCCCCCCTCTCCCTCTCCTGTGTCTCTTTCCCTCCTCTCCCTCCCCTGTGTCTCTTTCACCCCTCTCTCTCCCCTTTGTCTCTTTCCCACCACTCCCTCCCATGTGTCTCTTTCCCCCCTCCCCCTGTGTTTCTTCCCCCTCTCACCCCCTCCTGTGTCTCTTTCCCCCTCTCCCTCCCCTGTGTCTCTTCCCCCCCCTCTCCCTACCCTGTGTCTCTTTCACCCCTCTCCCCCCCCTCTCCCCCCTGTGTCTCTTTCCCCCCTCTCCCTCCCCTGTGTCTATTTCCCCCTCCTCCCTTGTGTCTCTTCCACCCCTCCCCTGTGTCTCTTTCACCCCTCTCTCTCCCCTGTGTCTCTTTTCCCCTCTCCCTCCCCTGTGTCTCTTTCCCCCCTCTCCCCCACTGTGTCTCTTTCCTCCCTCTCCCTCTCCTGTGTCTCTTTCCCCCTCTCCCTCCCCTGTGTCTCTTTCACCCCTCTCTCCCTATCCCTCCCCTTTGTCTCTTTCCCCCCTCTCCCTCCCCTGTGTCTCTTCCCCTCCTCTCCCTCCCCTGTGTCTCTTTCCCCCTCTCCCCCCTGTGTCTCTCCCCCCTCTCCCTCTCTTGTGTCTCTTCCCCCCTCTCCCTCCCCTGTGTCTCTTTCACCCCTCTCTCCCTCTCTCTACCCTTTGTCTATTTCCCCCTCTCCCCCCTGTGTCTCTTTCCCCCCTCTCCCTCCCCTGTGTCTCTTTCCCCTCTCTCTCTCTCCCCTGTGTCTATTTCCCACCTCTCCCTCTCCTGTGTCTCTTTCCCCCTCTCCCTCCCCTGTGTCTCTTTCACCCCTCCCCCCTGTGTCTATTTTCCCCCTATCCCTCCCCAGTGTCTCTTTCCCCCTCTCCCCCCCTGTGTCTCTCCCTCTCTTGTGTCTCTTTCCCCCCTCTCCCTCCCCTGTGTCTCTTTCACCCCTCTCTCTCCCCTGTGTCTATTTCCCCCTCTCCCTCCCCTGTGTCTCTTTCCCCCCTCTCTCTCTCCCGTGTCTATTTCCCACCTCTCCCTCTCCTGTGTTTCTTTCCCCCTCTCCCTCCCCTGTGTCTCTTTCACCCCTCTCTCCCCCCTGTGTCTATTTCCCCCCTCTCCCCCCTGTGTCTCTTTCCCCCTCTCTCCCCCCTGTGTCTCTTTCCCCCCTCCCCTGTGTCTCTTTCCCCCCTCTCCCTCCCCTGTGTCTCTTTCACCCCTCTCCCCCCCGTGTCTATTTCCCACCTACCCCTCTCCTGTGTCTCTTTCCCACCTCTCCCTCTCCTGTGTCTCTTTCCCCCTCTCCCTCCCCTGTGTCTCCTTCACCCCTCTCCCCCCTGTGTCTATTTCCCCCCTCTCCCCCCTGTGTCTCTTTCCCACCTCTCCCTCTCCTGTGTCTCTTTCCCCCTCTCCATCCCCTGTGTCTCCTTCACTCCTCCCCCCCCCTCTCTCCCCTGTGTCTATTTCCCCCCTCTCCCCCATGTCTCTCTCCTCTCTGTCTCTCTCAGGTTTGCGTGCCTTGCGCTGAGCGCAGTTGCTTGTGTTTTATAAGTGTTGCGGGTCTCGCGCTAATCGTCTAATTGTTACGGGCTTCGGCCTCGTTTTCATCCTTTTTTTAAAGCAATTACGGCCGCCATTTTTTTCCTTGCTTAGCCGATTTTCAATCTCCCAAAAATGCCAATTAAGCCTCAAGTTCACTTGCAACCTGACTCCCAGGCTCTCTGCCTCGCCCCGTGTCGTGTGCGAGTGTGGAAGTACTACACGTATATATATATATATATATATATATATATATATTCCATCTGCTATAATATTATGTGATAAATACAAGTATCCTGTGCCCCCCAGGGTCCCCTACACATGGATTACAATGTGTCTGGTCCAGCTCAGGTCACATGATGTCTAGCTCCCAGGTGTTTTGTGGGATAGGTCTGGATTGGTAACTGTACATATATAGGGTGTGTATATTTATATATAATGGATACATGACGTCTACACATATAAGGTACATTTCTTAGTATATGACATGTGTCAGGCTCCTTAGGAGCATCTCAGGAATGCCTGGCCAGCCCAGACTGTAAAATTATAACCCCTGCCGGGGAGGAGGGGGGGACCCCGTGCACTAATTAAATGGCTCTCTGGGTCTTTAAATGTTCCCTTAGGACAGGGAGAGGAGTTTCCAGACAGTGACGTCACAGACTAGTCTGGAAAGAGACGGACAGGCGACTGGGCCAATAAAAAGTAAAGCCGGCAGGAGGGTAAGTGGTAATAGGCTGGCTGTAAGGCAGTGGTCCAATGAGAGAGCGGGGGCGTGTCCGCAGGCACATGCAGGGATAAATACACGTGGTGTGTACACAGACAGCAGCCACTAGAGTGCAGGTAACCTGAGAGTGACCCTGCCTGGGATAGAGTGCTGCCAGAGATAGAGTGCTGCCAGAGATAGAGAGAGTGCTGCCAGAGATAGAGTGCTGCCAGGGATAGAGAGAGTGCTGCCAGGGATAGAGTGCTGCCAGGGATAGAGTGAGTGCTGCCAGAGATAGAGTACTGCCAGAGATAGAGAGAGTGCTGCCAGGGATAGAGAGTAACCCTGCCTGGGATAGAGTGCTGCCAGAGATAGAGTGCTGCCAGAGATAGAGAGAGTGTTGCCAGAGATAGAGAGAGTGCTGCCAGGGATAGAGAGAGTGCTGCCAGGGATAGAGAGAGTGCTGCCAGGGATAGAGAGAGTACTGCCAGAGATAGAGAGAGTGCTGCCAGGGATAGAGAGTAACCCTGCCTGGGATAGAGTGCTGCCAGAGATAGAGTGCTGCCAGAGATAGAGAGAGTGCTGCCAGAGATAGAGAGAGTGCTGCCAGGGATAGAGAGAGTGCTGCCAGGGATAGAGAGAGTACTGCCAGAGATAGAGAGAGTGCTGCCAGAGATAGAGAGAGTACTGCCAGAGATAGAGAGAGTGCTGCCAGGGATAGAGAGTAACCCTGCCTGGGATAGAGTGCTGCCAGAGATAGAGTGCTGTCAGAGATAGAGTGCTGCCAGAGATAGAGAGAGTGCTGCCAGAGATAGAGAGAGTGTTGCCAGAGATAGAGAGAGTGCTGCCAGGGATAGAGAGAGTGCTGCCAGGGATAGAGTACTGCCAGAGATAGAGTGCTGTCAGAGATAGAGAGAGTGCTGCCAGGGATAGAGAGAGTGCTGCCAGGGAGAGAGAGAGTGCTGCCAGGGAGAGAGAGAGTGCTGCCAGGGATAGAGAGAGTGCTGCCAGAGATAGAGAGAGTGCTGCCAGGGATAGAGAGTGCTGTCAGGGATAGAGAGAGTGCTGTCAGAGATAGAGAGAGTGCTGCCAGGGATAGAGAGACTGCTGCCAGGGATAGAGAGAGTGCTGCCAGGGATAGAGAGAGTGCTGCCAGGGATAGAGAGAGTACTGCCAGGGATAGAGAGCGTGCTGCCAGGGATAGAGAGCGTGCTGCCAGGGATAGAGAGCGTGCTGCCAGAGATAGAGTACTGTCAGGGATAGAGAGAGTGCTAACTGGGATAGAGAGAGTGCTAACTGGGATAGAGAGAGTGCTAACTGGGATAGAGAGAGTGCTGCCAGAGATAGATTGCTGTCAGGGATAGAGAGAGTGCTGTCAGGGATAGAGAGGGTGCTGTCAGGGATAGAGAGAGTGCTGTCAGGGATAGAAAGTGCTGCCAGGGATAGCGTGCTGCCAGAGATAGAGAGAGTGCTGCCAGAGATAGAGAGAGTGCTGCCAGGGATAGAGAGAGTGCTGCCAGGGATAGAGTGCTGCCAGGGATAGAGTGAGTGCTGCCAGAGATAGAGTACTGCCAGAGATAGAGAGAGTGCTGCCAGGGATAGAGAGTAACCCTGCCTGGGATAGAGTGCTGCCAGAGATAGAGTGCTGCCAGAGATAGAGAGAGTGCTGCCAGGGATAGAGAGAGTGCTGCCAGGGATAGAGAGAGTACTGCCAGAGATAGAGAGAGTGCTGCCAGGGATAGAGAGTAACCCTGCCTGGGATAGAGTGCTGCCAGAGATAGAGTGCTGCCAGAGATAGAGAGAGTGCTGCCAGAGATAGAGAGAGTGCTGCCAGGGATAGAGAGAGTGCTGCCAGAGATAGAGAGAGTGCTGCCAGAGATAGAGAGAGTACTGCCAGAGATAGAGAGAGTGCTGCCAGGGATAGAGAGTAACCCTGCCTGGGATAGAGTGCTGCCAGAGATAGAGTGCTGTCAGAGATAGAGTGCTGCCAGAGATAGAGAGAGTGCTGCCAGAGATAGAGAGAGTGTTGCCAGAGATAGAGAGAGTGCTGCCAGGGATAGAGAGAGTGCTGCCAGGGATAGAGTACTGCCAGAGATAGAGTGCTGTCAGAGATAGAGAGAGTGCTGCCAGGGATAGAGAGAGTGCTGCCAGGGAGAGAGAGAGTGCTGCCAGGGATAGAGAGAGTGCTGCCAGGGATAGAGAGAGTGCTGCCAGAGATAGAGAGAGT
Organism: Discoglossus pictus; assembly: GCA_027410445.1. Taxonomy (NCBI): domain Eukaryota; kingdom Metazoa; phylum Chordata; class Amphibia; order Anura; family Alytidae; genus Discoglossus; species Discoglossus pictus. Next base: position 1,385,893 of record CM050174.1, read on the forward strand.
GCTGCCAGGGATAGAGAGTGCTGTCAGGGATAGAGAGAGTGCTGTCAGAGATAGAGAGAGTGCTGCCAGGGATAGAGAGACTGCTGCCAGGGATAGAGAGAGTGCTGCCAGGGATAGAGAGAGTGCTGCCAGGGATAGAGAGAGTACTGCCAGGGATAGAGAGAGTGCTGCCAGGGATAGAGAGCGTGCTGCCAGGGATAGAGAGCGTGCTGCCAGAGATAGAGTACTGTCAGGGATAGAGAGAGTGCTAACTGGGATAGAGAGAGTGCTAACTGGGATAGAGAGAGTGCTAACTGGGATAGAGAGAGTGCTGCCAGAGATAGATTGCTGTCAGGGATAGAGAGAGTGCTGTCAGGGATAGAGAGGGTGCTGTCAGGGATAGAGAGAGTGCTGTCAGGGATAGAAAGTGCTGCCAGGGATAGCGTGCTGCCAGAGATAGAGAGAGTGCTGCCAGAGATAGAGAGAGTGCTGCCAGGGATAGAGAGAGTGCTGCCAGGGTTAGAGAGAGTGCTCCCAGGGATAGAGAGAGTGCTGCCAGGGATAGAGTGCTACCAGGGATAGAGAGAGTGCTAACTGGGATAGAGAGAGTGCTAACTGGGATAGAGAGCGTGCTGCCAGGGATAGAGAGCGTGCTGCCAGGGATAGAGAGCGTGCTGCCAGGGATAGAGAGCGTGCTCCCAGGGATAGAGAGCGTGCCCCCGGGGATAGAGAGAGTGCCCCCGGGGATAGAGAGAGTGCTGCCAGAGATAGAGTACTGCCAGGGATAGAGAGAGTGCTAACTGGGATAGAGAGAGTGCTGTCAGGGATAGAGAGAGTGCTGTCAGGGATAGAGAGAGTGCTGTCAGAGATAGAGTGCTGCCAGGGATAGAGAGAGTGCTGCCAGGGATAGAGAGAGTGCTGCCAGGGATGGAGAGAGTGCTGCCAGGGATGGAGAGAGTGCTGCCAGGGATAGAGAGAGTTCTGCCAGAGATAGAGTGCTGCCAGGGTTAGAGAGAGTGCTGCCAGGGATAGAGAGAGTGCTGCCAGGGATAGAGAGAGTGCTGCCAGTGATAGAGAGAGTGCTGCCAGGGATAGAGAGAGTGCTGCCAGGGATAGAGAGAGTGCTGCCTGGGATAGAGAGAGTGCTGCCAGGGTTAGAGAGAGTGCTGCGAGGGATGGAGTGCTGTCAGGGATAGAGAGAGTGCTGCCAGGGATAGAGTGCTGTCAGGGATAGAGAGAGTTCTGCCAGAGATAGAGTGCTGCCAGGGATAGAGAGAGTGCTGCCAGGGTTAGAGAGAGTGCTGCCAGGGATAGAGAGAGTGCTGCCAGGGATAGAGAGAGTGCTGCCAGGGATAGAGAGAGTGCTGCCAGGGATAGAGAGAGTGCTGCCAGGGATCGAGAGAGTGCTAACTGGGATAGAGAGAGTGCTGCCAAGGATAGAGAGAGTGCTGCCAGGGATAGAGAGAGTGCTGCCAGGGATAGAGAGAGTGCTGCCAGGGTTAGAGAGAGTGCTGCCAGGGAGAGAGTGCTGCCAGGGATAGAGAGAGTGCTCCCAGGGATAGAGAGAGTGCTGCTAGGGATAGAGCAATTGCTGATAGAGTGCTGCCAGAGATAGAGTGCTGTCAGGGATAGAGAGAGTGCTGTCAGGGATAGAGAGAGTGCTGTCAGGGATAGAGAGAGTGCTGCCAGGGATAGAGAGAGTGCTACCAGAGATAGAGAGAGTGCTGCCTGGGATAGAGAGAGTGCTGCCTGGGATAGAGAGAGTGCTGCCAGGGTTAGAGAGAGTGCTGTCAGGGATAGAGAGAGTGCTGCCTGGGATAGAGAGAGTGCTGCCTGGGATAGAGAGAGTGCTCCCAGGGATAGAGAGAGTGCTCCCAGGGATAGAGAGAGTGCTGCTAGGGATAGAGCAATTGCTGATAGAGTGCTGCCAGAGATAGAGTGCTGTCAGGGATAGAGAGAGTGCTGCCTGGGATAGAGAGAGTGCTGCCTGGGATAGAGAGAGTGCTGCCAGGTATAGAGTGCGTGCTGCCAGGTATAGAGTGCGTGCTGCCAGGTATAGAGTGCGTGCTGCCAGGTATAGAGTGCGTGCTGCTTGGGATAGAGAGAGTGCTGCTTGGGATAGAGAGAGTGCAGCCAGGGAAAGAGAGAGTGCAGCCAGGGAAAGAGAGAGTGCTGCCAGGGATAGAGTGCTGCCAGGGATAGAGTGACTGCTGCCTGGGATAGAGAGAGTGCTGCCTGGGATAGAGAGAGTGCTGCTTGGGATAGAGAGAGTGCTGCCAGGGATAGAGTGCTGCCAGGGATAGGGTGACTGCCAGGGATAGAGTGACTGCTGCCTGGGATAGAGTGCTGCTTGGGATAGAGAGAGTGCTGCTTGGGATAGAGAGAGTGCTGCTTGGGATAGAGAGCGTGCTGCCAGGGATAGAGAGCGTGCTGCCAGGGATAGAGAGCGTGCTGCCTGGGATAGAGAGAGTGCTGCCTGGGATAGAGAGAGTGCTAACTGGGATAGAGAGAGTTATGCCAGGGATAGAGAGAGTGCTGCCAGGGATAGAGAGAGTGTTGCCAGGGATAGAGAGAGTGCCAGGGAAAGAGTGCTTCCAGGGATGGAGAGAGTTATGCCAGGGATAGAGTGCTGCCTGGGATGGATAGAGTGCTGCCTGGGATGGATAGAGTGCTGCCTGGGATGGATAGAGTGCTGCCTGGGATGGAGAGAGTGCTGCCAGGGAAAGAGAGAGTGCTGCCAGGGATAGAGAGAGTGCTAACTGGGTTAGAGAGAGTGCTGCCAGGGTTAGAGAGAGTGCTGCCAGGGATAGAAAGAGTGCTGCCAGGGATAGAGAGAGTGCTGCTAGGGATAGTGTGCTGCCAGTGTTAGATAGAGGGCTGCCAGGGTTAGAGAGAGTGCTGCCAGGGATAGAGAGAGTGCTGCCAGGGATAGAGAGAGTGCTGCCAGGGATGGAGAGAGTGCTGCCAGGGATAGAGTGCTGCCAGGGATAGAGAGACTGCTGCCAGGGATAGAGAGACTGCTGCCTGGGATAGAGAGAGTGCTGCCTGGGATAGAGAGAGTGCTGCTTGGGATAGAGAGAGTGCTGCTTGGGATAGAGAGAGTGCTGCTTGGGATAGAGAGAGTGCTGCCAGGGATAGAGAGAGTGCTGCCAGGGTTAGAGAGAGTGCTGCCAGGGAGAGAGTGCTAACTGGGATAGAGAGCGTGCTAACTGGGATAGAGAGAGTGCTCCCAGGGATAGAGAGAGTGCTGCTAGGGATAGAGCGATTGCTGATAGAGTGCTGCCAGAGATAGAGTGCTGCCAGAGATAGAGTGCTGCCAGAGATAGAGTGCTGTCAGGGATAGAGAGAGTGCTGCCAGGGATAGAGAGAGTGCTGCCAGGGATAGAGAGAGTGCTGCTAGGGATAGAGAGATTGCTGATAGAGAGAGTGCTGTCAGGGATAGAGAGAGTGCTGCTAGGGATAGAGCGATTGCTGATAGAGTGCTGCCAGAGATAGAGTGCTGCCAGGGTTAGAGAGAGTGCTGCCAGGGATAGAAAGAGTGCTGCCAGGGATAGAGAGAGTGCTGCCAGGGATAGAGAGAGTGCTGCTAGGGATAGAGAGAGTGCTGCCAGGGATAGAGAGAGTGCTGCCAGGGATAGAGAGAGTGCTGCCAGGGATAGAGAGAGTGCCAGGGAAAGAGAGAGTGCCAGGGATGGAGAGAGTTATGCCAGGGATAGAGTGCTGCCTGGGATGGATAGAGTGCTGCCTGGGATGGATAGAGTGCTGCCTGGGATGGATAGAGTGCTGCCTGGGATAGAGAGAGTGCTGCCTGGGATAGAGAGAGTGCTGTCTGGGATAGAGAGAGTGCTTCCAGGGATAGAGAGAGTGCTAACTGGGATGGATAGTGTGCTGCCAGTGTTAGATAGAGTGCTGCCAGTGTTAGATAGAGGGCTGCCAGGGTTAGAGAGAGTGCTGCCAGGGATAGAGAGAGTGCTGCCAGGGATAGAGAGAGTGCTGCTTGGGATAGAGAGAGTGCTGCCAGGGATAGAGAGAGTGCTGCCTGGGATAGAGAGAGTGCTGCCTGGGATAGAGAGAGTGCTACCAGGGATAGAGAGAGTGCTAACTGTGTTAGAGAGAGTGCTAACTGGGTTAGAGAGAGTGCTAACTGGGTTAGAGAGTGCTGCCAGGGTTAGAGAGCGTGCTAACTGGGATAGAGAGTGTGCTAACTGGGATAGAGAGCGTGCTCCCAGGGATAGAGAGAGTGCTCCCAGGGATAGAGTGCTGCCAGAGAAAGAGTGCTCCCAGGGATAGAGAGAGTGCTGCTAGGGATAGAGCGATTGCTGATAGAGTGCTGTCAGGGATAGAGAGAGTGCTGTCAGGGATAGAGAGAGTGCTGTCAGGGATAGAGAGAGTGCTGCCAGGGATAGAGAGAGTGCTGCCAGGGATAGAGAGAGTGCTGCTAGGGATAGAGAGATTGCTGCCAGGGATAGAGAGAGTGCTGCTAGGGATAGAGAGATTGCTGATAGAGAGAGTGCTGCCAGGGATAGAGAGAGTGCTGCCAGGGATAGAGAGAGTGCTGCCAGGGATAGAGAGAGTGCTGCCAGGGATAGAGAGAGTGCTGCCTGGGATAGAGAGAGTGCTAACTGGGATAGAGAGAGTTATGCCAGGGATAGAGTGCTGCCAGGGATAGAGAGAGTGTTGCCAGGGATAGAGAGAGTGCCAGGGAAAGAGTGCTTCCAGGGATGGAGAGAGTTATGCCAGGGATAGAGTGCTGCCTGGGATGGATAGAGTGCTGCCTGGGATGAATAGAGTGCTGCCTGGGATGAATAGAGTGCTGCCTGGGATGGATAGAGTGCTGCCTGGGATGGATAGAGTGCTGCCTGGGATGGATAGAGTGCTGCCTGGGATGGATAGAGTGCTAACTGGGATGGATAGAGTGCTAACTGGGATGGATAGAGTGCTAACTGGGATAGAGAGAGTTATGCCAGGGATAGAGAGAGTGCTGCCAGGGAAAGAGAGAGTGCTGCCAGGGAAAGAGAGAGTGCTAACTGGGTTAGAGAGAGTGCTAACTGTGACCCTGTGTAACACGGTGACCCTGCCTGGGATACACGGTGACCCTGCCTGGGATAGAGAGTGACCCTGCCTGGGATAGAGAGTGACCCTGCCTGGGATACACGGTGACCCTTCCTGGGATACACGGTGACCCTTCCTGGGATACACGGTGACCCTTCCTGGGATACACGGTGACCCTGCCTGGGATACACGGTGACCCTTCCTGGGATACACGGTGACCCTTCCTGGGATACACGGTGACCCTGCCTGGGATACAGAGTGACCCGTCCTGGGATACTGAGTGACCCGTCCTGGGATACACGGTGACCCTGCCTGGGATACACGGTGACCCTGCCTGGGATACACGGTGACCCTGCCTGGGATACACGGTGACCCTTCCTGGGATACACGGTGACCCTGCCTGGGATACACGGTGACCCTGCCTGGGATACACGGTGACCTTGCCTGGGATACACGGTGACCCTGCCTGGGATACACGGTGACCCTGCCTGGGATAGAGAGTGACCCTGCCTGGGATACACGGTGACCCTGCCTGGGATACACGGTGACCCTGCCTGGGATACACGGTGACCCGTCCTGGGATACAGAGTGACCCGTCCTGGGATACAGAGTGACCCTGCTTGGGATACACAGTGACCCTGCCTGGGATACACGGTGACCCTGCTTGGGATACACGGTGACCCTTCCTGGGATACACGGTGACCCTGCCTGGGATACACGGTGACCCTGCCTGGGATACACGGTGACCCTGCCTGGGATAGAGAGTGACCCTGCTTGGGATACACAGTGACCCTGCCTGGGATACACGGTGACCCTGCCTGGGATACACAGTGACCCTTCCTGGGATCGTGTGTGACCCTGCCTGGGATACACAGTGACCCTGCCTGGGATACACGGTGACCCTGCCTGGGATACACGGTGACCCTGCCTGGGATACAGAGTGACCCTGCTTGGGATACACGGTGACCCTGCCTGGGATACAGAGTGACCCTGCCTGGGATACACAGTGACCCTGCCTGGGATACACGGTGACCCTGCCTGGGATAGAGAGTGACCCTGCCTGGGATACACGGTGACCCTGCCTGGGATACACAGTGACCCGTCCTGGGTCTTACCTCCAGCACTGGGTGTTACATTACAGACATATAATAAAGTTATCATATACAGATATAGGGACAATTATAATTAAAGGGCCAGACTCTGCTGCACTGCCAGGTACAGCAATAATGTCCATTATAATAATTACAGGCATGGGAGTAACACAATATGGAGTCCTACTGATATCATATAAGGGGACCCTGACATGCCATAGTACAGTATGCTATTATAATAAACCCAAATTAGCAGCCGCCATTTATTTATACAAAAAACATATTTATGGCATCTCATATGAAGTGCTGTCTGTCTTAAACTAGATTATAAGCTCTTTGGCCCAGTGGCTTTATAGCCCATTGGTTGTCTATGTAACTTGGACTTCTGCTTTAAGGTAACAATTTGGAAGCTCTATTCAAATGTAAAGCGATTAGATAAATAATAACGATGGTGTCATATCTGGGAGCCATGGGAAGTGAAACTAAAACAATTAGCTGGAATTATGCAGCATAGATTGGAACTACACACCGTGTTATAGGTTTACAGCAGCGGTTTTAGTTTCACTTCTCAAGGCTCCCCCTGACCCCATAAGAGGATGGAGCTGCCCAGCACCACGTAACAGGTAATACAATGTCTTAGTGTCTTCATGCAGCACTGGATGACTTCTTGGACCCCTTAATGGTGAGAGTCTACAATACAACCAGTGCCATGTCCTTCTACACTAGGTCATTTTATCCAATTTTGCTCCATATATTTATTACAATAGCAACTGTTTCATGGACCACCTGAACCAAGCTCACGGACCACCTGAACCAAGCTCACGGACCACCTGAACCAAGCTCACTGCCATCAGAACTAAGCTCACGGACCACCTGAACCAAGCTCACGGACCACCTGAACCAAGCTCACGGACCACCTGAACGAAGCCCACAGACCATCAGAACGAAGCTCACGGACCATCAGAACGAAGCTCACGGACCACCTGAACCAAGCTCACGGACCACCTGAACCAAGCTCACGGACTATCAGAACGAAGCTCACGGACCATCAGAACGAAGCTCACGGACCACCTGAACCAAGCTCACGGACCACCTAAACCAAGCTCACGGACTATCAGAACGAAGCTCACGGACCAACTGAACCAAGCTCACGGACGATCAGAACGAAGCTCACGGACCACCTGAACCAAGCTCACGGACTATCAGAACGAAGCTCACGGACCACCTGAACTAAGCTCACGGACTATCAGAACGAAGCTCACGGACCACCTGAACCAAGCTCACGGACTATCAGAACGAAGCTCACGGACTATCAGAACGAAGCTCACGGACCACCTGAACCAAGCTCACGGACCATCAGAACGAAGCTCACGGACCACCTGAACCAAGCTCACGGATTATCAGAACGAAGCTCACGGACCACCTGAACTAAGCTCACGGACTATCAGAACGAAGCTCACGGACCACCTGAACCAAGCTCACGGACTATCAGAACGAAGCTCACGGACCACCTGAACGAAGCTCATGGACCACCTGAACGAAGCCCACAGACCATCAGAACGAAGCTCACGGACCACCTGAACGAAGCTTATGGACCACCTAAACTAAGCTCACGGACCCTGCACAATAAACACTGGTTACTTGTGTTTTTATCTTTTAAAACAACTATATATTTTTTTTTTTCTTCTAGTTTTTCATGTCAAACACATAACAACTGGACGAATCCTTTATCTCCGAGGTTCCACAATGATGACCCCCACATAACGCAGCTGGACGAGTCCTTTATCCCTGCGGTTCCCCAATGATGACCCCCACATAACAACTGGACGAGTCCTTTATCTCCGAGGTTCCACAATGATGACCCCCACATAACGCAGCTGGACGAGTCCTTTATCCCTGCGGTTCCCCAATGATGACCCCCACATAACGCAGCTGGACGAGTCCTTTATCCCCGCGGTTCCCCAATGATGACCCCCACATAACAGCTGGACGAGTCCTTTATCCCTGCGGTTCCCCAATGATGACCCCCACATAACGCAGCTGGACGAGTCCTTTATCTCCGAGGTTCCACAATGATGACCCCCACATAACGCAGCTGGACGAGTCCTTTATCCCTGCGGTTCCCCAATGATGACCCCCACATAACGCAGCTGGACGAGTCCTTTATCCCCGCGGTTCCCCAATGATGACCCCCACATAACAACTGGACGAGTCCTTTATCTCCGAGGTTCCACAATGATGACCCCCACATAACGCAGCTGGACGAGTCCTTTATCCCTGCGGTTCCCCAATGATGACCCCCACATAACGCAGCTGGACGAGTCCTTTATCCCCGCGGTTCCCCAATGATGACCCCCACATAACAGCTGGACGAGTCCTTTATCCCTGCGGTTCCCCAATGATGACCCCCACATAACGCAGCTGGACGAGTCCTTTATCCCCCCGGTTCCCCAATGATGACCCCCACATAACGCAGCTGGACGAGTCCTTTATCCCCGCGGTTCCCCAATGATGACCCCCACATAACGCAGCTGGACGAGTCCTTTATCCCCGCGGTTCCCCAATGATGACCCCCACATAACGCAGCTGGACGAGTCCTTTATCCCCGCGGTTCCCCAATGATGACCCCCACATAACGCAGCTGGACGAGTCCTTTATCCCCGCGGTTCCCCAATGATGACCCCCACATAACGCAGCTGGACGAGTCCTTTATCCCCGCGGTTCCCCAATGATGACCCCCACATAACGCAGCTGGACGAGTCCTTTATCCCCGCGGTTCAACAATGATGACCCCCACATAATGCAGCTGGACGAGTCCTTTATCCCCGCAGTTCCCCAATGATGACCCCCACATAACGCAGCTGGACGAGTCCTTTATCCCCGCAGTTCCCCAATGATGACCCCCACATAACGCAGCTGGACGAGTCCTTTATCCCCGCAGTTCCCCAATGATGACCCCCACATAACGCAGCTGGACGAGTCCTTTATCCCCGCGGTTCAACAATGATGACCCCCACATAACGCAGCTGGACAAGTCCTTTATCCCCGCAGTTCCCCAATGATGACCCCCATCAAGTGGTGCATCAAAAAAAAAAAAAAGTTTGGGAAGCACTGCTTTACATTATGGGAGTTGTCACTCAGGCAGCCATATTGTTCACACTGTACTTCCCGATTAGGTGGAGATGCAACATGGTGACACACGCATTGGCGTGACTACGGAGACACGGTCATAGCAACCACTTTGCCAATGTCTCTACGTGTATCACCCATTATGGGCTTCTTCACTCCAGAAGAACTACAGATAATCCCCCTGGTGGATTACACATTGGCACAGTGATGATTGTACCATATCAGCTTGAAATCATCACATAAGGCCACCTCATCTGGAAGCCCAGCAGGAATCAAGAGCTGCAGCTACCAACTGAATGGACCAAATAATTATTTGCTAACTTCCCTTACTGAGGTCACTTCTACCCTTTTGGGACTCCCAAGTTCACTGTTGCCCTTATGGGACTCCTGAAGTCACTGCTACCCTTATGGGATTCCCGAGGTCACGGTTACCATTATGGGACTACTGAGGTTACTGCTACCCTTATGGGACTCCTGAGGTCACTGTTACCCTTATGGGACTACTGAGGTTACTGCTACCCTTATGGGATTCCCGAGGTCACTGCTACCCTTATGGGACTCCCGAGGTCGCTGTTACCCTTATGCGACTCCTGAGGTCACTGTTACCCTTATGCGACTCCTGAGGTCACTGCTACCCTTATGGGACTCCCGAGGTCACTGCTACCCTTATGGGACTCCCGAGGTCACTGTTACCCTTATGCGACTCCTGAGGTCACTGTTACCCTTATGCGACTCCTGAGGTCACTGCTACCCTTATGGGACTCCCGAGGTCACTGCTACCCTTATGGGACTCCCGAGGTCACTGCTACCCTTATGGGACTCCCGAGGTCACTGTTACCCTTATGGGACTCCCGAGGTCACTGTTACCCTTATGCGACTCCCGAGGTCACTGTTACCCTTATGGGACTCCCGAGGTCACTGCTACCCTTATGGGATTCCCGAGGTCAATGCTACCCTTATGGGACTCCAGAGGTCACTGTTACCCTTATGCGACTCCTGAGGTCACTGCTACCCTTATGCAACCCCTGAGGTCACTGCTACCCTTATGGGACTCTCGAGGTCACTGCTACCCTTATGGGACTCCCGAGGTCACTGTTACCCTTATGCGACTCCTGAGGTCACTGCTACTCTTATGCGACTCCTGAGGTCACTGCTACCCTTATGCGACCCCTGAGGTCACTGCTACCCTTATGGGACCCCCGAGGTCACTGCTACCCTTATGGGACCCCCGAGGTCACTGCTACCCTTATGGGACTCCCGAGGTCACTGTTACCCTTATGGGACTCCCGAGGTCACTGTTACCGTTATGCGACCCCTGAGGTCACTGCTACCCTTACGGGACTCCTGAGGTTACTGCTACCCTTATGGGACTCCCGAGGTCACTGCTACCCTTACGGGACTCCTGAGGTTACTGCTACCCTTATGGGCCTCCTGTCTTAGCAGGTTTATAGGCACCTAAGAAAGTAACAAGCAATGCAAAATGGAGCCAAGTAGTATAATGGTCCAATTATCTACCAAATCCTAGGCCTCTGCGCATGGCTCACAGCACCTAACAGGGACGTTCCTGCTGCGCCCAGCGCTTGTCCTAACCTGCATCACAAGGTGTTCTCAGAGCAATGAACTCTTTCTGTGCCAGAGTGGCCGGCGATACATGTGCACTAACACAGACTGGGCCCCTGGCACAACCGCAATTAAAAGGGCCACACACCAATTAATTCACTGCTGCAATTACTGATTTACTTGAGGCTTTTTATTTTCAATTGAGTATATGCAACTACAGAGAACAAGAGGCCATGCTCTGAGCTTGGAGGGTTTCTCAGGAAAAATATGAGGAAGCACTGAAAGAGTGGTGGGTTTACTGATCCATTTCCATGCAGAGGTGATAATGGCTAATACACTAATCAAATATGTTTTAAACAGATACACAAACTTATCTATACAACACATTACTATTTTTTAAATGCAACAAGGGGTTTATCATCCATTTTGGAATAGAGTGGGCACTATAATAAGAAAGAACCTCTTGGGGTTACTGTATGCAGGGGTAATCATAAACATATTGGGGGAGCCTGAACTTTTTGAGGTGCAGTGTGTGCCTGCCTCGTACACAAGATGAGAATTAGGTTAATGGCATGGTCTTGTTACATCTCAGTAGGACAGGGCTTGCAGTGATTGTTGCAAGCGTCTTACTTTTGAGCATGTGTGAGTGAAGGGGGTAGGTGTCAAATACTAAAATAACCCATTATATGACAAATCCCTTCCTCCCCCACTGAAATAAAAGATAAACAACCCACTCAGACTACAGGCAAAGCACTGAAACCAGAGGCGATGGAACATTTCATACATGACCAAAGTCTTCAAAAATTCTGTTTTTCTCCAAGAATGGTTTTATGTCCATGACTTCCACAGCTGCTAATGATATTCGTTTGTTACATACTTGTGGTCCTACATGGAGGGGGTATTTGTGGGGGTGGGAGGCAGATTGCTGTTCTGTGCCTGAGTTATTCTTAGTACCCGTGCTGATACCAGCTTGCTTTTGTACAAAGCTGCCAGTTTTTTGGATCAGGAATCTCTCGCTGGGCTTCTATAAATGTCTGAGCCCAGATTGAGAGAACAGTCAGATTAAGCTGAGCTGCAAATGTCTGCAAGAAACCGGAGCAAAATGTCCCCTGGAAATCAGCGGCTGGTAATTACCGGTCAGAAATGGTGTGACGGAACCTCTGAAGTGGGACTGCACCTCAAGTCCATGTGGCCCACATTGTCCTATGATGGGACATTAGATCTTACAAGTGATTGTGATACAGAGACATCCCTCATTTGAGTTCATTATTCCTCTTTTGGGGTCAGTCCCACTCCCACAAATCTTCTACAACAGGTAGTTACATACATGGAGCCGTGTTATTCCTACCCAGGAACTAAGACAGACATCAAGACAGATCAATTATATATCAGAAGACAATGTACACAGTCTGATTGATGGACAAGAAGTCTTACATATCTGCGCATATGCAAGCCAGACTGACATAAATGGAGGAAACGCAGGTCACAAGACTATGAGAACTAGATGGTGTAGAGCAAAAATAATTTTGTGATCATTTATATCCTCTATCCATGCATGGCACATTAGGCATAGCATCCATTTTGCATTCAGTTTCTAAGTTTATTGTCTCTGACAGTCAGATAATTCCTTTAGTATGTCTTCACCATTTCTTGTCATCAGTCCTAAGAGCTAACCCAATGAATACCTGTATTTAATTTTATCTGCAATATCAGCCCACTGCATATAACCTTCTTATTGTACGGGTGGTTTCCAAGCTTGTAAATAAAGAAGCTTGATCAACGTCCTAGTTCCTTTCCTTGATAGAGTGTTGGATATGGAAGATGCACTGAAAAGGGAACGTTTTCCCACAACAGTGGACAGACAGACTGACATATATGGCCCCCATTCCCAGTGCTACCTACTAAGCTTTGGGTCCAGTCAAGCATCAGAAATGTAGTGATCCATTTGAGCCATATGGCGAGGATAGGCGGAGAAGAATATCTGGTAACTTGACTGTGTGTAAGGTGGACTGGGCTCATAGGCACCCATTAATGAGCATTCCCAGACCCTCTTATCTATAATTTACTTGCAGTATGGTGATATACAGTGTTGCAGAACATGTAAGTGGGTATCTTAAGGCAATAGATACTTTAAGAATAAGAAGAATAAGTTTAAGAATAAGAAGAGTTATTCTTGGCTGCTCAAGCAGGAAGGAGATGCAGCCGAGGTTGACGGTTGTATTGATCTTCAAGACGTGTGAGGATAACATCTTGTGAAACAGGGCAATAACTGTTGGAGGGTATCTCTCTAGTCCAAATCCCTGGATCTCTTCGCTCATGTATGCTAATGACAACGTTGAGAGTCCAAGGGAGGGGTTCAATTTATGTAGGAATTAAAAGTATTGGGACCTAACAAGAGGGGTGAATAAAGCAGCATGGGCCCTAAATAGGCTGGGTTTTATCAAAATGATCTCTCGGGGAGGAGTATGGTTAAGATGTTATGAGGTCTAATAAATATCCTACACAGGGGATACCCAGCTGTGCCCACTGAATAAGGCTTGATCAACTTCTAAATGTACAATAAAGTGAGTGGAGGAAGGTTTTCGATATGCAAATGGTTGGCTAGACAAAGACACGGTTTAACGATATAATGCCTTCAGTTGGGCTGGGCTCGCCATTGGATCTCAGTTGCTTGAAATGTATAACTAAGCTTTTCGGTGGCATACTGAGCAATATGAAGTTATGGAACGCCCTACCTAAGCATTTCTTATCATGTGCTATGATAAGGACTAAGAGTCTTTATAAGGGACAGAGAAGCTTAGATATGCAACCAATAAAGTTTAGTGAAATTCTGGGACGACCTAACTAACCTTTTGGAAAATATTGTAAATGTATAAAGAACAGATGTCCACTCTTGTTTAGAGTCGAATAGGTAAATCATCAGCCAATACTGACATCCTTTCATGATACCCCTGAATACTTTCATGAGGGATGGACACCATAATAGGGGAATCTATTGCCAGGTCAAACAGAAGCAGGGGTAGTGGGCATCCCATTCAATGATCAGACCACTGGCTGTGACTGTGGTCGCCTCATAAAGATGGAAAACAGAGGTTCCCAAACTGTGGTCCACAAGCCCCATTCAGGTGGTCAACGGTACAACCGGGATTTCAAAACAAAATTAAGAAAAAGTATGTAAATGCAGAGATACTAGTTTTTGTGGTTTATAAGTGGTAACCCAGCACATTGATTGTAACTTCCTGCAAGCAATTACATTAGGTGGCGCAGACCACCAACACTACTGAAGTGGTCCACCAAGACCCTGCTCAAACTCTAGGTAGTCCACAGACAAAAAGTTACAAACCACTGCTCAGGGATAGCAGCATTAGGTCATAAAGGGCTTCCAGGACCTGCCATTGGATAAGGACACAGTTACCAGGAAAACGCCAGTATTATATATAATGGATATATGTAGGTGTGTAGATGTCACAGAGAACTAAAGATGACAACAAGATAAATATGATGTCAGAGAAACAATAAGCAGCTTCTTATGTATACCTTTTATGCAGTGGAAGCTGCCGGTTTGTATTTGCTTTGATCCATGGAACCAGACTCTGAATGCAGAGGAAGCTTCCACTGCTAAACTGGAAATGCAGCAGCTAAGAATGCCAGTGCTTTCTATAAGATTAATGAAAAGATTATTCATTTACAAGGGCACAGTCTACTGAGAGGCCAGCTAAAAGAAGCATCTCAGTTATAGAAAGAGAATACCATACCCGGACTCTCTGTATTGGGAGTCTCCTGGACCCTCTGTATTGGGAGTCTCCGGGACCCTCTGTATTGGGACCCTCTGTATTGGGAGTCTCCGGGACCCTCTGTATTGGGACCCTCTGTATTGGGAGTCTCCTGGACCGTCTGTATTGGGACCCTCTGTATTGGGAGTCTCCTGGACCCTCTGTATTGGGACCCTCTGTATTGGGAGTCTCCGGGACCCTCTGTATTGGGACCCTCTGTATTGGGAGTCTCCTGGACCGTCTGTATTGGGACCCTCTGTATTGGGACCCTCTGTATTGGGAGTCTCCGGGACCCTCTGTATTGGGACCCTCTGTATTGGGAGTCTCCTGGACCCTCTGTATTGGGACCCTCTGTATTGGGAGTCTCCGGGACCCTCTGTATTGGGACCCTCTGTATTGGGAGTCTCCGGGACCCTCTGTTTTGGGAGTCTCCTGGACCCTCTGTATTGGGACCCTCTGTATTGGGAGTCTCCGGGACCCTCTGTATTGGGACCCTCTGTATTGGGAGTCTCCGGGACCCTCTGTTTTGGGAGTCTCCGGGACCCTCTGTATTGGGACGCTCTGTATTGGGATTTGATGTTTACGTTTGAATGTCTTGTTTCTAGAGTCTCTTCTGCACTCTCTATATTGCGTTATTTTGCGCAGTCTCGCGTGGTACCATTTTGATTCCTTGCAGCCCTTTCCATGATATACACACCGGGCTGAATGTAAATTCCAGTAATAGATTAAATCCACATTTGCTCCCCCAAAAAATTACATAAATACAATTTTCTATTTTTTCCTCAATGTATTATGTATTTTCTCTGCTCTAGGGTAATTATTGTCTCTGCCTGTTTCATTATAGTCCCTAATTCTCACACCTGGGGAGGGCAGCACTGTTTTCACTGCCAGCCCCCTCAAGTAAACAGAGTTTGGCCCATTAGTGCAATTTACTTGAAGGGGCTGGCAGCACTGATTTGATCCAGAAATAGTAGATAAGTGTCCACTCCAAAAGCTATTTATCTGTTATTTGCATGGTGCAGGATCAAAGCAGTGCTGCCCTCCCCCAGAAGTAAACAGTGCAACAGAATAAGACAAACTAGGGAGAGATATAATAAAACAGACAGAGACCCTAAAATGGAATACCCCTGTAGCTGAACAAAAAAAGGGAGGAAAGCTATTTCTGGCTATGTTAGCGAGAGGCGCGGGTGCAACTTCATGACTATCGTTACTGTAACCAGGAATCTCAGGGTCTGGGCTATTCCTTCCGCGACCTGATTTCTGTCTCCATCTCCTGGTCTCGCCTCCTTCCTATTCCCCCCTGATTGGAGGGTAAGACCTCATTATATAAATAGGTTGTGCAGCGTCTGGGGAAGTGCAATCCACTCATTTGGGTTTGGCTCAGACAAATTATTATAGAGTACAATGAAGACCCCGCTAGTTATTTGTCCCCCCCCCTCTCGCAGACTTTGGTTTCGTGCTTGGCTGGTTGGAGAGGTGGGTGGCACCTAGCCAAGTCTGGATATGACTTGTACATTGAAGGCTCATTGTGAGGAGAGGGGCTACTCATCTGGCTCACAGACTGATACACTGAGGGGGGCTTCACCTCTCATAGATAACAGCACTGGGGAGGGGGGATAGACATATGGAAGGGGGGGATGGATGAAAAAAAGGGGAGGAAGAGATGGGAAGGGAGACTAGAATGAAGAAGAGGGAAGGAGAGACAAGAGAGGAAGAGGAAAGGAGAGACAAGAGAGGAAGAGGGAAGGAGAGACGAGAGAGGAAGAGGGAAGGAGAGATAAGAGAGGAAGAGGGAAGGAGAGATAAGAGAGGGAAGGAGAGATAAGAGAGGAGGAGGGAAGGAGAGATAAGAGAGGAAGAGGGAAGGAGAGATAAGAGAGGGAAGGAGAGATAAGAGAGGAGGAGGGAAGGAGAGATAAGAGAGGGAATGAGAGATAAGAGGAAGAGGGAAGGAGAGATAAGAGAGGGGGAGGGAAGGAGAGATAAGAGAGGGAATGAGAGATAAGAGAGGGAAGGAGAGATAAGAGAGGGGGAGGGAAGGAGAGATAAGAGAGGGAATGAGAGATAAGAGAGGGAAGGAGAGATAAGAGAGGAGGAGGGAAGGAGAGATAAGACTGATACACTGAGGGGGGCTTCACCTCTCATAGATAACAGCACTGAGAGGGGGGATAGACATATGGAAGGGGGGATGGATGAAAAGAAGGGAAGGAAGAGATGGGAAGGGAGACTAGAATGAGGAAGAGGGAAGGAGAGACAAGAGAGGAAGAGGGAAGGAGAGACAAGAGAGGAAGAGGGAAGGAGAGACGAGAGAGGAAGAGGGAAGGAGAGATAAGAGAGGAAGAGGGAAGGAGAGATAAGAGAGGGAAGGAGAGATAAGAGAGGAGGAGGGAAGGAGAGATAAGAGAGGAAGAGGGAAGGAGAGATAAGAGAGGGAAGGAGAGATAAGAGAGGAGGAGGGAAGGAGAGATTAGAGAGGGAATGAGAGATAAGAGGAAGAGGGAATGAGAGATAAGAGGAAGAGGGAAGGAGAGACAAGAGAGGAAGAGGGAAGGAGAGATAAGAAAGAAGAGGGAAGGAGAGATAAGAAAGAAAGAGGGAAGGAGAGATAAGAAAGAAAGAGGGAAGGAGAGATAAGAGAGGGAAGGAGAGATAAGAGAGGAGGAGGGAAGGAGAGACAAGAGAGCGAAGGAGAGATAAGAGAGGAAGAGGGAAGGAGAGATAAGAGAGGAGGAGGGAAGGAGAGATAAGAGAGGGAAGGAGAGATAAGAGAGGAAGAGGGAAGGAGGGATTAGAGAGGGAATGAGAGATAAGAGGAAGAGGGAATGAGAGATAAGAGGAAGAGGGAAGGAGAGACAAGAGAGGAAGAGGGAAGGAGAGACAAGAGAGGAAGAGGGAAGGAGAGATAAGAAAGAAGAGGGAAGGAGAGATAAGAAAGAAAGAGGGAAGGAGAGATAAGAAAGAAAGAGGGAAGGAGAGATAAGAAAGGAGGGAAGGAGAGATAAGAGAGGAAGAGGGAAGGAGAGATAAGAGAGGAGGAGGGAAGGAGAGACAAGAGAGCGAAGGAGAGATAAGAGAGGAAGAGGGAAGGAGAGATAAGAGAGGAGGAGGGAAGGAGAGATAAGAGAGGGAAGGAGAGATAAGAGAGGAAGAGGGAAGGAGAGATAAGAGAGGAAGAGGGAAGGAGAGATAAGAGAGGAAGAGGGAAGGAGAGAAAAGAGAGGAAGAGGGACAGTGAGATAAGAGAGGAAGAGGGAAGGAGAGATAAGAGAGGAAGAGGGAAGGAGAGATAAGAGAGGGAAGGAGAGATGAGGAGGAGCGAACGTTTATAGGTTTTCAAAAAATTCTAAAGTGTTTGAACACGTTGTTTTTGCAATTCTGCTTGGTTTTTATGTTTTCTTGAGATGTTTTGCTTTATGAGGAACAAACATTCGTGGGAATTTTGCAGTACCAGCCATGCAGCTGAAGAAACACATACATCTGTGCACTTGGGGACATGTTTTGCACATGACTAGGTGGGATACATACATAATTAGCGAAATAACTCACAACATCACAGATTGGTGAAACAAGAAGATGACCCACATGACTGTTCCTCAACTTGGGGTCTAGGCCTAGTTGGTAGTAAAGTGGACGCAGCCTGATCTAAGGTAGAGGTCTGGTAGGGTAATTCAGGTCACATGGTATAGGTCGAGGCATGAAACAAACAGAATAGTCAAGGTCACAAGCAATAGGTCAGGAAGCAGACAGAGACTGGTCAGTCACATGGAAGAATACTGCACAAAATTACACTAAGGAGCAGGACAAATGGGCTAAGAAAACCAAGGAATGAAATGTTTCTGTTAAGGGATTTGTAGCAAGGTAAAGGATTCAGATGGGTGGCCTCATCTTCATGCCAAGACCGATGGCGGCTCCATGATGTCAGAGCCGGTATCATTGAGATGAGTTAATCAGGGAGCACCATGACACTTACACAAGGCTGCTTTGTCTTGGGAGGAGGCACCAAGACACAAACAGCCTTAATTGTGTGCACCAAAATTCTACACATGAACATTACTGAGCAGAAGTACGAGGGGCAGTCTTGTTAAAGAAGTGATAATTACTAATATAAGTGAAGATCAGTTTAATACTATCCACATGATGAGGTCACATTTCCCTGGAGATGTCTAAGCAGGTTAGGCATTAATCAGAGTTATCCTTATCATTTAACCCTTTCAGCTTGTGTTTGCTCCGTCTGCACAGGGATAGCTGCAGCAAAGCCTCAGGATGCGGCGTGTAATTCAGTGCAGACAACTGGGTCACTCACATTCACAGGTCTTATCTCGTCTCAGAAGCCGCTTTAATTCTTGCCTCTCCTTTGTGAACACTTAATAATTCATTATAAACCGAGATCTCCAAAAAACTGCACCAAACATCTTCTGATTTTGTACCGCTATAAAAATGTAATATAAGGATAAAATAAAGCGGAAAACAGGGAAAACTGCACCCCAGGAGCTCACAATCTGAGAGTCTTAATGCGGATTACAATAAAACATATCAATTATTTATTTTGGAAGAATCGAGTAATGGAGGACTTGCTGGTGTCTTATGGTACAATCAAGCAAGGGGTTACTGCTTATATCAGCTCTACTTCTGCAAACTGTCCTAGAGGATAGGGAGAGGTGGGAAGAGTATGAGGGATGGAGGAGAGACATGGGAAGATGTAGAGAGAAGTGGAGACAAAATAGACTGAACATGGAAGAGAGAGACCTGAAGTGAGATAAACCATGGAAGAGGAAAACAAGATGGCGGCAGATATATGGGAGAGAGATGAGAACTGTGAAGTGGAGATGATAGGGAAGGGAGTGATGGAGAGGTAGGATGAGAGCAGAGGGAAGGAGAGTGGTGGGAAAACATGGGCGGTTGGAGAGGAGAAATAGGATACAGAGTGAAAGTAAGGGGAGGAAGAGATAAATAAAAGGTAGTAGTAGGGGGCAGAACGACCGATAATGTCATGGAGAAGAAATAGAAGTAGAGACCTGAGCTGAGAGGACCATTCCTTCCGGGCGCCCTAGGGCCTGGGCATGCTTGTTATTTAGGAGCGATCCTGAAACCAATGGGTTAATGCTAATCCCTTTAAGACTTACTACCACCATAGTTTGTATCTTCCTGCAGTAATTCACTTTTCAAGCACAGGATCATTAAATAAAAGTCGATTTACAGAGCACGGCATTGAGTGGAAGTGTTTTGTTTCTTAAATCACAGTTACGACCTTGGCGTCCATTCACATGGCATTATTTGAGATTGTAATGATGTGTCTGAATAGGTAATCTGTATATGTGGTGTGCTAAGGGATCACACATTGTGCTGCCATTACCATGGCTACCTCAAATACCCGCCATCTGATCCCCCTCTCCCCTCATTTCATGCTTCTCATTGGAGCCTTAATAATATATTTGGAATTCCATTAGAGAAGTAATTATTAGATAATTGATGTTGGTTCTTAATTAAGTGATGAAATAATTTAGGAATACTCTATCAAGAAATGTCCATATAACCATTATCTATCTATCTATCTATCTATCTATCTATCTATCTATCTATCTATCTATCTATCTATATCTATATATCTCTGTATCTCTGTATCTATCTATCTATGTCTGTATCTATCTATCTATCTATCTATCTATCTATCTATATCTATCTATGTTTGTATCTATCTATCTATCTATCTATATCTATATATCTCTGTATCTCTGTATCTATCTATCTATGTCTGTATCTATCTATCTATCTATCTATGTCCGTATCTATCTATCTATCTATCTATCTATCTATCTATCTATCTATGTCTGTATCTATCTATCTATCTATCTATGTCTATCTATCTATCTATCTATCTATCTATCTATCTATCTATCTATGTCTGTATCTATCTATCTATCTATGTCTGTGTCTATCTATCTATGTCTGTATCTATCTATCTATCTATCTATCTATGTCTGTATCTATCTATGTCTGTATCTATCTATCTATCTATGTCTGTATCTATCTATCTATCTATCTATCTATCTATCTATCTATCTATGTCTGTATCTATCTATGGATCTATCCATCTATCTTTCTGTATCTATCTATGGATCTATCCATCTATCTATCTATCTATCTATCTATCTACCTCTGTATCTATCTACCTCTGTATCTATCTACCTCTGTATCTATCTATCTATCTATCTATCTATCTATCTATCTATCTATCTATCTATCTATCTATCTATCTATCTATCTACCTCTGTATCTATCTATTTCTGTATCTACCTATCTACCTCTGTATCTATCTATTTCTGTATCTACCTATCTACCTGTGTATCTATCTATTTCTGTATCTATCCCTCTATCTATGTATCCCTCTATCAATCTATCCCTCAATCTATCTATCCCTCAATCTATCTACCTCTGTATCTATCTGTCTGTCTATCTATCTATCTATCTATTTATCTATCTATCTATCTATCTATCTATCTATCTATCTATCTATCTATCTATCTATCTACCTCTGTATCTATCTATTTCTGTATCTACCTATCTACCTCTGTATCTATCTATTTCTGTATCTACCTATCTATCTATCTATGGATCTATCTATCTATCTATCTATCTATCTATCTATCTATCTATCTATCTATCTATCTATCTATCTATCCCTCTATCTATGTATCCCTCTATCAATCTATCCCTCAATCTACCTCTGTATGTATGTATCTATCTATCTATCTACCTCTGTATGTATGTATCTATCTATCTATCTACCTCTGTATGTATGTATCTGTCTGTCTGTCTGTCTATCTATCTATGTCTATCATTCTATCTATCTACCTCTGTATCTATCTATTTCTGTATCTATCTATCTATCTATCTATCTATCTATCTATCTATCTATCTATCTATCTATCTATCTATCTATCTATGGATCTATCTATCTATCCCTCAATCAATCTATCCCTCAATCAATCTATCCCTCAATCAATCTATCCCTCAATCTACCTCTGTATGTATCTATCTATCTATCTATCTATCTATCTATCTATCTATCTATCTATCTATCTATCTATCTATTTACCTCTGTATGTATGTATCTGTCTATCTACCTCTGTATGTATGTATATGTCTGTCTGTCTGTCTGTCTGTCTATCTATCTATGTCTATCTATCTATCTATCTATCTATCTATCTATCTATCTATCTATCTATCTATCTATATGTCTATGTCTGTATCTATCTATCTATCTGTCTATCTATCTATGTCTGTATCTATATGTCTATGTCTGTATCTATCTACCTGAGACAGATTGATAGGATTTGTATACACCCTGCCTGCATATTATTATGTTGGGCTGTAGACATATTCATACTAATAAATACCTAACTTAAACACAGAATTGCCTCTCAGAGGAGGTGGTAACGGGATGCCTGGGTAGCCATCACACTATTGTGGTTATTAATTAAAGTGTTCCTGTATCCCAATAGTCCGGATATATCAATATATCCTCGTGCCAGTCGCAGACACCGCTCACTGCCAGTGTCTGGAGCCCTGCAAGACGAGGTGAAGTCTAATCTGATAAGAGAGGTTTTTATTTTCTGAAACAAGCAATGCCCAAAAATAGCTGTGCGGCTAATGCAGATCTGCAAAGCTCACAGCTATACAGGGAGGTTTGGTGGGGTGCCAGCGAGCGTGCCAATGGAAATGGGTTACAGATGTTCCCTTTTATTCAGGACACTGCAGAAAGCTGCAAATGATGGCATTCATATCCGCAATACCACAGGCTCCCCGAGCTCGGCTCTCCTGCCGGCTTCCTCTCGCCCAGTGGATGCCAACTCGGAAAAATTCATTTCAGGGCGATTGTTCCATTCACTCGGCAGGACATTGCATTGTATAAATCCCAATCTAAAATATAACAAGGAATACGCTGGCAGCGCCGCTTCCGTGCAATGACACCGCAGCCCTCCATGATGGCTCGTGGGCTCGGTCCTTTGCTTTATTATTTCTCTGTCATTTTTGTTTCAAATCTTAGAAAAATATGCCATAAAACAAATACATTAACCGTAACCTCAGCAGTTCTGAAATAATAAATATATATTTAGCCAGATTTGGATTTTCAAAAATGATTTTTTTCTGCTGGACTTTTATGAAAAGTGAGAACTCATCCAAAAAAAATGAATGTGCCCATTAATGTATCATAGACCAAGGTATATACCCTATAGGCGCCTCCTAGCGCTCGCTCATTATGGGCTTGATCCAGTGGTTAGGATTTGATTCCAGTCATGGAACCAAGAGGGCACACCACCCTGAAGCCAAGCAGAGTTGGGCCTGGTCAGTACTTGGATGGGAGACCACCTAGAAATACTATAGTCCCACTGGAGAAGGAACTGGCAAACCACTCCAGTATCTCTGCCATGAATACCAAGTGGATCAGCATGGTGTGCTGCAGTCCATGAGGTCGCGGGGAGTTGGTTACGACTGAGCGACACAAACACACAACGTTCCTAAAGCGCTGCGTGCAGGGGATACAGATAGTACGTACCACATTAAGAGCTTTCTTTTCATGTAAGATTTCAGAACAGATAAAGATTGATCCGTGGTTACTGACATGAATCCCCCGCCACAAATCAGCTGTAAATTAGATTTAAATAAAAGAAGATTTAATACAGAACTACAGGTATTACCAATTATTATTACTTTGGTTTCTGTTTCCCAAGGTGGGAGAGATAAGACATGGGATAAGTCTTGTCCGCAAGTACCTTAGGGGCCATTGTAGTATAAGTCATGTGACTTGGGTCTCAGAAGGTAACTATGGACAGACTGGATAACAATAAACCCACTATCAGGTAACCAGCACTATCCAGGTAAGGCTTTAACACACATTGCGGTCGACAGCCCAGAAAGTTAGTTTGGGCATAGTATTAAGCTTGATAAGATGGCGGAGGGTCTAAAAGACGCAACTTATCAAGGTTATGAAATCTTTGAGCTGTGATATAGTCCAGGAGATAACGAGTGCCTTGTGTTAATCAGAACTGGCCACCAACAATAAGAGATGCGACAAGGATGTGAGGAGGAGCACGTCAGAAGGAAAGGGACATGTTTGATGGAAGACTTTGTTGTGTCTACTGATAATTAGTGAGGAAATAACAGCCTTCCCTTATATGTAACATATAGAGCCGGCCATGTAAAGGCTTCCGTTGTAACGTTTTCCTATATGATATTCTGAATAAACTTTATAACGGGGAAACTTGGTTTTAGATATTAATCACAGCCTTTATATTTTCACTTTAGATGCAATTATTCTCCACTGCAGGCTGCTATTTCCTTTACTGTCTCAGGAGGGCATGTCCGTGTAAATAAATTAGCTTTCTATTAGTCCTAGTGAAAGCAATGGCAATTTTAGTTTTCACGGCCAGACGGACGCTTCCCGGCATTCAAAATCTCACGTTATTCTTTCCCTTGGGCTGTATAGGATTAATAGAGTGAGCCCAGCGCACCTGCAAAACCTTCAGTGTCATCCGCCCGCCGAAATAATCCACCTAGGGTGGGGCAGATTAACTGTTTGTATGCAAGACCCAGCATGCACCTGGGCGATGTGACAAAGTGGGATTAGGAGCCTTAACGTCTTTGTAAGGGTGTGTGTAAATATCTATGGACAGGAGTCTTACAGAGAACAATAATACTGGAAATGTGAGGGGGCTGGAAACACTATATATAAATAATCTATATGTATGTGTGTGTATATATATATAAATATATATATATATATATATATATATATATATATATATATATATGTGTGTGTGTGTGTGTGTATCACATATAATAATATAATAGTTGTCAAACTAACGTCATCACGCTTTTGCTCATCGCCTGCGAGCCTCGTGAAGCGAGGTGAGCCGATAAGGCAATAACTCTCTCAGCACAAAGACGATGAGCGCCAAAGGCGCTCATTGCCTGTTTGCCTCGCGAAGCGAGCAGTGAAGGCAATGAAACACGCGGAACTTAGCCACTAAACACTTCGTAAACGAGGGATCGCCAGCCTGCAAGCACACAGGACTTAGAAAAAAAAATTACAAGACGTAGGACTTTGAAAAAAAAAAACGAGATAGGAAAAATACAAGGTTAATAGCTGAACTGCGCAAAACAATAAAAACACACTAAATACACAAAAAATACAACAAAAACATCACACACAGCACGGGGGAACAGCCAGGACGTCTGGGAGTGCAGTGGAATGCAAATTTAAGTTGATTTTGAAGAGTTTTGCCACTCGAAAATCGGCTAAGCGAGAAATAAAAATGTCCGCCCCAAAAAATGAAAACAAGGCTACACGACCCCAGACAGCGCAAAACACTGCCAGACGCGTAGCACTTTCACACAGAAACGTCCGAGGTACAAAATACACTATTACACATTAAAAAAATAATAATTACGAGAATACGAAAGTAACGGACAAACCGCAAAAAACACAAAAAAATGATAAAAATACAACAAAAACATCACACACAGCACAGGGGAACAGCCAGGACGTCTGGGAGTGCGGTGGAAAATTAATTAATGTTGAACCTGAAGATCGGATAAGCGAGAAAAAAATGGACGCCCAAAAAAATGAAAACGAGACTACACGACCCCGGACAGCGCAAAACACTTTCACTCAGGAACCTACGAGGTACAAAATACACTATTACAAATGACGGAAAATGCTTGCGAGCTGCGTAACACATCTACAATAGCGCTTTACACAACTACACCAACAGTTTGCCCTCGCGCACGCAGCCTATTTCTAATGCACAGTTGGGACATTCATTACACTTTATCATCAGGACACCAACACTCACTGTACATTGTATGCTGCCGGAAAATACAAACAGATTGTTAGCTCTTCAGGCTATTGATTGCTGGATATATTACAAATAGGTAAAGTATATTAATTTATTCAAGAAATAATTAATGCATTACTAGTTAACTAAATATAAAGAAATATATACAGTTGCATGCAAAAGTATGTGAACCCTTTGGAATGATATGGATTTCTGCACAAATTGGTCATAAAATGTGATCTGATCTTCATCTAAGTCACAACAATAGACAATCACAGTCTGCTTAAACAAATAACACACAAAGTATTAAATGTTGCCATGTTTTTATTGAACACACCATGTAAACATTCACAGTGCAGGTGGAAAAAGTATGTGAACCCTTGGATTTAATAACTGGTTGAACCTCCTTTGGCAGCAATAACTACAACCAAACGTTTCCTGTAGTTGCAGATCAGATGTGCACAACGGTCAGGAGTAATTCTTGACCATTTCTCTTTACAGAACGGTTTCAGTTCAGCAATATTCTTGGGATGTCTGGTGTGAATCACTTTCTTGAGGTCATGCCACAACATCTCAATCGGGTTGAGGTCAGGACTCTGACTGGGCCACTTCAGAAGGCGTATTTTCTTCTGTTTAACCCATTCTGTTGTTGATTTACTTCTATGCTTTGGGTCGTTGTCCTGTTGTAACACCCATCTTCTGTTGAGCTTCAAACTTGGGAATTCATTTTTCCTTCGATGATAGCAATCCGTCCAGGCCCTGACGCAGCAAAGCAGCCCCAAACCATGATGCCCCCACCACCGTACTTCACAGTTGAGATGAGGTTTTGATGTTGGTGTGCTGTGCCTCTTTTTCTCCACACATAGTGTTGTGTGTTTCTTCCAAACAACTCAACTTTAGTTTCATCTGTCCACAGAATATTTTGCCAGTACTGCTGTGGAACAGATCAGATCACATTTTATGACCAATTTGTGCAGAAATCCATATCATTCCAAAGGGTTCACATACTTTTGCTTGCAACTGTATCTCTCTTTATGATGAGTGGTGAAGGTGCTCAGAGGAGCAAAAGTACACAGTAGGAGAGGCTCGCCATAAGCGCCTCACAGTACAAACAGCATTCCCATTGCTTCAAATTTTATTGCCCTGTCATTTTTGACAAGCAAGGTGCTAGTACAAATATAATCACTAACTTATCAGAACTTCTAATATTCCAAAGACGGACACTAATATTGTATAACATATCTCAAGAATATATCAGACAAGATAAGCACTTGATATGTGCACACGGCTCCATGCAGAGATATTGGGTAGAATGGACACTCCTGACCTCAGGCTTTCTCCTGAACTGGACCTTGTCCTTAAATCCTTTATTGTCTGAATGCTGTTATTAATACCAACAGTATAGCTTTATAGATTTATGTCACATTTGGAACATTTGTTGTGTTCCTTACACATCTTCCAAACTCTCCTTGTACCCCTTCATAGATATACACCCCTGTCCCTGCACCCCCTCACAAATTCTCCACCCTCTTTGCCCCCCTCGCAGATCATCCACTCTCTCCTTACCACTCGCAGATCATCCACCCTCTGCTTGCCCCCTCACAGATTCTCCACCCTATCCTTGTCCCCTCGCAGATCATCCACAGTCTGCTTGCCCCCCTCGCAGATTATCCACCCTCTCCTTGCCCCCCTCACAGATCATCCACCCTCTCCTTGCCCCCCTCATAGATCATCCACCTTCTCCTTGCCCCCTCACAGATTATCCACCCTCTCCTTGCCTCCAGAATATCCACTCTCTCCTTGCCCCCTTGCAGATCATCCATCCTCTCCTTGCCCCACTCACAGATCATCCACTCTCTCCTTGCCCCCCTCACAGATCATCCACCTTCTCCTTGCCCCCCTCGCAGATCATCCATCCTCTCCATGCCCCCCTCGCAGATCATCCATCCTCTCCTTGCCTCCCTCGCAGATCATCCACCTTCTCCTTGCCCCCCTCGCAGATCATCCATCCTCTCCTTGCCCCAGTTGCAGATCATCCACCCTCTCCTTGCCCCCTTGCAGATCATCCATCATCCATCATCTCCTTGCCCCCTCGCAGATCATCCACCCTCTCCATGCCCCCCTTGCAGATCATCCACCCTCTCCATGCCCCCCTTGCAGATCATCCATCCTCTCCTTGCCCCCCTTGCAGATCATCCATCCTCTCCTTGCCCCCCTCACAGATCATCCACCTTCTCCTTGCCCCCCTCGCAGATCATCCATCATCTCCTTGCCCCCTCGCAGATCATCCACCCTCTCCATGCCCCCTCGCAGATCATCCACCCTCTCCATGCCCCCCTCGCAGATCATCCACCCTCTCCATGCCCCCCTTGCAGATCATCCACCCTCTTCATGCCCCCCTTGCAGATCATCCATCCTCTCCTTGCCCCCCTCACAGATCATCCACCTTCTCCTTGCCCCCCCTCGCAGATCATCCATCCTCTCCTTGCCCCAGTTGCAGATCATCCATTCTCTCCTTGCACCCTCGCAGATCATCCACCCTCTCCTTGCCCCCTTGCAGATCATCCATCCTCTCCCTGCCCCCTTTGCAGAACATCCATCCTCTCCTTGCCACACTTGCATAACATCCACTCTCTCCTTGTGCCCTCGCAGATCATCCATCCTCCCCTTGCTCCAGTTGCAAATCCTCCACTCTCTCCTTGCCCCCTGGCAGATCATCCTTCCTCTCCTTGCCCCCCTCGCAGATCATCCACCCTCTCCTTGACCCCTCGCAGAACAACCACTCTCTCCTTGCCCCATCGCAGATCATCCATCCGCTCTTTGCCCCCCTAGTAGATCATCCATCCTCTCCTTGCCCCCTTCCCAGATCATCCATGGTCTCCTTACCCCCCTCGCAGATCATCCATCCTCTCCTTGCCCCCTCGCAGATCATACACCCCTTCCTTGCCCCTTTGCTGATCATCCATCCTCTCCTTGCCCCCTCGCAGATCATCCACTCTCTCCTTGCCCCCTGGCAGATCATCCACAATCTCTACTTGCCCCCTTGCAGATAAACCTTCCTCTCCTTGCCCCACTCACAGATCATGCACTCTCTCCTTGCCCCCCTCACAGATCATCCACCTTCTCCTTGCCCCCCTCGCAGATCATCCATCCTCTCCTTGCCTCCCTCGCAGATCATCCATCCTCTCCTTGCCTCCCTCACAGATCATCCACCTTCTCGTTGCCCCAGTTGCAGATCATCCACCCTCTCCTTGCCCCCCTTGCAGATCATCCATCATCTCCTTGCCCCCTCGCAGATCATCCACCCTCTCCATGCCCCCCTTGCAGATCATCCATTCTCTCCTTGCCCCCCTCACAGATCATCCACCTTCTCCTTGCCCCCCTCGCAGATCATCCATCCTCTCCTTGCCCCAGTTGCAGATCATCCATTCTCTCCCTGCCCCCTCGCAGATCATCCACCCGCTCCTTGCCCCCCTTGCAGATCATCCATCCTCTACCTGTTCCCCTCGCAGAAAATCCATCCTCTCCTTGCCCCACTTGCATAACATCCACTCTCTCCTTGTGCCCTCGCAGATCATCCATCCTCTCCTTGCTCCAGTTGCAAATCATCCACTCTCGCCTTGCCCACTCGAAGAGCATCCACCCCTTCGTTGCCCCCTTGCAGATCATCCCTCCTCTCCTTGTCCCACTCGCAGATCATCCACTCTCTCCTTGCCCCCTGGCAGATCATCCATTATCTCTCCTTGCCCCCTTGCAGATCAACCTTTCTCTCCTTGCCCCCCTCGCAGATCATCCACCCTCTCCTTGACCCCTCGCAGAACAACCACTCTCTCCTTGCCCCCTCGCAGATCATCCATCCGCTCTTTGCCCCCCTAGTAGATCATCCACACTCTCCTTGACCCCTCGCAGATCATCCATCCTCTCCTTGCACCCTTCCAAGATCATCCATGGTCTCCTTGCCCCCCTCGCAGATCATCCATCCTCTCCTTGCCCCCTCGCAGATCATCCACCCCTTCCTTACCCCTTTGCCGATCATCCACCTTCTCCTTGCCCCCCTCGCAGATCATCTATCCTCTCCTTGCTCCCCTCGCAGAACATCCACTCTCTACTTGCTCCCCTCGCAGAACATCCACTCTCTCCTTGTGCCCTCGCAGAACATCCACTCTCTCCTTGTGCCCTCGCAGAACATCCATCCTCTCCTTGCCACACTTGCATAACATCCACTCTCTCCTTGTGCCCTCGCAGATCATCCATCCTCTCCTTGCTCCAGTTGCAAATCCTCCACTCTCTCCTTGCCCCCTGGCAGATCATCCTTCCTCTCCTTGCCCCCCTCGCAGATCATCCACCCTCTCCTTGACCCCTCGCAGAACAACCACTCTCTCCTTGCCCCATCGCAGATCATCCATCCGCTCTTTGCCCCCCTAGTAGATCATCCATCCTCTCCTTGCCCCCTCGCAGATCATCCACCCTCTCCATGCCCCCCTTGCAGATCATCCATCCTCTCCTTGCCCCCCTCACAGATCATCCACCTTCTCCTTGCCCCCCTCGCAGATCATCCATCCTCTCCTTGCCCCAGTTGCAGATCATCCATTCTCTCTCTGCCCCCTCGCAGATCATCCACCCGCTCCTTGCCCCCCTTGCAGATCATCCATTCTCTACCTGTTCCCCTCGCAGAAAATCCATCCTCTCCTTGCCCCACTTGCATAACATCCACTCTCTCCTTGTGCCCTCGCAGATCATCCATCCTCTCCTTGCTCCAGTTGCAAATCATCCACTCTCGCCTTGCCCACTCGAAGAGCATCCACCCCTTCTTGCCCCCTTGCAGATCATCCCTCCTCTCCTTGTCCCACTCGCAGATCATCCACTCTCTCCTTGCCCCCTGGCAGATCATCCATTATCTCTCCTTGCCCCCTTGCAGATCAACCTTTCTCTCCTTGCCCCCCTCGCAGATCATCCACCCTCTCCTTGCCCCCTGGCAGATCATCCATTATCTCTCCTTGCCCCCTTGCAGATCAACCTTTCTCTCCTTGCCCCCCTCGCAGATCATCCACCCTCTCCTTGACCCCTCGCAGAACAACCACTCTCTCCTTGCCCCCTCGCAGATCATCCATCCGCTCTTTGCCCCCCTCGCAGATCATCCACCCTCTCCTTGCCCCCTGGCAGATCATCCATTATCTCTCCTTGCCCCCTTGCAGATCAACCTTTCTCTCCTTGCCCCCCTCGCAGATCATCCACCCTCTCCTTGACCCCTCGCAGAACAACCACTCTCTCCTTGCCCCCTCGCAGATCATCCATCCGCTCTTTGCCCCCCTAGTAGATCATCCACACTCTCCTTGACCCCTCGCAGATCATCCATCCTCTCCTTGCACCCTTCCAAGATCATCCATGGTCTCCTTGCCCCCCTCGCAGATCATCCATCCTCTCCTTGCCCCCTCGCAGATCATCCACCCCTTCCTTGCCCCTTTGCCGATCATCCTTCCTCTCCTTGCCCCCTCGCAGATCATCCACTCTCTCCTTGCCCCCTTGCAGGTCATCCACCCTCTCCTTGTCCCCCTCGCAGATCATCCACCTTCTCCTTGCCCCCCTCGCAGATCATCTATCCTCTCCTTGCTCCCCTCGCAGAACATCCACTCTCTCCTTGCTCCCCTCGCAGAACATCCACTCTCTCCTTGTGCCCTCGCAGAACATCCACTCTCTCCTTGTGCCCTCGCAGAACATCCCCTCTCTCCTTGTGCCCTCGCAGAACATCCACTCTCTCCTTGTGCCCTCGCAGAACATCCACTCTCTCCTTGCTCCAGTTGCAGATCATCCACTCTCTCTTTGCCCACTCGAAGAGCATCCACCCCTTCCTTGCCCCCTTGCAGATCATCCATCCTCTCCTTGCCCCACTCACAGATCATCCACTCTCTCCTTGACCCCTCACAGAACAACCACCCACTCCTTGCCCCCTTGCAGATCATCCATCCTCTCCTTGCCCCACTCACAGATCATCCACTCTCTCCTTGCCCCCTGGCAGATCATCCACGATCTCTACTTGCCCCCTTGCAGATCAACCTTCCTCTCCTTGCCCTCCCTCGCAGATCATCCACCCTCTCCTTGACCCCTCACAGAACAACCACCCACTCCTTGCCCCCTCGCAGATCATCCATCCGCTCTTTGCCCCCCTAGTAGATCATCCACACTCTCCTTGACCCCTTGCAGATCATCCATCCTCTCCTTGCCCCCTTCCCAGATCATCCATGGTTTCCCTGCC
The DNA here is from genome assembly GCA_027410445.1 of Discoglossus pictus. Taxonomy (NCBI): domain Eukaryota; kingdom Metazoa; phylum Chordata; class Amphibia; order Anura; family Alytidae; genus Discoglossus; species Discoglossus pictus. The sequence continues at coordinate 1,417,568 of CM050174.1, forward strand.
CCCCTCGCAGATCATCCATCCTCTCCTTGCCCCCTCCCAGATCAACCACCCCTTCCTTGCCCCTTTGCAGATCATCCACCCTCTCCTTGCCCCCCTCACAGATCATCTATCCTCTCCTTGCTCCCCTCGCAGAACATCCACTTACTCCTTGCCCCCTTGCAGATCATCCATCCTCTCCTTGCCCCACTTGCAGATCATCCCCTATCTCCTTGCCCCCTGGCAGATCATCCACGATCTCTCCTTGCCCCCTTGCATATCAACCTTCCTCTCCTTGCCCCACTTGCAAATCATCCACCCTCTCCTTGCCCCCTTTGAAGATCATCCATCCTATCCTTGCCCCCCTCGCAGATCATCCACCTTCTCCTTGTCCCCCTCGCAGATCATCCATCCTCTCCATGCCCCCTTGCTGATCATCCATCCTCTCCTTGCCCCCTCACAGATCATCCACCTTCTCCTTGCCCCACTCTCTATTTGCCTTCTCAGATTATCCAACCCTCTCCTTGCCCCCTTTGCAGATCAACCTTCCTCTCCTTGCCCCCTTGCAAATCATCCACCCTCTCCTTGCCCCCTTTGAAGATCATCCATCCTCTCCTTGCCCCCCTCGCAGATCATCCACCTTCTCCTTGCCCCCCTCGCAGATCATCCATCCTCTCTATGCCCCCTTGCAGATCATCCATCCTCTTCTTGCCCCCTCACAGATCATCCACCTTCTCCTTGCCCCACTCTCTATTTGCCCTCTCAGATTATCCAACCCTCTCCTTGCCCCCCTTGCAGATCATGCACCCTCTGCCTGCCCCTTCGAAGATCATCCACGATCTCCTTGCCCCACTTGCAGATCATCCACGATCTCCTTGCCCCCCCTCGCAGAACATCCACTCTCTCCTTGCCCCCTCGCAAATCATCCATCCTCTCCTTGCCCCCTCGCAGATAATCCACCCTCTCGTTGCCCCCTCGTAGATCATCCACCCTCTCCTTGCCCCCTCGTAGATCATCCACCCTCTCCATGCCCCCTTGCAGATCATCCATCCTCTCCTTGCCCCCCTCGCAGATCATCCACCTTCTACTTGCCCCCCTCGCAGATCTTCCATCCTCTCCATGCCCCCTTGCAGATCATCCATCCTCTCCTTGCCTCCTCACAGATCATCCACCTTCTCCTTGCCCCACTCTCTATTTGCCCACTCAGATTATCCAACCCTCTCCTTGCCCCCCTTGCAGATCATGCACCCTCTCCTTGCCCCCTCGCAGATCATCCACCCCTTCCTTGCCCCCTTGCAGATCATCCACTCTCTCCTTGCCCCCTCGCATATCATCCACTCTCTCCTTGTCCCCCTCTCAGATCATCCACCTTCTCCTTGTCCCCCTCGCAGATCATCCACCCTCTCCTTGCCCCCTCGCAGATCATCCACCCTCTCCTTGCCCCCTCGCAGATCATCCACCCTCTCCTTGCCCCCTCGCAGATCATCCACCCTCTCCTTGCCCCACTCGCAGATCATCCATCCGCTCTTTGCCCCCCTTGCAGATCATCCACCCTCTCCTTGACTCCTTGCAGTTCATCAATCTTTTGCTTGCCCCCTCGCAGATCACACCACCCTGTGTATGACACATAGCCACTCTGCGTATGACACAAACACCACCCTGCGTATGACACAAACACCACCCTGCTTATGACACAAACACCACCCTGCTTATGACACAAACACCACCCTGCGTATGACACAAACACCACCCTGCGTATGACACAAACACCACCCTGCGTATGACACAAACACCACCCTGCGTATGACACAAACACCATCCTGCGTATGTCACATAACCACCCTGTGTATGACACAAACACCACCCTGTGTATGACACATAACAACCCTGCGTATGACACATAACCACCCTGCGTATGACACATAACAACCCTGCGTATGACACAAACACCATCCTGAGTATGACACAAACACCACCCTGCGTATGACACAAACACCATCCTGCGTATGTCACATAACCACCCTGCGTATGACACATAACAACCCTGCGTATGACACAAACACCATCCTGAGTATGACACAAACACCACCCTGCGTATGACACAAACACCACCCTGCGTATGACACAAACACCACCCTGCGTATGACACATAACCACCCTGCGTATGACACAAACACCACCCTGCGTATGACACAAACACCACCCTGCGTATGACACATAACAACCCTGCGTATGACACATAACAACCCTGCGTATGACACATAACCACCCTGCGTATGACACAAACACCATCCTGAGTATGACACATAACCACCCTGCGTATGACACATAACCACCCTGCGTATGACACATAACCATCCTGCGTATGACACATAACCACCCTGCGTATGACACATAACCACCCTGCGTATGACACATAACCATCCTGCGTATGTCACATAACCACCCTGCGTATGACACCTAAGCACCCTGCGTATGACACATAACCATCCTGCGTATGACACATAACCACCCTGCGTATGACACAAACACCACCCTGCGTATGACACATAACCACCCTGCGTATGACACAAACACCACCCTGTGTATGACACATAACCACACTGCGTATGACACATAACCACCCTGCGTATGACACAAACACCATCCTGCGTATGACACATAACCACCCTGCGTATGACACAAACACCACCCTGTGTATGACACATAACCACACTGCGTATGACACATAACCACCCTGCGTATGACACAAACACCACCCTGCGTATGACACATAACCACCCTGCGTATGACATATAACCACCCTGCGTATGACATATAACCACCCTGCGTATGACACATAACCACCCTGCGTATGACACCTAACCACCCTGCGTATGACACATACACCACCCTGCGTATGACACATAACCACCCTGCGTATGACACATAACCACCCTGCGTATGACACATAACCACCCTGCGTATGACATATAACCACCCTGCGTATGACATATAACCACCCTGCGTATGACACATAACCACCCTGCGTATGACACCTAACCACCCTGCGTATGACATATAACCACCCTGCGTATGACACCTAACCACCCTGTTACATAGAGAGCTCTCCGCCGGTGATCAGCAGTATTATATATTAGTGATGCGCTCACAAGGCAGGTCAACCATTTGGTCTTAATATCAGTTTAATGATACTTGGAAACCTCACCATTTTTCATCTTCCAACAACAAGACCCATTAAGAAGATGCTAATAAGTGTTTAATAGTATTTGTGCTGTTATGAAATGCCTATAATTGCTTCTCTTAACTTTTCACCTGCCATCAGCAAAGAAAAAGAGCAGCCGAGAGGATGAGTAATGGGGAAGGGAAATTAAAAAGGCATCTCTTCATGCTTGGGTTTTTACAGATTAAACTTAAATGAAGAAGCATTATTATATTTTCATTTAACGCCTCTCCTAAGCGACTCGTGACTCATTACCACCTTGTTGTTATATCTTACATAAAAAGGAACACTGTAGAGCTCATATAATAAGGATTCATTGGTTATTTAGTAATAAAATCAGTATCTGAAACTAAAAAAATCTAGTTAATGTTAAAACTTATATTTTTGAGCGTTTAGCAGATCTGCTCCTCTCCACCCCTATCATACCCCATGGTGGAGAGGATCTGCCCACTTGGACGTTCTTGATAAGAGTCTTTATCTACCTCCTTCCCCACAGTGGATATTGCAGACCACCCTAAACTGGTCAGGAAAAAAATACGATAGCCTCCTGGGCAGATCCTCCTCTATCTCCTGAGCACCTGATAACTGCAGAGAATCACATGTGCTGGAAGCTACAATGATAAAGTTTGAATGTCATATTCACTCCAAATACTGATTTTACTGATAAACCCCAAACAAATAAATATCCATTATTTGTGTAATACAGAGGCAATTCTAAGACAACTTGCTAGATTGCTTGTTACAGCTTCTTCTTTGAGGGAGACACCTTTTCCTCTTCTTTTGGTGACACCAGAAAAAAACAATATTAGAAGCTCCTCAAACATAAAATTACAAAACTCTTTAACTCATAAACACATACAGTTTCACTGTCCAGTTTGTTCACAGCATCAAAAGGAAATCCTATTATTGTTCTGTGCCACAGTATGCTAGTTAGTGGCAACGTAGAGGTGAGGACTAAGTTTGTATAGTAATACATCTGGTACTTACCCTAACCAGATGGCCTCCTCCTGCTCAAGGTGCTTTTGCAGCAATGTAGCTGTGCACAGCATGTGACGGCACCTACCTGATGGGAATGATCAGCATCCCGCAGGGGCGCTCTGGCCGAGAGGACTTGTTCCTGTGTCTGAGGAGGTCTGGATTTTAGGTAACATCCTGCAGGAAAGAACAGACATCACAATTAGCTGCGGGTAACACAATAACTACAATGTCTAATTAGAACATTAACCCTATAATGTGCAAGTAATAAGCTTGTCCACCATAAGCTAAATGATGTTGTGGTATATATACACACGTGTGCGGTGGTTCACATGACTGGTATAGCGCAAGGGGAAAGGAGGATTCATAACTAGGATTCATAGGGTGTGGGGAGCATAAATCGGAATGGACTAGAGTAGGAAATACTGCTCTACAGAATGGGGGGGGGGGGGGGGGAGGACCGGCCCCCCAGAAGCTGTAAGAATATCAGATCATCGGATAGATGTGACGCTAATAAATACCAAATATGGACAAAATGAACATTTACTGCAAAAATGTCAGTTAAATGTAGAATTTTTGCTGTTAAATGTACTCCGTTTAAAGCAGTGTTATTGTCGCCAAGGCAGGTGCTAGATACAGGTATCATAGTATGACCTATGACGTCTACTTCTCATCATTACAACTATTTGTAGAGAATTTGTGCTGAAAAATCCTAATTCACTCAATTACCATTTCCCACATCAATTGCAGCAACTCACTCCTGACTGGCGTCTCTCTCACGAGACCCCGCCCCATCCCAGGTCACCTTAAATGCCTCTGCTAGGCTCATATATCTAATGCAAATAGAGGTGCTGAGAACGAAAAATACCTCTGTGTTTTTTCTATAGGTCACCTACTCAGAGAGCAGCCTCTTTTAGCCACTTGTGCCCTTCACAGATAAGCATCTCTACTCTTTTTGCATTCGTTTTCCTCACCTTAAGGGTGATAGGGTGAACCAGACGTGGACTCCTTGCTCACTGTGCCTTATGGAGTACAGCTGGACCTCACTGACGAGGCCCACAGAGGCCGAAACACGTCTGTAGTTGGCTTCCCTGTTCAGGGTTGGCTTCCCTGTTCAGGGTAGAATTGCCTGGTATTTCAGGTCTAGATCACTCTAGTGAGTGGGACCAGACTGATATACTACAGGATATGTCTCCCTGTGAAGGGCACAAGTGGCTAAAAGCGGTTGCTCTCTGAGTCGGTAACCAGACCTACAGAAAAAACCCACTGAGGTATTTTTCGTTCTCAGATGAGCACCTCTACTATTTTTGCATACATTTTGCCAGTCATTTATCAACTCCTGCTCCACTCTGCCAATCCCCTCACTGGCTTCCCCATACCCACTAGAATTAACTTCACAATCTTGACACTCACCTACAAAGATCTCAACACTGCACCTCCTACATATCAGATCTAATCTCCAGATACTCCCCTAACTGCTCCTCCTGCTATAACAACATATACACCTCTTGTCGCCCGTTATCACATTCTCGTGTCTAAGACTTTCCTTGTGCTGCCCCCACCCTGAAGGATTTTATACTTCACTCAGATTTGCTGCTGCTCATCACAAATGTTCTCTGTAAAACCCATCTATTCAGAGGAGCAAATAACCTGCTCCCTATTATCAGCCATTAAAATAAGACAATGGCCACCTGTAGCATGCCACGGTACAAGCTGTGCAATACCTTACAGACGGATGCCCTCAGCCTTATAGGATAGGCGTATTGTGCCAAGGGAAAGAGCCTACTGAGATATGGGTTATCATTGGGGACATTGGGATATGTGCGTTATTCCTTGTTATGCCTGTTAGAAGCATAGGATAGTGGAAATTGCCTGGGTGCCGCTGGGCCCATATTATGGTACCCATGTTTATAGTTGGGGTGTGCATAAGAACATGATAAGAGTAATCGATGTATGTCTATATAGTACTGGACATGTTCCTTATTAACCAGATTAGGAGTCCCATAACACACGTCTCTCTCTCTCTATTATCACAAGCTCTTAGCCTGGTGTCTCTATGCCTGTCGTGTTTAATTGCCCCCTACCAAGAATACAGCGATGGAAAGGGAAAACAGTGGGTAATTCTCTTCTTTCAGACATGGGTGATAACGTGAGCTAGAAGGTGATTGGGGTAACCATGGATGCCAATTTGAATTGATTGGCCTTTTCTTGCTAAGAGTGCGGTATACATATGTCTGTTGTTTCAGTAATAAACATGCTATAACTGGTTCACATAATTAATGTGTGAATTTCGTTATGGTGCTGGAATGCTGATTGCTGGAGTAGGTTCTTTTCAGAACTTAGAAAGATCCTTATGCTACACAAGACCACAGACACCTCTTCATTTAACCTAAGGGCTGAAGGTTCTTCCTGCTGTACAGAGGTAAAATGAACTGGTCACACCTGTGGGGAGAGGTTTGGGCAATAGGCTCTTATCATACACCATTCAACATACAGGTTGTGACAATGACCTATTGGATTCTAAGCTCTCCACCTTCTGTACAGGTCTGTATTATGTATTCATTGCATCTCCTGTGCTTAGCACTATGGAACATGGTGACACATTGTAAATCAATGATAATAAAGATTTTTTTTAGAGCCCTCCATAAAACGTTTAAAATTTTCTGTTAAAGGTCACAGAAAAGGAAAAGACTAATGATATGAAGCAAGTTGAGACAGAAAGTGAGAGAGAGGCATTATGGTCACTGGTCTAGCTAGCAAGCTAGCTAGGAGCTGGTATTGTGCGATGGGCAGGTGGCAACAGAAAGTGAGGGAGACGCATTATGGTCACTGGTCTAGCCAGCAAGCTGGAGGAGCTGGTTGTGTGCGATGGGCAGGTGGTAACAGACAGGAGACCTTAGTTGGCTTTGAAGAACATAAGTAAGTATGAAAATGGAGTATGCGTGTGTGACAGAGTGAGGAATGTCCTGGGATTGATGAAGCTAGAGCTGTACAGATGGGAGATAAGAAGAGTAGGTCCAGACAAGTGGACAGTTTGGCGGTTATTTGGAGACTAGGGCAGAAATATGAGAGTGCAGTGTTAAACACTTTGTAAAGTATTATGTTGTTATTATGTTAAACTGGAACAGATAGCGAGGGGACGCTAATATGGTGGTGATGTAAAGGATAAAGTACTGTGCATGAGGAGTGCAACATCAATATGATCCCAAGAGATTGGAGGTGTATGTGACGATGGAATCCTTAGTTGTGAAGGACTTTGGGCATATGGAAGAGAGTGACGGTAGAGATAAGAAAATGGAACGGGGAAAAGAGTGCAATGGTAGAAAATGTCGGGGAAAGGGAAGAATAAAAGGGGGCAAAAGGGAAACAAAGAAGGTGAAAGATTTAAGAGGGGATAGTGGAACTGAAAAGAGGGGAATGACTGGTATACCAGGAAAAGGTTTGATAGACTAAAGATAGGATGGATGTCTGGACCGAGGGAGAGATGGATCTTGAGATACTGGCTTGCTGTCAGTGCACGTCATCTATCTGTAAGTTGATTTATTACAGAGTTTGATAACAAAACATGGCAGACATTGCCTAGCAGACTGCTGCTGAGCTCTCACATTTACGAAATCTGTCTCCACAAGGATCTTACTACAATATCATATACACCTAACATCCAGAGGTTATCACTTTGTGTCCAACTTTATGAACAAGACAAACATTAAAATGACCCCTGCCAATAATCTACATTGTAATGCGTACAACACCAGGAAATACCATCTCTCCATCTACAGTTAGAAGGGTCCATTTTTTTCTATTGAGTACTAATATTAGGGGCATGCTGTACCACAGAAACTTCAGGCCCATAGTCCTCTGGGGGTTCAGGGAGACAAGCGACTGTTGGCCAGTCTATAGATCCAGTTGGGTCAGGATCTACTCTAATGACATTATATATATATATATATATATATATATATATATATATATATATATATATATACATATATACACACACACACACTCCTAAGAAACACACAGAGAGATCATCATTATCACAAAGACAAAGAATATCCCAGACAGTATCTGCCAGTTTCATATAGATAACAGTCCCTTTTGCTGTCTGATACACAGTTAGCAAGTAACAAACTGATAATAAACAGTTACAACTACCTTTTGCTCCTCAGACAAAACACACACCACCTAATTCAGGAGGCTTAAAGCTGAGTAGGAGAGCATCACGTTATATTTTTCTCTTAAACTTGACAAAACCTTGCCCAATTTAGTAACACCATCATCATCCCGTAGATAAAGCCTGCTGTTTGACTTCATACATTTTCTTTGCTCACATATAATCAGTATTTATTTTCTCAAATGCAACATAACCAACGTACAACTATCACTGGCGCTTCCACCCCGCCCCTCGTCCTCTCACGTCCTCTATCTGGTCTTTCTGCTTCTGACCTCTATTCTGAGATTTCCCACTTACCGTATCTAAAATATTTATTTATATGATTTGGTGACATTGCGGAGGCTCCAACTATTACCTATAATTTTATATTGTACAATAACATAACATTCTGTTGGTGCAATTTAAGTTATTTGAACAGCTGGATTTCCCTTCAGTAAACTTACATTTGTATTTACAGTATCAGACTGGACATGCTCAAACTGAAAGGGTTTGTAATGTCCCTGGGGTCCGAGCACGGCCAGTCTTTTGCCTGCCTCAAACGTCTGTCCCTGCTCAGACCCCCGGCATTGACATTGATTATACTGAAGACAATAGGTCCAGAGCCCCAGGGGGTAAGTAGAAATTATTGCCAATGATCGGCCATTAGCAAGAAATGTTTGTGTATGTGTCTGTGTGTTTGTATATGTATATATATATATATATATATATATATATATATATATATATATATATATATATACTGTATACACACACATATATATACACACACACATACACACAGGTACCATCACAGTAATGTTCAGCGCTATGAACCCAAGTCAATCTTACCCTTCTTATGCAATATAAGGTGCTTCATTTACACTCTTTTTTCTGTAATCTGACTTAAAAATTGGAAAAAGAGAAAAAGCGCAGTAATATACCATATCCGGAAACTCTGCTGTGTCACTTTAAGGCACCTATAAATAATAACATATTCCTCCTCCTTACAGCTATACTCTCCTCTTATATGCACTGTTTATGGAACGTAAGCTCTTTGGGCTAGTGACATTTTAATTATTGGGATCTCTCCCATCACAGACAGACATATGGTCAACACCTGATTAACCCCTAAGGTGCAGGAGCCCCTGAATCTCCCTGCACATAGTGTTAATGCCATTACAATGAGCTGTGTACATTTGTAAGGAGAGCGCTTTGAAAAGTTTTTTTAATTAGATAAATACATTAAAAAAAGATTTAGCAAGTCTAGTTGCCTCTAGCAACCGAAATAATCATTAAAAGGTGCGTCTGAGGGAAAGAAGTGTACCCTGTAAAACCTTGTTATCACATATAAAGTTCTTAGCAATACGGGTTGTTGCTAACGCTTGCGGGCTCGCATAGCGAAGTAAGGGCCGCAGTTGCTGGCACGGAGCCCCAAAGGGGCTCCTTGCGCTGGTGGAGGTGAGCACCATAGGCGCTCATCCCTACGACCCCGTACGACTTTCGGACTGCAAATGCGGACCCTCGTGATCTGAGGAGCCACATTCGCGGAGGTGGAGGCTCTAGGGCGCCTCACAACCAGTTACAAATGCCCACAGAAGCAGGACTTTTTTCCCCCACATGCAATGACTAAATACGGACTTACACAAAAAATATGAGCCCCAGGACTTAGAAAAAAACACAAAATACGCACAAAAATAAATTAAAAACCTTTCCCACAGCAGGGGGGACACCCAGGACGTCTGGAAGACAGGTTACACCTCAATTTACAGAGTTTAGACACTTAAAAATCCCCTAAGCGACAGACGGGAAAAAAAAAACGAGACTACACGACCCCTAAACCCGCAAAACACCCCCCCCCCCGAGTGTCCTCCTGACTTTCTGATTGGAATAACCAATCTCAGGACCTATGGGCTATTCATTACGTTATACTATCAGCCACCTCCCCATTCCCCATATCATAGGGTCGGCTGCAGACTTCCCTTCTTATGGTCTGTTGGCACTTGACGAGTATCTACCAGCTGCACATTTTATAGATGAATTACTCCATTAAATTGATTGGCTCGGTATTACCAATACTGTCACAATGGTATGGTGCTTTTATTTATATTTTATGACTGTATTATAAATACAACGTCACCCATGCTCATAGATAAGACATTGCCCACACAAACATCACTCCACCACTTTCACACCATTCAAAAAGAAACAGAACCAACAGTCCAGCCCACCTCCATTCTCCAATTCAGGAGACACAAGATGTACTAGGGAAGGTTTATTGAAACAAATATGGAGCAGGAAGGTCTTCTGGAGTGTTGTCTGCATGTTCTGCCCAGAACAAGAAGGAACGCAACAGGTCTGGCCACAAGATCCTCCAGCCAAAACCAGGGCTTCAAAGCCTAGAAAAGAGAGAATCCTCAGGAATCGAGTCAAAGAGCGGCCGGGTGAAGTCATTTCTAGGTCTCACTGGCCACTCAGGACCGAATAAAGTAACGGCCCCTCAGAGCCTGGGTCAGAGCTGAGGCAGTGAGAGTCGGGCAACAGGGCCACTAATTAAATATAGATTTCATTGAAACAGCTTCATAGACATACCATTGAGTGGAGTCTTCACATCTGAAAGGGAAAAAAAAAAAAAAACTTAAATGTATTTATTTATCACCACCAGCTCAAATTATGAATGAACATACAAAGTCACACCAGCAGCAACTCTGGATTTTATAGAAAGCCTTCCAAGACTTGGAGCAACACCATACAATCATTTCTAAACTGGGGAAATAAGCCACACCTAACTAGGACAATGGACGTCTCCAGTTGTGACAGACACAGAAGAGTAGAATTCGCTGCTGAAATTTGAATTCCTTCCACAGGTATATCTATTGCACTTAGTGATGACATCTGCATAGACAGCTCGATGACCAGAGAACCATCCGGTAGTAGCAGACCAAGCTCCTAGATATAAAGTGGGACCTTTCTAAATTCACAAGACAAACCCAGAATAACTCCTCTAAACCTGGTATAATAGCTTTACTACAGATCAGGGATAACACAAAATAACCACAGTCTGCATTACCCACTAGGATTGCTGGCTGTGGCAGCAGTCTTTTGAACTTTGCTTGCTGGCTAGATAAAGCATCTCATTGGCTGTATGGGCAAGCCCCCTGTTCATTATCTATGAATATTCTTGCAGGAAGTCATTAATGACTGCCAGCAGTGACTGGATTTTTTTTTTTAATTTGTCGTCATTAAAGGCATACTCAAGTTTCATGGATTAATAGTTTTCTGCATTCTATAAAAAATAAATAAATCAGTCTATGCAGCACATCCCAAAACATTTCTTATTACTATCTAAAAATCCCTCTAATTATTATGAGAGGGGGTGTCTACAAAGGGCCTTGATGCCCACCTAATCAGCATTAGCGATCAATTTAACCCATTTTTCACCTGCCATGTCTTCCTCAGCCAATAGAGGAGAACTGATGTCAGTCTCCAAGTCACTGCTGCCATAGCACCCAACAGTGCCACACTACACATCCCAGGCTGCTTTACAGCACAAACTGGAAACCCAGAGTTTAAATCAAATGTTTCAGCTAGTCTGATTTGGCCAAAACACAATTATGAGATTAATTCTAATTTAGCCTGGGTTTGGAGGGGGGTTGTTAACACTAATTGCCAAAAGTCACAAGACATTTTGCCAACTTCAAGGTAAATGTCTATTTTGGTATTTTTTCATGCAAATAGAAAAAATGTATTTATACACTATTAATTCTCCTCCATCAGATGCTTTATAATCCAGGAAACTTAGATATGCCTTTAACAGCTTTGCCCACAGCATTTCCAGCCGCTGATGGTGCATTGCAGTCTTGGAGAGGTCATGTCAGTTACACACAAGTATCCTGTACTGGGGGCAGTAGTTTGTGAGAGGAGCCTTGTAGACTGCCAAGACTCCCTTTAATCCAACACTAAGGAATACCACATTTCAGTCAGAGTAGGAAACCTTCAAGTCACCCAGGAAATCTCAGACATCAGTTACCATTTTAGACACTTAATTGTAATGTTTAGAACAAAACAAGGGATCGTTTTCTTATAGCAAGAGTAAAAACAGGGAGCACAGCCTGCCCAGGATACAACAAGTAGATCTAATGAGCTCAGTGACACCCCAGACAGACACCCCCAGTGCACCATCAGGCAGGGACTCACCAGAAGAGACTCAGGATTATTTCCACTCTGCAACCATGTTGTCAAACCGACAAACAATGCAACAAAACATTAGACTCCAACATCCCAGTTACCCTCACCTCACCAGTTACCCTCACCAGTTGTTAGTCACATGGAGACTTAATACCAATGGTAGCCGGAGTCTAATTACCCACAATCAGGTCTCAGTACAGGTGTAACATTAGGATACTCAATGAGAATTAAGTACAATCACTGGGAAGGGTTAATAAGTCTTGTCTCTCAGTAACTTGCTCTTCTGTCAGATAGTCCTGTGCTCAAGCAGGGGTGTCCTTGGGGTTATGTTCTAGAGCCATACAACCCTGCTCTTCTAGCTTTCCCAACCCCAGTTCTCAGGGATCAAGTGAGGTCTCTAAGATATCTACACAGGTAACTAATCAGAATTACTGAAGCGCCTCTTAACCCACCTGTGCTCAGGAAGGGTCTCCATATGTCCTTGAGAACTGGAGCTGAGGCCATAAAGGTAGCTTTGTACATATACCAGGGGGGCTCACTTGTTTTGATTTACTTATCTTTGCTAAGGTAGGAATATCTTGAAAATCAGGGCTGGCTCTGGGGCTTGAAGAGTGAAAGAAGAGGATAAACGTTGAAGTTCTCCTATGGATAGATCTCGGTGCCTCCATAATAAGGCTCTGTAGAATAACATAGGAGCTGTATCTTTCTATGGCTATTCACTTAAACTGCTCAACTTGTTGCCAAGGGGAGTATTCAGGACGTTTTCTTGTCTATTACAAATCATAATGTTTAATAATTATCAGCGCTCTTAATAAGCCAGTGAGATGCCGTACTTATAGTGCACACTTTTGAACAACTTGTCTTGATAATGGGCAAAATAGATTTATGCTTTTAAAATAAATAAATACAGTCCTTAATTGGTATTATATTTAGTTATGCTTAAATTATGAGAGGCATTTGTTTTGTTAGTGGAGGAGTAACCGGGTGTCACAGAGGAGTAGCTGGGAGCCACTGTGGAGCAGCCAGGTAGCATGATGGAGTAGCTGTGTGCCATGGAGAAGTAGCCGGATGGCATGGAGGAGTAGATGGGGGCCATGGAGGAGCAGCTAGGTAGCATGAAGGAGTAGCTGTGTGGTATGGAGAAGTAGCCGGATATCATGGATGAGTAGCTGTGTGGCATGGAGAAGTAGCCGGATGGCATGGAGGAGTAGATGGGGGCCATGGAGGAGCAGCTAGGTAGCATGAAGGAGTAGCTGTGTGGTATGGAGAAGTAGCCAGATATCATGGATGAGTAGCTGTGTGGCATGGAGAAGTAGCCGGGTGGCATGGAGGAGTAGCTGTGTGGTATGGAGAAGTAGCCGGGTGTCACAGAGGAGTAGCTGGGAGCCATGAAGGAGCAGCCAGGTAGCATGATGGAATAGCTGTGTGGCATGGAGAAGTAGCCGGATGGCATGGAGGAGTAGCCGTTGTCATGGAGGAGTAGCTGGGAGCCATTGAGGAGCAGCGAGGTAGAATGATGGAGTAGCTGTGTGGCATGGAGAAGTAGCCGGATGGCATGGAGGAGTAGCCGTTGTCATGGAGGAGTAGCTGGGAGCCATTGAGGAGCAGCGAGGTAGAATGATGGAGTAGCTGTGTGGCATGGAGGAGTAGCTGGGAGCCATGGAGGAGCAGCCAGGTAGCATGATGGAATAGCTGTGTGGCATGAAGTAGCCGGATGGCATGGACGAGTAGCTGGTGTCATGGAGGAGTAGCTGAGAGCCATTGAGTAGCTGTGTTGCATGGAGGAATAGCTGTGTGGCATGGAGAAGTAGCTGGGTAGTATGAAGGAGTAGCCAGGCGGGTATATAGTTCTACATTTCATGTTTGTGTGTTATTTCCTTCTCAAGCCGGGCGGCTCTTCAAATGAGATGGGTGCAGCGTCCACTTAAGTCGTGCTAGGGAGAGGCCATGCTGGTACTGGCACCTCGGCTGTTGCCCCCACTTTTGCCTTCCTCTGCCCCTCATTTCTGACTCTCTTGCTTTCTTCCCCTTGTTCAGGCATTCATTACTCTCCCTACAATTCACTTTTATCTCTTATTTAACCCACTATTCTCCTAAGTCCCTTTATAGGCGCTAAGAGTAAATGTGCCCCTCGTCGTAGATGGTCCCTCACTCACCGTTTGAGAGGACCTAGAGCATTTTAGTGTTTTGTACCCAAACATTAAGGTTATTGTCATTTGCTAGACTTTATGTTTTACTTTGATTACCCGTCCTTATATTGCTTCCCCTTACATCTCTGTACACTGCTAATCTGTCCGATAATATTCATTATTTCATTGGTGATCTTTTCCAGGTCCAAGCCCTAGTGGCATTATATCAAAGGGCCACTGACTAAGAGCATAAATGGGGAGCAGACATTCATAAAGCTAGTTTTAATGTAATAAAATAGCTTCTATTTCTATTCAGGGCCCCAGAGGAATCCATGATGTTATAGTGAAGCCAACATGGGTTACATTGCTGCTGGAGAGAACATGCACTTACTGTTGCAAGCGGTCTACTTCTGAGCATGTGTGGGAGAAGGGGGCAGGTGTCAAAATGAAAATGGTCCAATAATTGAATACACGTCCCCTCGTCTCTCCCTTACCCCTCCCTCTAGTGTTCAGTAGACACTGTATTTTTCATCCATCAGTTTTTAAGCTTTTTCTTCTGTGAACACATTTGCTGGTAATTTCTAGATTTTGGAGAATAAATTCTCTGCTATTTCCTCAGCAGGATATAATCACTTATTTCTGTAAGATGATGAGATGCTTATTATGGGTATTTGTTAAGGAGAGACGTTCTCAAACATAAAATATAAGGTTACATTGTATCAGGAGCGCTCTAATGGATCATATCTCAAGAGCGCTCTGATGGATCATATCTCAGGAGCGCTCTGATGGATCATATCTCAGGAGCGCTCTAATGGATCATATCACAAGAGCGCTCTGTTGGATCATATCTCAGGAGCGCTCTGATGGAGATGGATCATATCTCAGGAGTACTCTGATGGATCATATCTCAGGAGTACTCTGATGGATCCTATCTCAGGAGTACTCTGATGGATCCTATCTCAGGAGGGCTCTGATGGATCATATCTCAGGAGGGCTCTAATGGATCATATCAGGATAACACTGATTGATCATATCTCAGGATAACACTGGTGGGTCATAACTCAGGAGAACTCTGATGGATCATATCTCAGGAGAACTCTGATGGATCATATCTCAGGAGCGCTCTAATGGATCATATCTCAGGAGCAATCTGATGGACCATATCTCAGGAGCGCTCTAACGGACCATATCTCAGGAGCGCTCTGACGGATCATATCTCAGGAGCGCTCTGACGGATCATATCTCAGGAGAACTCTGATGGATCATATCTCAGGAGCGCTCTAATGGATCATATCTCAGGAGCAATCTGATGGACCATATCTCAGGAGCGCTCTAACGGACCATATCTCAGGAGCGCTCTGACGGATCATATCTCAGGAGCGCTCTGACGGATCATATCTCAGGAGCGCTCTGACTGATCATATCTCAGGAGCGCTCTGACTGATCATATCTCAGGAGCGCTCTGACGGATCATAACTCAGGAGCGCTCTGACGGAACATATCTCAGGAGCGCTCTGACGGGTCATAACTCAGGAGCGCTCTGACGGGTCATATCTCAGGAGCGCTCTGAGGAGTCATATCTCAGGAGCCCTCTGAGGGATCATATCTCAGGAGCCCTCTGAGGGATCATATCTCAGGAGCCCTCTGAGGGATCGTATCTCAGGAGCCCTCTGAGGGATCATATCTCAGGAGCCCTCTGAGGGATCATATCTCAGGAGCCCTCTGAGGGATCATATCTCAGGAGCCCTCTGAGGGATCATATCTCAGGAGCCCTCTGAGGGATCATATCTCAGGAGCCCTCTGAGGGATCATATCTCAAGAGCCCTCTGAGGGATCATATCTCAGGAGCGCTCTGACGGGTCATACCTCAGGAGCGCTCTGACGGGTTATACCCCAGGAGCGCTCTCAGGAGCGCTCGGATGGATCATATCTCAGGAGCACTCGATTTTCAACCTTCTTTGTCATTGAAAGTGGACAAAAATATTCTGATACAGAAATCTACATCTATAAGAAAAGCTACTCTAATGCAGAAATCTATTTTAATAGGAAACACTACTTTAATAGGAAAAGCTACTCTAATATGAAACACTATTGTAATAGAGTAACTTTCTGTATTAGAGTAACTTTTCCTAACGCAGAAAGCTACTCTAATAGGAAAAGCTATTCTAATACAGACTGAACTAAACTGATATGGAGGAAGATAAACAACTACTACGGGCTAAACTGCCCCCCTCTCACATACACATCTTCCTTCAATGCATCATGGATATCTCCAGGGTCCAGGAGATTGTTTTCTAATCTCTATGATACACTGTCTATACCCAAAAGATTTGAATGGTTTGAACATGTGTCATTCTGTATCGACCATTCAGGTGGTGGCAACGGCCCTCATTCGATTGCAATTTGGCCAATTGAATAGGGGTCTAAATAAGCACATAACATATTTTTTTAAAGAAGTTTTTACTTAGTAAATATCTATCTAAAAGCAAGGTTTTCACTAACTAAAAACGTATTTAAAACAAATATGTTATGTGCTTATTTAGACCCCTATTCAATTGGCCAAATCGCAATTGAATGAGGACCAACATATTGGAGATTCCTCATACCTCCACAATAACACACTAACAGAATCGCTTCTCTATACTGGTGGTATCAGAGTCTAAAGAGCTATGAGTATCTTAAATATAAGATGTTTATATGGTCAATGTAGTTCAAAGATGCAATTAAAAAATCATGTTTTGAACATTACAAATGTATTTTTATATGAGAAATACATAATCTATAGTGTACAAACATTACATGAAACCTAAAAAGTGTGGGATTTTTTTTCTCCTCCTCTGTCCAGATACGTTATAGCAAACAGAGGGTCAGTGAGCCTTATGGATGCCTGAACTGCAACCTATTGCACGTTTGTTCCTATTAGTTTTAACATAAATCAAATAGGAAAACACAATTAACATGGTCTCCATGAGTTTTGGTTTACTCTTCCTGTTAACTCACTGGTGAGATAAATATGGATCACACTGTTTTTATGAGCCAGTTGTTTTAGTGTTTATATTTTCCATTTGTAATGTATGCAACATGCTTTGGACTACAGTGTCCCATTAATGATCAAATGAGTGTGGGATTTTTTCCAGTATGTTAAGCTGAACATCTGTTTCTCATCATTATTCTCTATTTTCTGCATGTTGTTGCCATGTCCATTGGAATGGATATTTGCCCATTCAATTTGTGTAGGTAGACTTCTTCACTTGTTGAAATCAAGCTCATGTTCCTTTTATATCTGCTGGACAGGGTGGGCTGAATGAGGGCACTGGCTGTGCCAGTCAGTAGTTGGTGGAGCACTATCACTCTGAACTGCCTGAAGCTCATGCTCATTGCTTTAATGACCTCATCTATCTATCTCTGCCACTGCTGTCCCCTTCTTTGTGAGGCTTCAATTTTTCTCAGCAACAGAGTCTTCTCTATGGAATCCTGTCTTCTCATGTTATGGCTGAAACACTTGAGCTTCAGCTTCATGATCATACCTTCTAGTGAACATTTTGTCTTGATTTCGTGAAGTATTGATTTATTGGATCTTCATGCAGTCCAAGGGACTCTAAGCAGTTTTCTCAACCACCACAATCCAAAGGCGTCAATTCTCTGGCGCTCAGACTTCTTTATGGTCCAGCTCTCACATCCGTATGTTACTACTGGGAATACGAGAGTTCTAACTATGCGGACCTTTGTTGATAATTTAATATCTTTGCTTTTTAATAGCTTGTCCAGACTTGTTATCACTCCCCTGCCCCAAAGCAAACATCTTTTAATTTCATGGCTGCATTCACAATCTGCAGAGATCTTGGAGTAGGTACCTTCTCACCTGACAGGCTTATATTCAGGTGCCATATTGTTATGTGCTTATCCATAAGGTTTTCTTGGCAAAGATACCTGAGTAAGTTGCCAGCTCCTTCTCCAGTAGAAAGCAATTTGTCTGACCTCTTTGCTATGACCTGTCCATCTTGGGTGACCCTACCAGGTATAGCTCACAGCTTCATTGGGGCACACAAGCTCCTTCATCGTGACACAGTAGTGATCCACAAGGGGAAACAACCACTAGGATTATTCATAAATATTATCTGTGAGGGACAAAGTACAATGTGCAGTTATATTAAGTTTATATTGGTTTCTGCGTCACCAAGCCGCCGAAAGTACTGGACTTCAAAACTGCATAGACCACCATATCCCGTTCTTGCATTGAGATCCCAGCACTGCCGACCAGTTGTAATGATATAAGCTGGTAGGGGCTATACAAGCCCAGAGCCATCTGCTATAGACTACAGGTTAACTACCAACAAGGACTGTTTGGGTTCTTGGAGATTTCGGCACCAGCACCCTGATATTTGGTTTCTGTACCAGTGAGGATCTCTCCATCAGGAATCAGCGCTTCCAGGAGTCCCAGTAACCTTCCTGTGGTAGTGACCAGAGTATGTTACTTGCAGAGTAACGATAGGATCAGTATCGCAGCCACCAGTAGCAAAATAACAGACACACAATTTCTATATGCCTCCAGAAGTGAATTGTGTTTATTCACTTCCAAACACAAACAGCCCATTTTAGAAAAACACAAAAAACAACATTTATGAATTAGGGAGGGGATACATTTGAATTCTCCACCTGGATGCACAAGGACCAATCAGCTGAATAGCTGTACTGCCAGAATTAACATAGTCCAATCAGCATACTCCTGTGTCCATGGGGACAGAGATTTCACAGAAAGCAGCTGGGGGCTTGTCTGTGTTACCTGATGTCACAACCTACAATGATGATGGAGTATAGAGAATCCTAGTCCTCTTATCTCCTGTAGGTTTTAGACCTAAGTTTGGGTGGCTCCAGGCCAATGGACAGTCCTTGCGGATGCAAGAGCATAAGTCCCAGCTTTTGGTAGTGTGCCTGGGAAACCTGTAAGGGAGTCAGAAACGATCTCCTCTACCAGCATATGCCCCTGGGTTAATAATACACCTGCACACAAAGTCTTGATGAAAATTATGAACCACTAGCCCTAGCCCTGGTGCCACTGCCTCCTCCTGTGAGGTCCTGTTCCCTGTAGCTAGGAACCAGTTCCTTTCCCTCCTCACAGTCTCTTAAATAGCAATCCTGAGCCCCTGCCTCCATGAGCAGTTCTGGCCCATACACATTGCCTAGAACTTCTGAGGGCAGACTTAGTTCATCTGGCCCTACCTGTTGAGCAGTTACTGGGGTTTCTGCCAGGATTTGTGTTGGAAGGTAGTCCTCAGATGAGACCTTTTCCACATCCGGTACCACAGGCGTGACCCGTTTGGAGAAACTGTGCTCGGCTAGCATTTCCTCTGGGATTAAGTCTCTTGGGGTATCAGGGGACAAACATGGGTTATCTGACCCCACCCAGGGAACATTCCCCTGGGTCTCTGGCTCTTGGAGCTGGTGATTTGGTCCCAAGCTGACTTTACCATCCCTTCTAGGCTCTGACACAGTCTCTGCATTTTTTTAGGGGAAAACAGTCTCCATTCCCAGGAGGTGGTACAGGGGAAGGGTTTACCCCCTCCCCCTCCTCCTGATCCTCTGACACATCCCACTCAAAGAGCTACTCTAGGCAACTCTGACCTAGTTCTGCTTTCTGGGCATCAGACAGCCCAGGGCACGGCCTTGTATATGTGGTCGCCTCCATTTTGCTTACCCACATGCGCTCTTTCCATATTCTCTGGAACATCTGGTCAAGCACGCAGCCCACATCTTGTGCTGTTAACTTTTCTGGAAAAAGGTGTCTGGCTTCTTTAAACCGTCTTTTTGCTTCTTTGGAAATATCTTCCTCATATTGCTGTTCCATTTCTCCGAGCATCCCACCACTGCCACCAATTGTCACAACCTACAATGATGATGGAGTATAGAGAATCCTAGTCCTCTTATCTACTGTAGGTTTTAGACCTAAGTTTGGGTGGCTCCAGACCAATGGACAGTCCTTGCGGATGCAAGAGCATAAGTCCCAGCTTTTGGTAGTGTGCCTGGGAAACCTGTAAGGGAGTCAGAAACGATCTCCTCTACCAGCATATGCCCCTGGGTCAATAATACACCTGCACACAAAGTCTTGATGAAAATTATGAACCACTTTATTTGGAAAACAACATCTTTTAAACAGGCATACAACATTACCAGGAGGGGCTACCTTTAGTCAGCCCCTAACTGCCTCTGGCCAATTATGCAGGGGACTCCTCCCAGGTCCACCCACTAGGTGGGGCTAACTAATTCATTTGGCTCTAGCTCCCAAGAGAGAGACATCTCCCTGCCCTCTGGACTTTGCCCTGATTCTCTGAGTGGGAATCCCTGTAGACCCCCTGGGGTTAAGGTGCCTGTCTGTCTGCTCTCCAGCTGTGAGCTCCCCATTGTTAGTACTCTGCTGGACACTTAGCTAATGGGATTAACAGGCCTTTGGGAACAAAGGAGGCTTGGCTGTATTCAACGGCCTTCCCCTCTACAATATAATAACATACTAATATAATAACATACATTCATATTTACAAATATAACACCCAATGTTTCACCCACATACAACCAATATATCCCATTAGATCCCTCACAGGATACTCATTACAATGAGCCTAAACATGGGAGGTATGGGAATATGCTAAGGGATAAACTTATAATACTTTATCCCCGAGACCACAACATAACAATATATCCATAACAAGTGGGCCCCAAACCTTTTCTTCTACAGCATGAGCCATGAGCTTTGTCCAAACACAATATGGCCACTGGCTGATTCATGACACCTGAGCTGGCACATGCAGCTATAGAACAAAGAACAGGACTAGTTACAGGCGCCATCTTGTTTGGTCACTGATGATTCAATATTACAAATAGCAGAACAGCCCACTAATAACCTTTTAACATGACACAAAACACAGTAATATTACATGGGGAATTACATACAGGATGACGCAGGGGCGTATGCCATAAGAAACATGAAGCATGGTAGCAATATAATTCCCCTACCCATTTTCCAATGGGGAAGTCTGTTCTCTAATGTAGTTCATCGGGCCAAAATCCAGGCCCTGGAAAGGGGTCCGTGACAGTATCTGTTAGAAGAGACAAGACGTTTACATTTATATTGAGTATTTCTATTACATGGTATGTTCAGAATTGGGGGTTTTGTTTATAAGGCAGCTTTTTTTGTCTTCTTTATACATTTCAAATGTGTATCATTCAGCTGTCTGCAGCTAACTGGCAAACTCAATGTTTAACCCTCTGTATCAAAGTGCAGGACTGAATTATATCCCTCGTTCCCCAGTAAGTGGGCAGAAAATCACTGGACTGGCCAAATAGATGAGACGGTCAACAGAAAGAGAATCCACTCAATCCGCGCTAAACCACAACTTCCTAAAAATAAAGTCTCACATATAGAAAAAGGGACGACCTTCAGGAGCAAAAGGGATCTTGTCCAAAACTTCCTGGCAGCTTGAAGCCTGAGGGGTGTGCTTATATTTATTAGTGGAGCGGGAAGATAGCTTGCACCAATAAATGCCTGCTCTTAAAAGTCTGCTCTCTCTCTATCTATCTATCTATCTATCTATCTATCTATCTATCTATCTATCTATCTATCTATCTATATATATATATATCTATATATATATATATATATATATATATATATACATACACACTGTGCTCTCACCCTGTGCTGTGTGTAAGTTAGTTTGTGTTTTTTTGGCGTCTTGCATGCTTCGGTCCTAAGTCCCGCAGGCCTTGCGATGCTCCTTCGGCGCGTTTATTGCAGCCTAACTCCATTGGACCTTGCGATGAGCACTTGTGTCGCTCACTGCAAGCTCTGCAATGAGAGCCACAGGCCCGCACGCCCCCGATGAGCGCCTGCAATGCTAATTGCGAGGCCTGCAATGGCTCGCCTTTGCTTTGCGAGGCTCGCAGTTGCGGCCCTCACTTTACGAGGGCCACAATATTTACCATTGTGTGACCAACACCACAAACGTGACCTGCGGCCTTGGTCCACAATTATATATATACTAGCAAATTGCCCGTCAAAAAAATGGCGGGCATGAAATTGTAAGCCAGGGAATGCTGTTTTAGACATAATGTAAAACAGTTTTTACCGTGAGGACCTTCGGCGCTCATTGTGCGACTGTTGTGTTTTTTTGGGGGGTTGTTACAGGGGCTTTTGCTGTCATTGTAAGGTCGGGGCTGATGTGCTTTTTGCGCTTATTGCAAGGCTGTCCCCTGGTGCATTTTGTGTGGTATGAGCAGCATTTGCATTGGTTGTGAGGCGCGCAGTGAATGTCTTTGGTGTTTATTGCGCTCATTTAAAAAAAAAAAATGTTTTGTGTATATGTATTCTTGTATGCCAATGAAATAATGAATAAATTAATATACTTTACCTATGTGTAAGTAATATATGCAGGAAGCATTGTGCTGAAGAGCTGACAATCTGTTTTGATGTTCCTGCAGCATACAATGTAGGTTTGCAGTGTTGTGGAGCTGATGTGTAAGTGTCAGCAATGTGTGCAGTGTGTAGTGTAAATAGGCTGCGTGCGCGAGGGGAAGCCGTTAGGGTAGCTGGGTACTTCCGCATTGTGTAAGTTAGTTTTGTGATATGGCGGCGATTGTGTATGTGGCAGCGTGTGTGGATGATTTAGCGTCCTTACTAAAAGTGTATCTTGTATGGCTTTTTTGAAAATCTGTATGTGCTTGGTGGTGTTTTGCGTCTTTAGCGTCCTGTAGCCTTGTTTTTGTTTTTTCGGCCGCCATTTTTTCTCTTGCTTAAGGGATTTTCGTGTGTCTAAACTCGTGAATTTGTATTTAAATCGAGGTGTAACCTCACTTGCAGAGGTCCTGGGTGCCCCCCTGCTGTGTATTTATTGTGTTTTTAATGTTTTCAGGTGTGCGCGGTTTGGCTGTTAAGGTCATATTTTTGCAAGGTCATAATGTTTTTTTTCTAAGTCCCGCGATTGGTATTTTTGTGTGTAAATCCGTATATAGTGATTGTGTGTTAGATCTATTTTTGTAAAGTGCCGCTTGTGTGGTTGTTTGTAACCGCGTGTGAGGCGCCGTAGAGCGTCCACCTCCGCAAATGCGGCCCCTTGCTTTGTGAGGGTCCGCATTTGAGGACCAAACTGCTTCCCTCGCTTTGCAAGGGACGCAGTTCTTGCGAGCTCGCTTCGCAAAGCGAGCTCGCAAAGCGTGACGACGATTCGTAGTTTGACAACTATTATATATATATATATATGAGTATATTGCAATCTAAACATTTTCTATTGTAGATAAAGTTAATTTTGTTCCCGTAGTAGACCCTCCCCTATCCGTTATTACACAAATACAATATATAATTGCAATCGGAAGTAACCAGAAAAATGAAATTGAGGGGAAATTTTTGATACAGAAATCTGGGTATTTAAGCATAGATTACTAGAAAAGGTTGCTCTTTCTCAGCTAATAGCTTTACTTACATGATTCATTAATTCTCCCAGTGACAAGTAGTAACAGTATAAATAAGAATATGGCACTTATTATTTAACTAGTGACTTGCCAGTCAAAAATGACGGCAATAAAAAGTGAAGCCTGGCAATGCTGTTTGCCACACAATGGGCGTTAGGCACCATTTGCACTGTGCTGGGCATGTGCATTGCGAGGCGTTAGCCGTGCATGCGCTGTGCGCGAGCATGTGCACTGCGCTAGGCATGTGCACTGCGCTGCATTAGCTGCGCATGCGCACTGCGCCGTTCCCTCCTTCGGTAAATTGTAGCCGATGTTGGATCCTCCACCTTCCGCAAATGCAGCCCCTCGGTTTACGAGAGACACAGTTCTTGCGAGCTCGCAAAGCGTGACGGCGATTCGTAATATGTGATCATCTGAGCATGGTCTTTCTATACAAGTTACAAACAGATTGCCAGCTCTTGAGGCTGCTCTTAGTGTGAATCAATACTACTAGCCCCTCAATC
This sequence comes from Discoglossus pictus, assembly GCA_027410445.1. Lineage (NCBI taxonomy): Eukaryota > Metazoa > Chordata > Amphibia > Anura > Alytidae > Discoglossus > Discoglossus pictus. Next base: position 1,442,171 of record CM050174.1, read on the forward strand.
CTCCAGACTCGGCTTCTTTATCCATATAATTCCCGTCCTCTCATTATTTATTTACCAGCTCGTACAGTTCCTTTCCATCTTGTTACTTTCCCCAGATTGATTTCATTAATCACATGTGCCATTTACTTTGTCAATGTTTAATTGCTCTAATCGGTTAATTAAATGCTCTGTTGCAATCATAAAGCATTCAGACAATTATCTATGAGAGATGTTTCATTTTATAGTCTGTATCTACCCAAAGCTTTACTGCAGGGACCGGCAAAGTGTTTAGATGTGGTGTGAAAGCAAACTGACCAGATGAGGGTCTATTAATGGGAATCCTCTAATTAATGAGACCGGCACAGCCACTTTGGGGTGAGATTGTGGTTTAATAATGACTCTGACATCACCAAACAATCATGTCCCAGCTTTTATACATCACATACACGGTGTGTTCCCTAAAGGGACATGCAAGGTTTCTGGGTGTTGCTAAGAATATACCATACCTAAGTATTGATTTAATTTTATCTATTTTACGTTACTAAGAAATTCTAATAAGCTCTGTTTTTCTGCCTAAAATCTTACAAAAAGTTCCTAATTTGTTTCTCCCGTCCGCAGCTCATGAAGATAGTGTACCGTATTTTTCGCCATATAAGACGCACTTTTTCTTCCCCAAAACTGGGGGAGGAAAGTTGGTGCGTCTTATACGACGAATATACCTTTTCAAACTGCCTCTGTCCTCTTGATCTCACCCCAGCGCTTCCTACCAGCATCGCGTCGGCCGGTGCGTCCTAGTGACGTCACACACGCAACGCTGCAGTACACGAGGAGTGCTGGTAGGAAGCGCTGGGGTGAGATCAAGATGGCAAAGATCAGAAGAAAGGTGAGGATCAGGAGGGTCAGGGAGGGTCAAGGGCTCCCAAATGCTCCCAAATGCTGCAGTATATGTATGTGTATGTGTGTATGTATGTGTATGTGTGCATGTATGTGCATGTATGTGTGTGTGTGTGCATGTATGTGTGTGTATATATGTATGTATGTGTATGTATATTTATGTGTGTATGTATATGTATGTATGTGTATCTATATATATATATATATATATATATATATATATATATATATTTGTGTGTAATGTAGGTGTGTATCTGTGTGTAAAGTGTATTTGTGTTTGATTCAGATTTTTTTTTCTTGTTTTCCTCCTCTAAAAACTAGGTGCGTCTTATCTGCCGGTGCGTCTTATAGGGCGAAAAATACGGTACTTCTAAGCACAGGAGTTGCACTGTCTCATAGTACCCAATTAGTGGCAACATTCTGCAACCTGCTGCTTGAGAGAGGTCACTGACAGGCTAATCGGAAACACTGCACTTCACAGTCTGTGTATTCATGAGCAAATTGAGCTACAGAGGGCAGACTCAAACAGGTACAAATTTAGTCAGAAATAAAAGAGGTTATAAGCCCCTCTACATAAAAGTAAATGGATACATAGGTATATTATAGTGAAATTCAGAAACCTTCCATGTCCCTTTACTTGTCCTAATAAGGCTGGGCTGGATGATTCAGGGAAAGGCTCAGCCTACGAGTCTTCTGGTTATACCATTTATAGAATTAAATACAGTATTATATTCACAGTGATGTCATAAAGTGCGCACATTTACATTATATATCACTCAGGAAACAACGAAAATACAATCCTAGTGCTCTCCATGTACAGAGGAGGGGTGCAATCATAGAGTGCCTGCTCATACTATAACCATAAGAGAGCGGCGCTGCGCCACTGTATATATCAGTAACATAATCCAGAGGTACTATAACTATAAGAGAGCTGCACTGCACTACTGTATATATCAGTGACATAATCCAGAGGTACTATAACTATAAGAGAGCGGCGCTGCACCACTGTATATATCAGTGACATAATCCAGAGGTACTATAACTATAAGAGAGCTGCACTGCACTACTGTATATATCAGTGACATAATCCAGAGGTACTATAACTATAAGAGAGCGGCGCTGCACTACTGTATATATCAGTGACATAATCCAGAGATACTATAACTATAAGAGAGCTGCACTGCACTACTGTATATATCAGTGATTTAATCCAGAGGTACTATAACTATAAGAGAGCTGCACTGCACTACTGTATATATCAGTGACATAATCCAGTGGTACTATAACCATAAGAGAGCGGCGCTGCGCCACTGTATATATCAGTGACATAATCCAGAGGTACTATAACCATAAGAGAGCGGCGCTGCGCCACTGTATATATCAGTAACATAATCCAGAGGTACTATAACTATAAGAGAGCTGCACTGCACTACTGTATATATCAGTGACATAATCCAGAGGTACTATAACTATAAGAGAGCGGCGCTGCACTACTGTATATATCAGTAACATAATCCAGAGATACTATAACCATAAGAGAGCGGCGCTGCGCCACTGTATATATCAGTGACATAATCCAGAGGTACTATAACCATAAGAGAGCGGCGCTGCGCCACTGTATATATCAGTGACATAATCCAGAGGTACTATAACTATAAGAGAGCGGCGCTGCACTACTGTATATATCAGTAACATAATCCAGAGATACTATAACCATAAGAGAGCGGCGCTGCGCCACTGTATATATCAGTAACATAATCCAGAGGTACTATAACCATAAGAGAGCGGCGCTGCACCACTGTATATATCAGTGACATAATCCAGGGGTACTATAGCTATAAGAGAGCTGCACTGCACTACTGTATATATCAGTGACATAATCCAGTGGTATTATAACTATAAGAGAGAGGCACTGCACTACTGTATATATCAGTAACATAATCCAGAGGTACTATAACTATAAGAGAGCTGCACTGCACTACTGTATATATCAGTAACATAATCCAGAGATACTATAACTATAAGAGAGCTACACTGCACTACTGTATATATCAGTAACATAATCCAGAGGTCCTATAACTATAAGAGAGCTGCACTGCACTACTGTATATATCAGTAACATAATCCAGAGGTACTATAACTATAAGAGAGCTGCACTGCAGTACTGTATATATCAGTGACATAATCCAGAGATACTATAACTATAAGAGAGCCGCGCTGCACTACTGTATATATCAGTGACATAATCCAGATGTACTATAACTATAAGAGAGCTGCGCTGCACTACTGTATATATCAGTGACATAATCCAGAGGTATTATAACTATAATAGAGCTGCACTGCACTACTGTATATATCAGTGACATAATCCAGAGGTACTATAACTATAAGAGAGCCGTGCTGCACTACTTTATATATCAGTGACATAATCCAGAGGTACTATAACTATAAGAGAGCCGTGCTGCACTACTGTATATATCAGTGACATAATCCAGAGATACTATAACTATAAGAGAGCTGCACTGCACTACTGTATATATCAGTGACATAATCCAGAGGTACTATAACTATAAGAGAGCTGCACTGCACTACTGTATATATCAGTGACATAATCCAGTGGTATTATAACTATAAGAGAGAGGCACTGCACTACTGTATATATCAGTAACATAATCCAGAGGTACTATAACTATAAGAGAGCTGCACTGCACTACTGTATATATCAGTAACATAATCCAGAGATACTATAACTATAAGAGAGCTACACTGCACTACTGTATATATCAGTAACATAATCCAGAGGTCCTATAACTATAAGAGAGCTGCACTGCACTACTGTATATATCAGTAACATAATCCAGAGATACTATAACTATAAGAGAGCTGCCCTGCACTACTGTATATATCAGTAACATAATCCAGAGGTACTATAACTATAAGAGAGCTGCACTGCAGTACTGTATATATCAGTGACATAATCCAGAGATACTATAACTATAAGAGAGCCGCGCTGCACTACTGTATATATCAGTGACATAATCCAGATGTACTATAACTATAAGAGAGCTGCGCTGCACTACTGTATATATCAGTGACATAATCCAGAGGTACTATAACTATAAGAGAGCTGCACTGCACTACTGTATATATCAGTAACATAATCCAGAGATACTATAACTATAAGAGAGCTGCACTGCACTACTGTATATATCAGTGACATAATCCAGAGGTACTATAACTATAAGAGAGCTGCACTGCACTACGGTATATATCACTAACATAATCCAGAGATACTATAACTATAAGAGAGTTGCACTGCACTACTGTATATATCAGTGACATAATCCAGAGGTACTATAACTATAAGAGAGCTGCACTGCACTACTGTATATATCAGTAACATAATCCAGAGGTACTATAACTATAAGAGAGCTGCAGTGCAGTACTGTATATATCAGTGACATAATCCAGAGATACTATAACTATAAGAGAGCAGCACTGCACTACTGTATATATCAGTGACATAATCCAGAGATACTATAACTATAAGAGAGCTGCACTGCACTACTGTATGTATCAGTGACATAATCCAGAGGTACTATAACTATAAGAGAGCAGCACTGCACTACTGTATATATCAGTGACATAATCCAGAGGTGCTATAACTATAAGAGAGCTGCACTGCACTACTGTATATATCAGTGACATAATCCAGAGATACTATAACTATAAGAGAGCTACACTGCACTACTGTATATATCAGTGACATAATCCAGAGGTATTATAACTATAAGAGAGCCGGACTGCACTACTGTATATATCAGTAACATAATCCAGAGGTACTATAACTATAAGAGAGCTGCACTGCACTACTGTATATATCAGTAACATAATCCAGAGATACTATAACTATAAGAGAGCTGCCCTGCACTACTGAATATACCAGTGACATAATCCAGAGGTACTATAACTATAATAGAGCTGCAGTGCACTACTGTATATATCAGTAACATAAACCAGAGGTACTATAACTATAAGAGAGCTGCACTGCACTACTGTATATATCAGTAACATAATCCAGAGATACTATAACTATAAGAGAGCTGCACTGCACTACTGTATATATCAGTGACATAATCCAGAGGTACTATAACTATAAGAGAGCTGCAGTGCACTACTGTATATATCAGTAACATAATCCAGAGGTCCTATAACTATAAGAGAGCTGCCCTGCACTACTGTATATATCAGTAACATAATCCAGAGGTACTATAACTATAAGAGAGCTGCCCTGCACTACTGTATATATCAGTGACATAATCCAGAGGTCCTATAACTATAAGAGAGCTGCACTGCAGTAGTGTATATATCAGTGATTTAATCCAGAGGTACTATAACTATAAGAGAGGTGCACTGCACTACTGTATATATCAGTAACATAATCCAGAGGTACTATAACTATAAGAGAGCTGCCCTGCACTACTGTATATATCAGTGACATAATCCAGAGGTCCTATAACTATAAGAGACCTGCACTGCACTACTGTATATATCAGTAACATAATCCAGAGGTACTATAACTATAAGAGAGCTGCACTGCACTACTGTATATATAAGTAACATAATCCAGAGATACTATAACTATAAGAGAGCTGCACTGCACTACTGTATATATCAGTAACATAATCCAGAGATACTATAACTATAAGAGAGCTGCCCTGCACTACTGTATATATCAGTAACATAATCCAGAGGTCCTATAACTATAAGAGAGCTGCACTGCACTACTGTATATATCAGTAACATAATCCAGAGATACTATAACTATAAGAGAGCTGCACTGCACTACTGTATATATAAGTAACATAATCCAGAGATACTATAACTATAAGAGAGCTGCACTGCACTACTGTATATATCAGTAACATAATCCAGAGATACTATAACTATAAGAGAGCTGCCCTGCACTACTGTATATATCAGTAACATAATCCAGAGGTCCTATAACTATAAGAGAGCTGCACTGCACTACTGTATATATCAGTAACATAATCCAGAGATACTATAACTATAAGAGAGCTGCCCTGCACTACTGAATATACCAGTGACATAATCCAGAGGTACTATAACTATAAGAGAGCTGCACTGCACTACTGTATATTTCAGTAACATAATCCAGAGGTACTATAACTATAAGAGAGCTGCACTGCACTACTGTATATATCAGTGACATAATCCAGAGGTACTATAACTATAAGAGACCTGCACTGCACTACTGTATATATCAGTGACACAATCCAGAGGTACTATAACTATAAGAGAGCGGCGCTGCGCTACTGTATATATCAGTGACATAATCCAGAGGTACTATAACTATAAGAGAGCTGCACTGCACTACTGTATATATCAATGACATAATCCAGAGGTACTATAACTATAAGAGAGTTGCAGTGCACTACTGTATATATCAGTGACATAATCCAGAGATACCATAACTATAAGAGAGCGGCGCTGCACTACTGTATATATCAGTAACATAATCCAGAGGTACTATAACTATAAAAGAGCTGCACTGCACTACTGTATAATTCAGTAACATAATCTAGAGGTACTATAACTATAAGAGAGAGGCACTGCACTACTGTATATATCAGTGACATAATCCAGAGATACTATAACTATAAGAGAGCTGCACTGCACTACTGTATATATCAGTAACATAATCTAGAGGTACTATAACTATAAGAGGGCGGCGCTGCACTACTGTATATATCAGTAACATAATCCAGAGGTACTATAACTATAAGAGAGCTGCGCTGCACTACTGTATATATCAGTGACATAATCCAGAGGTATTATAACTATAAGAGAGCTGCACTGCACTACTGTATATATCAGTAACATAATCTAGAGGTACTATAACTATAAGAGAGCTGCACTTCACTACAGTATATATAAGTGACATAATCCAGTTACTATAACTATAAGAGAGCTGCACTGCACTACTGTATATATCAGTAAAATAATCCAGAGGTATTATAACTATAAGAGAGCTGCACTGCGCTACTGTATATATCAATGACATAATCCAGAGGTACTATAACTATAAGAGAGCTGCACTGCGCTACTGTATATATCAATGACATAATCCAGAGGTACTATAACTATAAAAGAGCTGCACTGCACTACTGTATATATCAGTAACATAATCCAGAGGTACTATAATAGAGCTGCACTACACTACTGTATATATCAGTGACATAATCCAGAGGTACTATAACTATAAGAGAGCTGCACTGCAATATTGTATATATCAGTAACATAATCCAGGGGTCCTATAACTATAAGAGACCTACAGTGCACTACTGTATATATCAGTGACATAATCCAGATATACTATAACTATAAGAGAGCTGCACTGCACTACTGTATATATCAGTAACATAATCCAGGGGTCCTATAACTATAAGAGACCTACAGTGCACTACTGTATATATCAGTGACATAATCCAGAGGTACTATAACTATAAGAGAGCTGCACTGCACTACTGTATATATCAGTGACATAATGTAGAGATACTATAACTATAAGAGAGCTGCACTGCACTACTGTATATATCAGTAACATAATCCAGAGATACTATAACTATAAGAGAGAGGCATTGCGCCAGTGTATATATCAGTGACATAATCCAGAGGTACTATAACTATAAGAGAGCTGCACTGCGCTACTGTATATATCAGTAACATAATCCAGGGGTCCTATAACTATAAGAGACCTACAGTGCACTACTGTATATATCAGTGACATAATCCAGAAGTACTATAACTATAAGAGAGCTGCACTGCACTACTGTATATATCAGTGACATAATGTAGAGATACTATAACTATAAGAGAGCTGCACTGCACTACTGTATATATCAGTAACATAATCCAGAGTTACTATAACTATAAGAGAGCTGCACTGCACTACAGTATATATCAGTGACATAATCCAGAGGTACTATAACTATAAGAGAGCTACACTGCACTACTGTATATATCAGTGACATAATCCAGATGTACTATAACTATAAGAGAGCTGCACTGCACTACTGTATGTATCAGTGACATAATCCAGAGGTACTATAACTATAAGAGAGCAGCACTGCACTACTGTATATATCAGTGACATAATCCAGAGGTACTATAACTATAAGAGAGCTGCACTGCGCTACCGTATATATCAGTAACATAATCCAGAGATACTATAACTATAAGAGAGAGGCATTGCGCCAGTGTATATATCAGTGACATAATCCAGAGGTACTATAACTATAAGAGAGCCGCGCTGCACTAATGTATATATCAGTGACATAATCCAGAGGTACTATAACTATAAGAGAGCTGCACTGCACTACTGTATATATCAGTAACATAATCCAGAGATACTATAACTATAAGAGAGAGGCATTGCGCCAGTGTATATATCAGTGACATAATCCAGAGGTACTATAACTATAAGAGAGAGGCACTGCACTATTGTATATATCAGTGAAATAATCCAGAGGTACTATAACTATAAGAGAGCCGCGCTGCACTAATGTATATATCAGTGACATAATTCAGAGGTACTATAACTATAAGAGAGCTGCACTGCACTACTGTATATATCAGTAACATAATCTAGGGGTACTATAACTATAATAGAGCTGCACTGCACTACTGTATATATCAGTAACATAATACAGAGGTACTATACCTATAAGAGAGCTGCACTGCACTACTGTATATATCAGTAACATAATCCAGGGGTACTATAACTATAGGAGAGCTACACTGCACTACTGTATATATCAGTGACATAATCCAGACGTACTATAATTATAAGAGAACAGCTCTGCACTACTGTATATATGAATGACATAATCCAGAGGTACTATAACGATAAAACAGCTGCACTGCACTACTGTATATTTCAGTGACATAATCCAGGTGTACTATACCTATAAGAGACCTGCACTGCACTACTGTATATATCAGTGACATAATACAGGGGTACTGTAACTATAAGAGAGCTGCGCTGCACTACTGTATATATCAGTGACATAATCCAGAGGTACAATAACCATAAGAAGGCGGCGCTGCGCCACTGTATATAGCAGTGACATAATCCAGAGATACTATAACTATAATAGAACTGCACTGCACTACTGTATATATCAGTGACATAATCCAGGGATACTATAACTATAATAGAGCTGCTCTACACTACTGTATATATCAGTGACATAATCCATAGGTACTATAACTATGAGAGCTGCACTGCACTTCTGTATATTTCAGTAATATAACCCAGGGGTACTATAAATATAAGAGAGCTGCACTGCACTACTGTATATATCAGTGACATAATCCAGAGGTACTATAACTATAAGAGAGCTGCACTGCGCTACTGTATATATCAGTGACATAATCCAGAGATACTATAACTATAAGAGAGCTGCACTGCACTACTGTATATATCAGTGATTTAATCCAGAGGTACTATAACTATAAGAGAGTTGCACTGCACTACTGTATATATCAGTGACATAATCCAGAGATACTATAACTATAAGAGAGCTGCACTGCACTACTGTATATATCAGTGATTTAATCCAGAGGTACTATAACTATAAGAGAGGTGCACTGCACTACTTAATATATCAGTGACATAATCCAGAGGTATTATAACTATAAGAGAGAGGCACTGCACTAATGTATATATCAGTAACATAATCCAGAGGTACTATAACTATAAGAGAGCCGCGCTACACTACTGTATATATCAGTGACATAATCCAGACGTACTATAACTATAGGAGAGCAGCGCTGCACTACTGTATATATCAGTAACATAATCCAGAGGTACTATAACTATAAGAGAGCTGCACTGCACTACTGTATATATCAGTAACATAATCCAGAGGTATTATAACTATAGGAGAGAGGCACTGCACTACTGTATATATCAGTGACATAATCCAGACGTACTATAACTATAAGAGAGCAGCGCTGCACTACTGTATATATCAGTAACATAATCCAGAGGTACTATAACTATAAGAGAGCTGCACTGCACTACTGTATATATCAGTGACATAATCCAGACGTACTATAACTATAAGAGAGCAGCGCTGCACTACTGTATATATCAGTGACATAATCCAGAGATACCATAACTATAAGAGAGCTGCACTGCACTACTGTATATATCAGTGACATAATCCAGAGGTACTATAACTATAAGAGAGCTGCACTGCACTACTGTATATATCAGTAACATAATCCAGAGGTTTTATAACTATAAGAGAGAGGCACTGCACTACTGTATATATCATTGACATAATCCAGAGGTACTATAACTATAATAGAGATGCACTGCACTACTGTATATATCAGTAACATAATCCAGAGGTACTATAACTATAAAAGAGCTGCGCTGCACTGCACTAATGTATATATCAGTAACATAATCGAGAGGTTTTATAACTATAAAAGAGCTGCACTGCACTACTGTATATATCAGTACCATAATCCAGAGGTTTTATAACTATAAAAGAGCTGCACTGCACTACTGTATATATCAGTAACATAATCCAGAGGTATTATAACTTTAAGAGAGCTGCACTGCACTACTGTATATATCAGTGACATAATCCAGAGGTTTTATAACTATAAGAGAGCTGCACTGCACTACTGTATATATCAGTAACATAATCCAGAGGTACTATAACTATAAGAGAGCTGCACTGCACTACTGTATATATCAGTAACATAATCCAGGGGTACTATAACTATAATAGAGCTGCACTGCGCTACTGTATATATCAGTGACATAATCCAGAGATACTATAACTATAAGAGAGCTGCACTGCACTAATGTATATATCAGTGACATAATCGAGAGGTATTATAACTTTAAGAGAGCTGCACTGCACTACTGTATATATCAGTAACATAATCCAGAGGTATTATAACTTTAAGAGAGCTGCTCTGCACTACTGTATATATCAGTGACATAATCCAGAGGTACTATAACTTTAAGAGAGCTGCACTGCACTACTGTATATATCAGTGACATAATCCAGAGGTTTTATAACTATAAGAGAGCTGCACTGCGCAACTGTATATATCAGTAACATAATCCAGAGGTATTATAACTATATGAGAGCTACACTGCACTACTATATATATCAGTAACATAATCCAGAGGTACTATAACTATAAGAGAGAGGCACTGCACTACTGTATATATCAGTGACATAATCCTTAGGTACTATAACTATAAGAGGGCTGCACTGCACTACTGTATATATCAGTAACATAATCCAGAGGTACTATAACTATAAGAGAGCTGCACTGCACTACTGTATATATCAGTGACATAATCCAGATATACTATAACTATAAAAGAGCCGGACTGCACTACTGTATATATCAGTAACATAATCCAGAGGTACTATAACTATAAGAGACCAGCACTGCACTACTGTGTATATCAGTGACATAATCCAGAGGTACAATAACCATAAGAGGGCGGCGCTGCACAACTGTATATATCAGTAACATAATCCAGAGGTACTATAACAATAATAGAGCTGCACTGCACTACTGTATATATCAGTGACATAATCCAGAGGTACTATAACTATAAGAGAGCGTCGCTGCGCCACTGTATATATCAGTGACATAATCCAGAGGTACTATAACTATAAGAGAGCGGCGCTGCGCCACTGTATATATCAGTGACATAATCCAGAGGTACTATAACTATAAGAGAGCTGCACTGCACTACTGTATATATCAGTAACATAATCCAGACATACTATAACTATAATAGAGCTGCACTGCACTACTGTATATATCAGTAACACAATCCAGAGATACTATAACTATAATAGAGCTGCACTGCACTACTGTATATATCAGTAACACAATCCAGAGATACTATAACTATAATAGAGCTGCACTGCACTACTGTATATATCATTAACATAATCCAAAGGTACTATAACTATAATAGAGCTGCACTGCACTACTGTATATATCAGTAACATAATCCAGAGATACTATAACTATAATAGAGCTGCACTGCACTACTGTATATATCAGTGACATAATCCAGAGGTACTATAACTATAAAACAGCTGCACTGCACTACTGTATATATCAGTGACATAATCCAGATATACTATAACTATAATATAGCTGCACTGCACTACTGTATATATCAGAGACATAATCCAGATATACTATAACTATAATTGAGCTGCACTGCACTACCGTATGTATCAGTAACATAATCCAGAGATACTATAACTATAAGAGAGCTGCACTGCTCTACTGTATATATCAGTGATATAATCCAGAGGTACTATTACTATAAGAGAGCTGCACTGCACTACTGTATATATCAGTAACATAATCCAGGGGTCCTATAACAATAAGAGACCTACACTGCACTACTGTATATATCAGTGACATAATCCAGGGGTACTATAACTATAAAAGAGCTGCACTGCACTACTGCATATATCAGTGACATAATCCAAGGGTACTATAACTATAAGAGAGCTGCACTGCACTACTGTATATATCAGTAACATAATCCAGGGGTCCTATAACAATAAGAGACCTACACTGCACTACTGTATATATCAGTGACATAATCCAGGGGTACTATAACTATAAGAGAGCTACACTGCACTACTGCATATATCAGTGACATAATCCAAGGGTACTATCACTATAATAGAGCGGCACTGCACTACTGTATATTTCAGTGACATAATCCAGGGGTACTATAACTATAAGAGAGCTGCGCTGCACTACTGCATACATCAGTGACATAATCCAGAGGTACTATAACTATAAGAGAGCTGCATTGCGCTACTGTATATATCAGTACCATAATCATGAGGTACTATAACTATAAGAGAGCTGCACTGCACTACTGTATATATCCGTAACATAATCCAGAGGTATTATAACTATAATAGAGCTGCACTGCACTACTGTATATATCAGTAACACAATCCAGAGGTACTATAAGAGAGCTGCACTGCACTACTATATATATCAGTAAAACAATCCAGAGGTACTATAACTATAAAAGAGCTGCACTGCACTACTGTATATATCAGTAACATAATCCAGTGGTATTATAACTATAAGAGAGAGGCACTGCACTACTGTATATATCAGTAACATACTCCAGAGGTACTATAACTATAAGAGAGGTGCACTGCGCTACTGTATATATCAGTGACATAATCCAGAGATACTATAACTATAAGAGAGCTGCACTGCACTACTGTATATATCAGTAACATAATCCAGAGGTACTATAACTATAAGAGAGGTGCACTGCACTACTGTATATATCAGTAACATATTCCAGAGGTACTATAACTATAAGAGAGCCGCGCTGCACTACTGTATATATCAGTGACATAATCCAGACGTACTATAACTATAAGAGAGCTGCACTGCACTACTGTATATATCAGTGACATAATCCAGGGGTATTATAACTATAGGAGAGCTGCACTGCACTACTGTATATATCAGTGACATAATCTAGAGATACAATAAATATAGAGCTGCACTGCACTACTGTATATATCAGTGACATAATCCAGAGGTACTATAACTATAAGAGAGCGGCGCTGCGCCACTGTATATATCAGTGACATAATCCAGAGGTACTATAACTATAAGAGAGCTGCACTGCACTACTGTATATATCAGTGACATAATCCAGAGGTACTATAACTATAAGAGAGCTGCACTGCACTACTGTATATATCAGTGACATAATCTAGAGATACAATAAATATAGAGCTGCACTGCACTACTGTATATATCAATGACATAATCCAGAGGTACTATAACTATAAGAGAGCGGCACTGCACTACTGTATATATCAATGACATAATCCAGTGGTAATATAACTATTAGAGAGCTGCACTGCACTACTGTATATTTCAGTAACATAACCCAGGGGTACTATAACTATTAGAGAGCTGCACTGCACTACTGTATATATCAGTAACATAATCCAGAGGTACTATAACTATAAGAGAGTGACACTGCACTACTGTATATTTAAGTAACATAACCCAGAGGTACTATAACTATAAGAGAGCTGCACTGCACTACTGTATATATCAGTAACATATTCCAGAGATACAATAACTATAAGAGAGTTGCACTGCACTACTGTATATATCAGTGACATAATCCAGAGGTACTATAACTATAAGAGAGCTCCACTACACTACTGTATATATCAGTAACATAACCCAGAGGTACTATAACTATAAGAGAGCTGCACTGCACTACTGTATATATCAGTAACATAATCCAGAGATACTATAACTATAATAGAGCTCCACTACACTACTGTATATATCAGTAACATAATCCAGACGTACTATAACTATAAGAGAGCTGCACTGCGCTACTGTATATATCAGTAACATAAACCAGAGGTACTAAAACTATAAGAGAGCTGCACTGCACTACTGTATATTTCAGTAACATAATCCAGAGGTACTATAACTGTAAGAGAGTTGCACTGCACTACTGTATATATCAGTAACATAATCCAGAGATACTATAACTATAAGAGAGAGGCTTTGCGCCAGTGTATATATCAGTGACAAAATCCAGAGGTACAATAACCATAAGAGGGCGGCGCTGCGCCACTGTATATATCAGTGACATAATCCAGAGGTACAATAACCAAAAAAGAGAGGCGTTGCGCCAGTGTATATATCAGTGACAAAATCAAGAGGTACAATAACCATAAGAGGGTGGCGCCGCGCCACTGTATATATCAGTGACATAATCCAGAGGTACTATAACTATAAGAGAGCTTTACTGCACTACTGTATATTTCAGTAACATAATCCAGGGGTACTATAACTATAAGAGAGCTGCACTGCACTAATATATATATCAGTGACATAATCCAGAGGTCCTATTACTATAAGAGAGCGGCGCTGCACTACTGTATATATCAGTAACATAATCCAGAGATACTATAACTATAAGAGAGCTGCACTGCACTACTGTATATATCAGTAACATAATCCAGAGGTACTATAACTATAAGAGAGCCACGCTGCACTACTGTATATATCAGTGACATAATCCAGAGATACTATAACTATAAGAGAGCGGCACTGCACTAGTGTATATATCAGTGACATAATCCAGAGATACTATAACTATAAGAGAGCGGCACTGCACTAGTGTATATATCAGTAACACAATCCAGAGGTACTATAACTATAAGAGAGCTGCACTGCACTACTGTATATATCAGTGACATAATCCAGAGGTACTATAACTATAAGAGAGCTGCACTGCACTACTGTATATATCATTGACATAATCCAGAGAAACTATAACTATAAGAGAGCTGCACTTCACTACTGTATATATCAATGACATAATCCAGAGGTACTATAACTATTAGAGAGCTGCACTGCACTACTGTATATATTAATGACATAATCCAGAGGTACTATAACTATAATAGAGCTGCACTGCACTACTGTATATATCAGTGACATAATCCAGAGGTACTATAACTATAAGAGAGCTGCACTGCACTACTGTATATATCAATGACATAATCCAGAGGTACTATAACTATAATAGAGCTGCACTCCACTACTGTATATATCAGTAACATAATCCAGAAGTACTATAACTATAAGAGAGCTGCACTGCACTACTGTATATATCAGTGATATAATCCAGAGGTACTATAACTATAAGAGAGCTGCAGTGCACTACTGTATATATCAGTGACATAAGCCAGAGGTACTATAACTATAAGAGAGCTGCACTGCACTACTGTATATATCAGTAACATAATCCAGGGGTACTATAACTATAATAGAGCTGCACTGCACTACTGTATATATCAGTGACATAATCCAGAGATACTATAACATAAAAGAGCTGCACTGCACTACTGTATATATCAATGACATAATCCAGAGGTACTATAACTATAAGAGAGCTGCACTGCACTACTGTATATATCAGTGACATAATCCAGAGATACTATAACTTTAAGAGAGCTGCACTGCACTACTGTATATATCAGTAACATAATCTAGAGGTACTATAACTATAAGAGAGCTGCACTGCACTACTGTATATATCAGTGACACAATCCAGAGGTACTATAACTATAAGAGAGCCGGACTGCACTACTGTATATATCAGTGACATAATCCAGAGGTACTATAACTATAAGAAAGCTGCACTGCACTACTGTATATATCAGTGACATAATCCAGAGGTACTATAACTATAAGAGAGCTGCACTGCACTACTGTATATATCAATGACATAATCCAGAGGTACTATAACTATAATAGAGCTGCACTCCACTACTGTATATATCAGTAACATAATCCAGAAGTACTATAACTATAAGAGAGCTGCACTGCACTACTGTATATATCAGTGACATAATCCAGAGATACTATAACATAAAAGAGCTGCACTGCACTACTGTATATATCAATGACATAATCCAGAGGTACTATAACTATAAGAGAGCTGCACTGCACTACTGTATATATCAGTGACATAATCCAGAGATACTATAACTTTAAGAGAGCTGCACTGCACTACTGTATATATCAGTGACATAATCCAGAGGTACTGTGACATAATCCAGAGGTACTATAACTATAAGAGAGCTGCACTGCGCTACTGTATATATCAGTGACATAAACCAGAGACACTATAACTATTAGAGAGCTGCACTGCACTACTGTATATATTAGTGACATAATCCAGAGGTACTATAACTATAAGAGAGCTGCACTGCACTACTGTATATATCAGTAACACAATCCAGAGATACTATAACTATAATAGAGCTGCACTGCACTACTGTATAAATCAGTGACATAATCTAGAGGTACAATAACTATAAGAGAGCTACACTGCACTACTGTATATATCAGTAACATAATCCAGAGATACTATAACTATAATAGAGCTGCACTGCACTACTGTATAAATCAGTGACATAATCCAGAGGTACAATAACTATAAGAGAGCTGCACTGCACTACTGTATATATCAGTGACATAATCCAGAGGTACTGTGACATAATCCAGAGGTACAATAACTACAATAGAGCTGCACTGCACTACTGTATATATCAGTGACATAATCCAGAGATACTATAACTTTAAGAGAGCTGCACTGCACTACTGTATATATCAGTGACATAATCCAGAGGTACTGTGACATAATCCAGAGGTACTATAACTATAATAGAGCTGCACTGCACTACTTTATATATCAGTGACATAATCCAGAGGTACTATAACTATAAGAGAGCTGCACTGCACTACTGTATATATCAGTAACACAATCCAGAGATACTATAACTATAATAGAGCTGCACTGCACTACTGTATAAATCAGTGACATAATCCAGAGGTACAATAACTATAATAGAGCTGCACTGCACTACTGTATATATCAGTAACATAATCCAGAGGTATTATAACTATAAGAGAGCCGTGCTGCACTACTGTATATATCAGTAACATAATCCAGAGGTATTATAACTATAAGAGAGCTACACTACACTACTGTATATATCAGTAACATAATCCAGAGGTACAATAACTATAAGAGAGCTGCACTGCACTACTGTATATATCAGTAACATAATCCAGAGGTATTATAACTATAAGATAGCTGCACTGCACTAGTGTATATATCAGTGATTTAATCCAGAGGTACTATAACTATAAGAGAGCTGCACTGCACTACTGTATATATCAGTAACATAATCCAGAGGTATTATAACTATAAGAGAGCCACGATGCACTACTGTATATATCAGTGACATAATCCAGAGGTACAATAACCAAAAAAGAGAGGCGTTGCGCCAGTGTATATATCAGTGACAAAATCAAGAGGTACAATAACCATAGAAGGGTGGCGCTGCACTACTGTATATATCAGTAACATAATCCAGAGGTACAATAACTATAAGAGAGCTGCACTGCACTACTGTATATATCAGTGACATAATCCAGAGGTACTATAACTATAAGAGAGCTGCACTGCGCTACTGTATATATCAGTAACATAATCCAGAGGTATTATAACTATAAGAGAGCTACACTACACTACTGTATATATCAGTAACATAATCCAGAGATACTATAACTATAAGAGAGAGGCATTGCGCCAGTGTATATATCAGTGACAAAATCCAGAGGTACAATAACCATAAGAGGGCGGCGCTGCGCCACTGTATATATCAGTGACATAATCCAGAGGTACAATAACCAAAAAAGAGAGGCGTTGCGCCAGTGTATATATCAGTGACAAAATCAAGAGGTACAATAACCATAAGAGGGTGGCACCGCGCCACTGTATATATCAGTGACATAATCCAGAGGTACTATAACTATAATAGAGCTGCACTGCAGTACTGTATATATCAGTAACATAATCCAGAGGTATTATAACTATAAGAGAGCCACGATGCACTACTGTATATATCAGTGACATAATCCAGAGGTACTATTACTATAAGAGAGCGGCGCTGCACTACTGTATATATCAGTAACATAATCCAGAGGTACTATAACTATAATAGAGCTGCACTGCAGTACTGTATATATCAGTAACATAATCCAGAGGTATTATAACTATAAGAGAGCCACGATGCACTACTGTATATATCAGTGACATAATCCAGAGGTACAATAACCATAAGAGGGCGGCGCTGCGCCACTGTATATATCAGTGACATAATCCAGAGGTACAATAACCAAAAAAGAGAGGCGTTGCGCCAGTGTATATATCAGTGACAAAATCAAGAGGTACAATAACCATAAAAGGGTGGCGCCGCACCACTGTATATATCAGTGACATAATCCAGAGGTACTATAACTATAAGAGAGCTTTACTGCACTACTGTATATATCAGTGACATAATCCAGACGTACTATAACTATAAGAGAGCTGCACTGCACTACTGTATATATCAGTAACATAATCCAGTGGTATTATAACTATAATAGAGCTGCACTGCACTACTGTATATATCAGTAACATAATCCAGAGGTATTATAACTATAAGAGAGCCGTGCTGCACTACTGTATATATCAGTAACATAATCCAGAGGTATTATAACTATAAGAGAGCTACACTACACTACTGTATATATCAGTAACATAATCCAGAGGTACAATAACTATAAGAGAGCTGCACTGCACTACTGTATATATCAGTAACATAATCCAGAGGTATTATAACTATAAGATAGCTGCACTGCACTAGTGTATATATCAGTGATTTAATCCAGAGGTACTATAACTATAAGAGAGCTGCACTGCACTACTGTATATATCAGTAACATAATCCAGAGGTATTATAACTATAAGAGAGCCACGATGCACTACTGTATATATCAGTGACATAATCCAGAGGTACAATAACCAAAAAAGAGAGGCGTTGCGCCAGTGTATATATCAGTGACAAAATCAAGAGGTACAATAACCATAGAAGGGTGGCGCTGCACTACTGTATATATCAGTAACATAATCCAGAGGTATTATAACTATAAGAGAGCTGCACTGCAGTACTGTATATATCAATGACATAATCCAGAGGTATTATAACTATAAGAGAGCCACGATGCACTACTGTATATATCAGTGACATAATCCAGAGGTACAATAACTATAAGAGAGCTGCACTGCACTACTGTATATATCAGTGACATAATCCAGAGGTACTATAACTATAAGAGAGCTGCACTGCGCTACTGTATATATCAGTAACATAATCCAGAGGTATTATAACTATAAGAGAGCTACACTACACTACTGTATATATCAGTAACATAATCCAGAGATACTATAACTATAAGAGAGAGGCATTGCGCCAGTGTATATATCAGTGACAAAATCCAGAGGTACAATAACCATAAGAGGGCGGCGCTGCGCCACTGTATATATCAGTGACATAATCCAGAGGTACAATAACCAAAAAAGAGAGGCGTTGCGCCAGTGTATATATATCAGTGACAAAATCAAGAGGTACAATAACCATAAGAGGGTGGCACCGCGCCACTGTATATATCAGTGACATAATCCAGAGGTACTATAACTATAATAGAGCTGCACTGCAGTACTGTATATATCAGTAACATAATCCAGAGGTATTATAACTATAAGAGAGCCACGATGCACTACTGTATATATCAGTGACATAATCCAGAGGTCCTATTACTATAAGAGAGCGGCGCTGCACTACTGTATATATCAGTAACATAATCCAGAGGTACTATAACTATAATAGAGCTGCACTGCAGTACTGTATATATCAGTAACATAATCCAGAGGTATTATAACTATAAGAGAGCCACGATGCACTACTGTATATATCAGTGACATAATCCAGAGGTACAATAACCATAAGAGGGCGGCGCTGCGCCACTGTATATATCAGTGACATAATCCAGAGGTACAATAACCAAAAAAGAGAGGCGTTGCGCCAGTGTATATATCAGTGACAAAATCAAGAGGTACAATAACCATAAAAGGGTGGCGCCGCACCACTGTATATATCAGTGACATAATCCAGAGGTACTATAACTATAAGAGAGCTTTACTGCACTACTGTATATATCAGTGACATAATCCAGACGTACTATAACTATAAGAGAGCTGCACTGCACTACTGTATATATCAGTAACATAATCCAGTGGTATTATAACTATAATAGAGCTGCACTGCACTACTGTATAAATCAGTGACATAATCCAGAGGTACAATAACTATAATAGAGCTGCACTGCACTACTGTATATATCAGTAACATAATCCAGAGGTATTATAACTATAAGAGAGCCGTGCTGCACTACTGTATATATCAGTAACATAATCCAGAGGTACTATAACTATAAAAGAGCTACACTGCACTACTGTATATATCAGTGACATAATCCAGAGGTATTATAACTATAAGAGAGCTACACTACACTACTGTATATATCAGTAACATAATCCAGAGGTACAATAACTATAAGAGAGCTGCACTGCACTACTGTATATATCAGTAACATAATCCAGAGGTATTATAACTATAAGATAGCTGCACTGCACTAGTGTATATATCAGTGATTTAATCCAGAGGTACTATAACTATAAGAGAGCTGCACTGCACTACTGTATATATCAGTAACATAATCCAGAGGTATTATAACTATAAGAGAGCCACGATGCACTACTGTATATATCAGTGACATAATCCAGAGGTACAATAACCAAAAAAGAGAGGCGTTGCGCCAGTGTATATATCAGTGACAAAATCAAGAGGTACAATAACCATAGAAGGGTGGCGCTGCACTACTGTATATATCAGTAACATAATCCAGAGGTATTATAACTATAAGAGAGCTACACTACACTACTGTATATATCAGTAACATAATCCAGAGGTACAATAACTATAAGAGAGCTGCACTGCACTACTGTATATATCAGTGACATAATCCAGAGGTACTATAACTATAAGAGAGCTGCACTGCGCTACTGTATATATCAGTAACATAATCCAGAGGTATTATAACTATAAGAGAGCTACACTACACTACTGTATATATCAGTAACATAATCCAGAGATACTATAACTATAAGAGAGAGGCATTGCGCCAGTGTATATATCAGTGACAAAATCCAGAGGTACAATAACCATAAGAGGGCGGCGCTGCGCCACTGTATATATCAGTGACATAATCCAGAGGTACAATAACCAAAAAAGAGAGGCGTTGCGCCAGTGTATATATCAGTGACAAAATCAAGAGGTACAATAACCATAAGAGGGTGGCACCGCGCCACTGTATATATCAGTGACATAATCCAGAGGTACTATAACTATAATAGAGCTGCACTGCAGTACTGTATATATCAGTAACATAATCCAGAGGTATTATAACTATAAGAGAGCCACGATGCACTACTGTATATATCAGTGACATAATCCAGAGGTCCTATTACTATAAGAGAGCGGCGCTGCACTACTGTATATATCAGTAACATAATCCAGAGGTACTATAACTATAATAGAGCTGCACTGCAGTACTGTATATATCAGTAACATAATCCAGAGGTATTATAACTATAAGAGAGCCACGATGCACTACTGTATATATCAGTGACATAATCCAGAGGTACAATAACCATAAGAGGGCGGCGCTGCGCCACTGTATATATCAGTGACATAATCCAGAGGTACAATAACCAAAAAAGAGAGGCGTTGCGCCAGTGTATATATCAGTGACAAAATCAAGAGGTACAATAACCATAAAAGGGTGGCGCCGCACCACTGTATATATCAGTGACATAATCCAGAGGTACTATAACTATAAGAGAGCTTTACTGCACTACTGTATATATCAGTGACATAATCCAGACGTACTATAACTATAAGAGAGCTGCACTGCACTAATGTATATATCAGTGACATAATCCAGAGGTCCTATTACTATAAGAGAGCGGCGCTGCACTACTGTATATATCAGTAACATAATCCAGAGATACTATAACTATAAGAGAGCTGCACTGCACTACTGTATATATCAGTAACATAATCCAGAGGTACTATAGCTATAAGAGAGCTGCACTGCACTACTGTATATATCAGTAACATAATCCAGACATACTATAACTATAAGAGAGCTGCACTGCACTACTGTATATATCAGTAACATAATCCAGACATACTATAACTATAATAGAGCTGCACTGCACTACTGTATATATCAGTAACATAATCCAGAGGTACTATAACTATAAGAGAGCTGCACTGCACTACTGTATATATCAGTAACATAATCCAGAGGTACTATAACTATAAGAGAGCTGCACTGCACTACTGTATATATCAGTAACATAATCCAGAGGTACTATAACTATAAGAGAGCTGCACTGCACTACTGTATATATCAGTGACATAATCCAGAGATACTATAACTATAAGAGAGCTGCACTTCACTACTGTATATATCAGTGACATAATCCAGATGTACTATAACTATAAGAGAGCTGCACTGCACTACTGTATATATCAGTGACATAATCCAGATGTACTATAACTATAAGAGAGCTGCACTTCACTACTGTATATATCAGTGACATAATCCAGAGGGACTATAACTATAAGAGACCTGCCCTGCACTACTGTATATATCAGTGACATAATCCAGAGGTACTATAACTATAAGAGAGCTGCACTGCACTACTGTATATATCAGTGACATAATCCAGAGATACTATAACTATAAGAGAGCCGGACTGCACTACTGTATATATCAGTAACATAATCCAGAGATACTATAACTATAAGAGACCTGCACTGCACTACTGTATATATCAGTAACATAATCCAGAGGTCCTATAACTATAAGAGACCTACACTGCACTACTGTATATATCAGTGACATAATCCAGAGGTACTATAACTATAAGAGAGCTGCACTGCACTACTGTATATATCAGTGACATAATCCAGAGAAACTATAACTATAAGAGAGCTGCACTTCACTACTGTATATATCAGTGACATAATCCAGATGTACTATAACTATAAGAGAGCTGCACTGCACTACTGTATATATCAATGACATAATCCAGAGGTACTATAACTATAAGAGAGCTGCACTGCACTACTGTATATATCAGTGACATAATCCAGAGGTACTATAACTATAAGAGAGCTGCACTGCACTACTGTA
This sequence comes from Discoglossus pictus, assembly GCA_027410445.1. Lineage (NCBI taxonomy): Eukaryota > Metazoa > Chordata > Amphibia > Anura > Alytidae > Discoglossus > Discoglossus pictus. Next base: position 1,465,877 of record CM050174.1, read on the forward strand.
TATATCAGTGACATAATCCAGAGGTACTATAACTATAAGAGAGCTGCACTGCAGTAGTGTATATATCAGTGATTTAATCCAGAGGTACTATAACTATAAGAGAGCTGCACTGCACTACTGTATATATCAGTAACATAATCCAGGGGTACTATAACTATAAGAGAGCTGCACTGCACTACTGTATATATCAGTAACATAATCCAGGGGTACTATAACTATAAGAGAGCCACGATGCACTACTGTATATATCAGTGACATAATCCAGAGGTACAATAACCAAAAAAGAGAGGCGTTGCGCCAGTGAATATATCAGTGACAAAATCAAGAGGTACAATAACCATAAAAGGGTGGCGCCGCACCACTGTATATATCAGTGACATAATCCAGAGATACTATAACTATAAGAGAGCTTTACTGCACTACTGTATATATCAGTGACATAATCCAGACGTACTATAACTATAAGAGAGCTGCACTGCACTAATGTATATATCAGTGACATAATCCAGAGGTACTATAACTATAAGAGAGCGGCGCTGCACTACTGTATATATCAGTGACATAATCCAGAGGTCCTATTACTATAAGAGAGCGGCGCTGCACTACTGTATATATCAGTAACATAATCCAGAGATACTATAACTATAATAGAGCTGCACTGCACTACTGTATATATCAGTAACATAATCCAGAGGTACTATAGCTATAAGAGAGTTGCACTGCACTACTGTATATATCAGTAACATAATCCAGACATACTATAACTATAAGAGAGCTGCACTGCACTACTGTATATATCAGTAACATAATCCAGAGGTACTATAACTATAAGAGAGCTGCACTGCACTACTGTATATATCAGTGATATAATCGAGAGAAACTATAACTATAAGAGAGCTGCACTTCACTACTGTATATATCAGTGACATAATCCAGATGTACTATAACTATAAGAGAGCTGCACTGCACTACTGTTTATATCAGTGACATAATCCAGACATACTATAACTATAAGAGAGCTGCACTGCACTACTGTATATATCAGTAACATAATCCAGAGGTACTATAACTATAAGAGAGCTGCACTGCACTACTGTATATATCAGTGACATAATCCAGAGAAACTATAACTATAAGAGAGCTGCACTTCACTACTGTATATATCAGTGACATAATCCAGATGTACTATAACTATAAGAGAGCTGCACTGCACTACTGTATATATCAGTGACATAATCCAGAGGTACTATAACTATAAGAGAGCTGCACTGCACTACTGTATATATCAGTAACATAATCCAGAGATACTATAACTATAAGAGAGCGGCACTGCACTACTGTATATATCAGTAACATAATCCAGACATACTATAACTATAAGAGAGCTGCACTGCACTAATGAATATATCAGTAACATAATACAGAGATACTATAACTATAAGAGAGCTGCACTGCACTACTGTATATATCAGTAACATAATCCAGAGGTACTATAACTATAAGAGAGCTGCACTGCACTACTGTATATATCAGTGACATAATCCAGAGATACTATAACATAAAAGAGCTGCACTGCACTACTGTATATATCAATGACATAATCCAGAGGTACTATAATTATAATAGAGCTGCACTGCACTACTGTATATATCAGTGACATAATCCAGATGTACTATAACTATAAGAGAGCTGCACTGCACTACTGTATATATCAGTGACATAATCCAGAGGTACTATAACTATAAGAGAGCTGCACTGCACTACTGTATATATCAGTAACATAATCCAGAGATACTATAACTATAAGAGAGCGGCACTGCACTACTGTATATATCAGTAACATAATCCAGACATACTATAACTATAAGAGAGCTGCACTGCACTAATGAATATATCAGTAACATAATACAGAGATACTATAACTATAAGAGAGCTGCACTGCACTACTGTATATATCAGTAACATAATCCAGAGGTACTATAACTATAAGAGAGCTGCACTGCACTACTGTATATATCAGTGACATAATCCAGAGATACTATAACATAAAAGAGCTGCACTGCACTACTGTATATATCAATGACATAATCCAGAGGTACTATAATTATAATAGAGCTGCACTGCACTACTGTATATATCAGTGACATAATCCAGAGATACTATAACTTTAAGAGAGCTGCACTGCACTACTGTATATATCAGTGACATAATCCAGATGTACTATAACTATAAGAGAGCAGCACTGCACTACTGTATATATCAGTGACATAATCCAGAGATACTATAACTATAAGAGAGCTGCACTGCACTACTGTATATATCAGTGACATAATCCAGAGGTACTATAACTATAAGAGAGCTGCACTGCACTACTGTATATATCAGTAACATAATCCAGAGATACTATAACTATAAGAGAGCGGCACTGCACTACTGTATATATCAGTAACATAATCCAGAGGTACTATAACTATAATAGAGCTGCACTCCACTACTGTATATATCAGTAACATAATCCAGAAGTACTATAACTATAAGAGAGCTGCACTGCACTACTGTATATATCAGTGACATAATCCAGAGATACTATAACATAAAAGAGCTGCACTGCACTACTGTATATATCAATGACATAATCCAGAGGTACTATAATTATAATAGAGCTGCACTGCACTACTGTATATATCAGTGACATAATCCAGAGATACTATAACTTTAAGAGAGCTGCACTGCACTACTGTATATATCAGTGACATAATCCAGAGGTACTATAACTATAAGAGAGCTACACTGCGCTACTGTATATATCAGTGACATAAACCAGAGGTACTATAACTATAATAGAGCTGCACTGCACTACTGTATATATCAGTGACATAATCCAGAGGTACTATAACTATAAGAGAGCTGCACTGCGCTACTGTATATATCAGTGACATAATCCAGAGGTACTATAACTATAAGAGAGCCGGGCTGCACTACTGTATATATCAGTAACATAATCCAGAGATACTATAACTATAATAGAGCTGCACTGCACTACTGTATATATCAGTAACACAATCCAGAGATACTATAACTATAATAGAGCTGCACTGCACTACTGTATATATCAGTAACATAATCCAGAGGTATTATAACTATAAGAGAGCTACACTACACTACTGTATATATCAGTGACATAATGCAGAGGTACCATATCTATAAGAGAGCTGCACTGCGCTACTGTATATATCAGTAACATAATCCAGAGGTATTATAACTATAAGAGAGCTACACTACACTACTGTATATATCAGTGACATAATCCAGAGGTACTATAACTATAAGAGAGCTGCACTGCACTACTGTATATATCAGTGACATAATGCAGAGGTACTATATCTATAAGAGAGCTGCACTGCGCTACTGTATATATCAGTAACATAATCCAGAGGTATTATAACTATAAGAGAGCTACACTACACTACTGTATATATCAGTAACATAATCCAGAGGTACAATAACTATAAGAGAGCTGCACTGCACTACTGTATATATCAGTGACATAATCCAGAGATACTATAACTGTAAGAGAGCTGCACTGCACTACTGTATATATCAGTGACATAATCCAGAGGTACTATAACTATAAGAGAGCTGCACTGCACTACTGTATATATCAGTGACATAATCCAGAGACACTATAACTATTAGAGAGCTGCACTGCACTACTGTATATATCAGTAACACAATCCAGACATACTATAACTATAATAGAGCTGCACTGCACTACTGTATATATCAGTGACATAATCCAGAGGTACTATAACTATAAGAGAGCTGCACTGCACTACTGTATATATCAGTGACATAATCCAGAGACACTATAACTATTAGAGAGCTGCACTGCACTACTGTATATATCAGTAACACAATCCAGACATACTATAACTATAATAGAGCTGCACTGCACTACTGTATATATCAGTGACATAATCCAGAGGTACTATAACTATAAGAGAGCTACACTGCACTAATGTATATATCAGTGACATAATCCAGAGGTCCTATAACTATAATATAGCTGCACTGCACTACTGTATATATCAGTAACATAATCCAGAGGAACTATAATTATAAGAGAGCTACACTGCACTACTGTATATATCAGTGACATAATCCAGAGGTCCTATAACTATAATATAGCTGCACTGCACTACTGTATATATCAGTAACATAATCCAGAGGTACTATAACTATAAGAGAGCTACACTGCACTAATGTATATATCAGTGACATAATCCAGAGGTCCTATAACTATAATATAGCTGCACTGCACTACTGTATATATCAGTGACATAATCCAGAGGTACTATAACTATAAGAGAGCTGCTCTGCACTACTGTATATATCAGTGACATAATCCAGAGGAACTATAATTATAAGAGAGCTACACTGCACTACTGTATATATCAGTGACATAATCCAGAGGTCCTATAACTATAATATAGCTGCACTGCACTACTGTATATATCAGTGACATAATCCAGAGGTACTACAATGATAAAACAGAGGCGCTGCACCACTGTATATATCAGTGACATAATCCAGACGTACTATTTCTATAAAAGAGCTACACTGCTCTACTATTAGAGATCTGCAGTGCTCTATTGTATATATCAGTGACATAATCCAGAGGTACTACAGCATAACTATAAAATAGCGGGGCTGCACTACTGAATATATCAGTGACATAATCCTAGGATACTATAACTCTAAGAAGGCCAAAATATTTGAGTTTCAGCATCATGATCATACCTCCTAGTAAACAGTTTGTCTTGATTTCCTGAAGTATTGATCTTTTGGATCTTCATGCAGTCCAAGGGACTCTAAACAGACTTGTCTAACACCACAATTTAAAGGCTTCAATTGTACAGCGCTCAGATTTCTTTATGGTCCAGCTCTCACATCCGTACGTTACTACTGGGAATACCATAGTTCGAACTATTCCTGCCCAGAAGCAAACAACTTTTAATTTCATGACTACAGTCACCATCTGCAGAGATCTTGGATCCAAGGAAAATAAAATCTGTCACTGCCTCTGCTTCGTCCCCGTCTAATTGCCAGAAAGTAAGATTGCAGTTTGCCATGATCTTCGTCTTTTTAACGTTGAGCAGCAGGCCAGCCTCTGCACTCTCATCTTTTACCCTCATCAGTAGGTCCTTTAGTTCCTCCTCACTTTCAGCCATCAGAGTAGTATCATTGGCGTATCTAAGGTTGTTGATATTCCTTCCAGCAATACTGATTCCGGGTTTGGAAACATCCAGTCTAGCCTTCCGAAGGACGTATTCTGCATATAAGTTGAATAAATAAGTTGACAATATACAACCTTGTCGCACTCCTTTTACGATCTTGAACCATTCTGTTGTCCCATGTTCGGTTCTGACCATGGCTTTTGGTCGGCATACAGATTCTTTAGGAGGAGGATGAGATGGTCTGCTCCCATCTCTTTAAGGACTTGCCACATTTTGTTGGTATCCACACAGTCAAAGGCTTTAGAATAGTCTATGAAGCAGAAATACATGTTTTTTGGGACTCTCTTGCTTTCTCTTTTATCAATTGGATATTGGCAATTTGATCTCTTGTGTCTCTTCCTCTGCGGAAACCGGCTTGCACATCTGGTAGTTTGTGGACCATATATTGCTGGCATGTGAAATGAGTGCAACTGTTCGATAATTGGAGCACTCTTTGGCACTGCCTTTTTTGGGGATTGGGATGTAGACTGACCTTTTCCAGTCGATTGGCCATTGTTGAGTTTTCCAAATGTGTTGGCATAAGGCAAGAAACACTTTCACAGCATCATCCTGTAGAATTTTGAATAGTTGAATTGGGATTCCATCACCTCCTGCAGCCTTATTATCAGCAAGACATCCTAGGGCCCATCTTAATTCACTCTCCAAGATGTCTGGCTCCAGCTCATTGGACAAACTATTGAGGTCATCACTGCTGTTAAGATCCTTCCTGTATAGATCTTCAGAGTATTCCTGCAACCTCTTCTCGATCTGATCTTCTTCTCTTAAGTCCCTAACATTTTTGTCTTTTATCACATTCACTTTTGCATTAAAGGTTACTTTTAGGTTCCCAATTTTCTTGAAGAGATCTCTTGATTTACCTATTTGGTTATCTTCTTCAATCTCTTTACATCGCTCATTGTAGAATGTCTACTTGCTCCTCTGGAATTCTGCATTCAGTTGGACAAATCTATTCTTAACTCCACTACCTTTTGCTTTCGTTCTTTCCTGGGCTACTTCCAAAGCCTCATCAGACAGCCAGTTTGTCTTCTTACTTTTCTTTCTTTTAGGGGTATTCTTTCTTGCTGTTTCCTGGATTATGTTGCAAACTTCGGTCCAAAGTTCTTCAGGCATTCTATCTTCCATGTCTAGTTCCTTAAATCTATTCGTTACTTCCACTGCATACTCACAAGGTATATTATTTATTTCATATCTAATTGTGCTGATAGTTTTCCCTATTTTCTTCAGTTTAATTTTCAACTTTGCAGTAAGAAGCTCATGGTCTGAGCCGCAGTCAGCTCCAGGTCTTGTTTTTGCTGACTCTATAGAGATCCTCCATCTTTGGCTGCAAAGTATATAGTCAATCTGATTTCTATGTTGTCCATCTTGTGATGGACATGTGTAGAGTCGTCTTGGAGGCTGTTGGAAGAGGTGTTTGCTACGACCAGAAAATTATCTTGACAGAATTCTACTAATCTATGACCTGCTTCATTTTGTACTCCGAGGCCAAAGTTGCCAGTTATTCCAGGTGTCCTTTGGTTCCCTTCTTTAGCATCCAATCTCGTTTGACGATAGTAGCATCTTTTCTTTGTGTTATATCTATGACGTGTTGAATGTCTTCGTAGAACTGGACAACTTCAGTCTCTTCAGCATCCGTGGTTGGAGCATAGACTTGGAACACTGTGATATTAAATGGCTTGCCTTGAATTCAAATTGAAATCATTGTCATTTATTGGGTTGTAACCCGAGCACTGCTTTGGCCACTCTTTGATTGACTAGGATGGCTACTTCATTTCTTCTGCGGGATTCTTGACCACAGTAGAAGATCTAGTGGTTGTCTGATGTGAAATGTCCCATTCCATTTAAGTTCACCAATTCCCAGGATATAAATGTTTATCCTTGTCATCTCATTCTAGACCACATCTAGTTTGCCTTGGTTCATAGTTCTAACATTCTAGGTTCTTATTATGCATTGATTTTTGCAGCATCAAACTTTCCTTACTCCTCCGGACACATCCACAGATGGGTGCCCTTTCGGCTTTGGCCCAACCACTTCATTAGATCTGGTGTTACTTGTACTTGCCCTCTGCTCTTCCTCAGTAATGTGATAGGCACCTTCTGACCTGAGGGGATAATCTTACAGTGCCATATCGTTATGTCTCTGGTTGTGCCTGTCCATACAGTTTTCATAGCAAATATACTGGAGTGGGTTGTCATTTCCTTCTCCAGTGGACCGCGATTTGTCTGATCTCTCTGCTATGACCTGCCCATCTTGATTGACCCTACGTGCTATAGCTCATAGCTTCATCGAAGTACACAAAGCCCCTTCACCACAACAAGGTAGCGATCCTGAAAGGGTATATATACATATATATATATATATATATATATATACATATATATATATATATATATATATATATATATATATTGTGGCATAGAGCCCCTTTAGAAGCCGATCTGGAGGTAAAAGCATTTATTCCAGCAGGGAGTGAGTTAACCCCTGCTATAAAAGGCTCCCTTGGAGAAATGGGAGTGGTTCCTGCCAGAAGGCTGTCTGTGAGACAGTGTGTGGAGCTGCAGGCTTGGAGCCTGGGAGACACAGGACCAAGTGAGGAAAGGCCTGAGCTGGAGTTGGTGAGCAGAGGCCGATGCTCCAAGCATGTGTTTCAAAAGTGCAGTCCAGTAAGAGACCCCAGAAAGGTGATTACCCGGTAGGGAAACGGCTGCAGAGGGAGAGAGAGACTTCTCCAACCAGAAGAGTGAGGGAGAGAGAGAAACTGCCCCAACCAAAGGAGCAAGAGAGGATGACTACAGGCAAATAACTCCTGAGAAGTAATCCCTGAGAGAAGAGGGACCTACTGAGTCCAATTCAGAGTGAACTGTGTGCGTTAAGGATGCTGGATTTATATACAATGCTGAAGTGTAAATGAAGTGTATTAAGAGTGTAAAAGACTCCTGTTAAGGTTAAGAGTTGGTTAAAACAGGGCACTGACCCCATGAGTGGTAGTGTTCTGTCACAATATATATATATAAAATGGGTGTTTGTATATATGCATGTGTGTGTATATATATATATATATATATATATATATATATATATACACAGTGGATCTAAAAAGTCTACACCCCTGTTAAAATGTCAGGTTTCTATGCTGTAAAAAAATGAGACAACGATAAATCATTTCAGAACTTTTTCCACGTTTAATGTGATCTATAAACTGCACAACTCAATTGAAAAACAAACTGAAATCTTTTAGGTAGAGGGAAGAAAAAATATTTTAAAAAAATAATATGGTTGCATAAGTATGCGCACCCATAAACTAATACTTTGTTGAAGCACCTTTTGATTTTATTACAGCACTCAGTCTTTTTGGTTATGTCTATCAGCATGGCACATTTTGACTTGGCAAGATTTGCCCACTCTTCTTTGCAAAAACACTCCAAATCTGTCAGATTGCAAAGGGGACCTCCTGTGCACAGCCCTCTTCAGATCAACCCACAGATTTTCAATCGGATTCAGGTCTGGGCTCTGGCTGGGCCATTCCAAAACGTTAATCTTCTTCTGGTGAAGCCATTCCTTTGTTGATTTGGATGTATGCTTTGGGTCGTTGTCATGCTGAAAGATGAAGTCCCTCTTCATGTTCAGCTTTCTAGCAGAAGCCTGAAGGTTTTGTGCCAATATTGCCACCACCATGCTTCACTGTGGGTATGGTGTTCTTTTGGTGATGTGCAGTGTTGTTTTTGCGCCAAACATATCTTTTGGAATTATGGCCAAAAAGTTCAACCTTGGTTTCATCAGACCATAAAACCTTTTCCCACATGCTTTTGGAAGACTTCAGATGTGTTTTTGCAAAATGTAGCCTGGCTTGGATGTTTTTCTTCGTAAGAAAAGGCTTTCGTCTTGCCACTCTACTCCAAAGCCCAGACATATGAAGAATACGGGAGATTGTTGTCACATGTACCACACAGCTAGTACTTGCCAGATATTCCTGCAGCTCCTTTAATGTTGCTGTAGGCCTCTTGGTAGCCTCCCAGATCAGTTTTCTTCTCGTCTTTTCATAAATTTTGGAGGGAGCTCCAGTTCTTGGTAATGTCACTGTTGTGCCATATTTTCTCCACTTGACGATGACTGTCACTGTGTTCCATGGTATATCTAATGCCTTGGAAATTCTTTTGTACCCTTCTCCTGACTGATACCTTTTAATAATGAGATCCCTCTGATGCTTTGGAAGCTCTCTGTGGACCATGGCTTTTGCTGTGGGATGCTGTAACGGAACCCATCACTGTTTTACCCTGTTTTATGATTATTATGGTTAAAATATGATCCTACTATTATACTGTATGTATGTTGGTTTATGCTCTGCAGAATATTAGCCCATACTATTGCAGACCTTGGCATGGAAGATAATCCTGTTACAGAGACTCATAAGATAAGAAAGTCTATTGTTTAAAGTGTTTTCATTCTCAGCCATAAGAACAAAGAAGGATGATCTAATCCATGTATGATTGTATCAAAGTTGCCAGGTAGCCTCAGGGAGGTGTGACCCACCTATTGTCCCTCTATGTGTATTGTGTGGTCAACTATAAGGGATGTGCATTGCCTGTGAAATGTCTGTGTGTTATGGGTAAAAGATACTTTTACTAACTTTTGAACCCCTGGTCTGATTCATGCCATTTTTTAATAAGTTGTTCCACAATTTATGTTGTTCATAAAAATGTAAGTTTTATTTATGTACTATGTAAAATCATAAAGTTATAAAAATGTATAAAAATGTGTAAGTTTTAGCTGGGAGATAATTGAGTAGATACAGTAATAAACTCAATTATCTCTCAAGTAGAGGGGAGGGAAACTGTGGGCGTTACTATTGTGTTATTGGTTGTTTATACCTGCCCCTGGGTGTGTTCTGTTTACCTGACTGTAATAAAAACCAGGCTGGGTGTGCCAGCAACAGAGTTCACTGCTTGACCCTCAAAAACGTAGCCTTGTCTGGTTCTTGGAGGGGATCGCTATATCATACTGGGGATTGCTATGCTTTTGCATACTCCCTGGAGCTGTAACTACTGAACCCTTGTTCCTGATGTACTCTCGTTGGAGGAGAGGTCTTCCCCACACGATCCTGGATGCTGGAGATTCATACAGGGTGGAAGGAAGATGGCGCGACTCCAGTTAAGCTACGGCGGTTGTAAAGTCTGTGGTGGTTGTGGTGTCCGGTGCGGTGCTTGTAGGCCTCGACGCAAACTAGGACGCGTCCATCAACGGAGGTACCCGGTCGGGGGGGCCAGTAGATCTGTTACATTCATCTCCCCTTCGGGGGGAAGTCTAACCAGGCACCTGACCTTCTGCCGGTCAGTGCCTCCGTTAGACGATCCACCAACCCACAATAAACCAGTGCTAGAGCAGCCCACCCACAACAACAAAGTGCAAGAGCAGCCCACCCACAACAAACCGTTACTGTACCTGGATATTTCGCTGTGGTGATGGGGCAACACGCTGCGGGGACTTGAGGGGCAGAGGCCAGCGGCACTCTGCCCTGATGCCAGCTCTTCTGCTGGTATAACCTGCAGGACATCCTGCTCTGTACAAGGGACAAAGGGAGGGCAGAGGCCGACTGCACTCTGCCCCGCTGTCAGCTCTTCTGCTGGGGTACTTGGGACATATTCCGGCTCAGTAGCCTGGGAAACGTGGGGGTCAGTGGGGGTTACCATTTCCTCTGTTAACCCTGGGGCCACATTAGAAGTTAGCTGGGGAGGGAAATTTGTACTTACCCCCTCCTCCGGTTGTCCCAGTGAGGGTAGTTGGGGATCTGGACAGGCTGTAGGCGCAGAGACCACGGTCCCATCTGCCCTGTCTGGGAGATTGGTGTCTCCCCTTGTCAGGGTAAACTGTCGCTGGGGAGGAAGGACACCTTCTGCCCCCTGTGGTTCACACTGCCGCTGGGGGGGAAGGACGACACCTTCTGCCCCCTGGGGTTCACACTGCCGCTGGGGGGGGGGAGGACGACACCTTCTGCCCCCTGGGGTTCACCCTGCCGCTGGGGGGGAAGGACAACACCTTCTTCCCCCTGGGGTTCACACTGCCGCTGGGGGGGAAGGACGACACCTTCTGCCCCCTGGGGTTCACACTGCTGCTGGGGGGTAAGGACGACACCTTCTGCTCCCTGGGGTTCACACTGCCGTTGGGGTGGAAGGACGACACCTTCTGCCCCCTGGGGTTCACACTGCCGCTGGGGGGGAAGGACGACACCTTCTGCCCCCTGGGGTTCACACTACCACTGGGGGGGAAGGACGACACCTTCTGCCCCCTGGGGTTCACACTGCCGCTGGGGGGGAAGGACGACACCTTCTGCCCCCTGGGGTTCACACTGCCGCTGGGGGGAAGGATGACACCTTCTGCCCCCTGTAGGGCCCCTAGAGAGACCTCGGTCCCATCTCTACCTGCCATCTGGAGGTCATCCCAGGACCAGTCAATGAAGTCTGGTTCTGCTTGTCGAGTAGGCACGAAGCTGAGCAGGTGTTGGTAGTCCTGCTCCAGCTCCCACTCTCTCGTTACCAGGTGGGTCATGTCTTTGCTCACCTCGCCTTCGTCATCCCAGACATACATGCCCATCCGGTAGTCGTAGATGTCCCAAAACCTAGACCCCTCCATGCTGCCAAGATCAATGTCGTCCTCCAAGGCCTCCCATAATAAACCCGGGCCATCATAATCATCCCCCTCCGGTAAGTCGTGTTCAGCCGTCCAGGGGGTAAGTCGAATGGTATGCCACCAGAGGGCCTGGTATGCGTTGTCTAGCCAGATCTCTCGCCGTACCAGGGTCTCTAGTCTTGTCACCCACTCATCCAGGGGCTGCTCTCCCAATAGATACATCCGCATCGCCACACGCTTCTGTAGCCGCTGCTCATCACTGGGGAGACTCTCACCTCGCCGCCATTGGGCATCTTCCAGGGCATCATACCAGAGTTCCTTTCTGTCTGCATCCCTGTAGTCCGCGGCCTCCTCCTCATCCTTATCATGGAACGCTGTCCGAAAACTAGCCGGTTCCATCCTGCTGTAGCCAGGGGCGCTGTACGGATAGTAGCGTTGCCCTCAATTTGTAACTCCAAACGTTACCGGTGTCTCCGTGCTGCTTTTCCTCTTACTAGGACGCCATCCCACCACTGCCAGCCAATGTAACGGATCTACTGGCACCCCGACCGGGTACCTCCGTTGATGGACGCTTCCTAGTTTGCGTCGAGGCCTTCAAGCACCACACCGGACACCACAACCACTACAGACTTTACAACCGCCGTAGCTTAACTGGAGCCGCGCCGTCTTCCTTCCACCCTGTATGAATCTCCAGCATCCAGGATCGTGTGGGGAAGACCTCTCCTCCAATGAGAGTACATCAGGAACAAGGGTTCAGTAGTTACAGCTCCAGGGAGTATGCAAAAGCATAGCAATCCCCAGCATGATATAGCGATACCCTCCAAGAACGAGACGAGGCTACGTTTTTGAGGGTTAAGCAGTGAACTCTGTTGCTGGCACACCCAGCCTGGTTTTTATTACAGTCAGGTAAACAGAACACACCCAGGGGAAGGTATAAACAACCAATAACACAATAGTAACGCCCACAGTTTCCCTCCCCTCTACTTGAGAGATAATTGAGTTTATTACTGTATCTACTCCATTATCTCCCAGCTAAAACTTACACATTTTTATACATTTTTATAACTTTATGATTTTACATAGTACATAAATAAAACTTACATTTTTATGAACAACATAAATTGTGGAACAACATATAAAAAAATGGCATGAATCAGACCAGGGAAAAAGTTCTGAAATCATTTATCGTTGTCTCATTTTTTTACAGCACAGAAACCTGAAATTTTAACAGGGGTGTGTAGACTTTTTATATCCACTGTATATCACATATATAGTTGTGAGCATACGAGCCGTTGCTCACGCTTGTGGGCTCGCACAGTGAGGCGGCAAGAACTGCGTCCCTCGCAAAGCGAGGGACGCAGTTCCCCGCAAATGCGGGTCCTCGCTAAGCGAGGGGCCGCATTTACGTTGGTGGAGCATCCCACCTCGGCTGTGTTTGTCCGCAAATGAGGATACTCGCGAAGCGAGGGGCCGCATTTGCGGTGGTGGAAGGTCCAACGTCGGCTGTGTTGTTAACACACACGCAAGACTTAATAAAAAAAAACTCAAAGACGCATCACACGCGGTTAACACACATACGCGCGATTTAGAAAAAAATCAACTGCGTCGTACACATAAAATTCAACTGCATCCCTCGCAAAAAATACGGCCTCCTCGCAAAAAAATACGGCCGCGAAATGACCCATTCCCAACACGCAAAACAGGCCAAAAACGGCGCACATGAAAAAATCAGAAACACAAGAAATAAACACAACAAACCCATAAAAAGCTTACTTACAGCAAGAGGGGGCATCTGGCATCTCGAAAAGTTAATTTACACGTCCATTTAAGTCCAAAAAACAAGTTTAAACTGCCGAAAATCACCTAAGCGAGGGAAAAAATGGCTGCCGAACAAAACGAAAATGAGGCTTCAGACGTAACTATACTACAGTGAGTCGCAAAACTGAAACACATACTATGCGGAACGTACCACACTGATATTAACCACCATTTTGAAAACTACTACGCATAAAATGGCGGATGGAACGCAAATTGTAAGCTGGAACGCAAATAGTGCATGCGTATTGCGTTCTAACGGTCTGAGGCACTTGAAAGTTTATAAATACTGCCTACTTTCCAGAAAATTCTACATTTCTACTCAGGTGATGAACGGAGTGACTGGATAGTTACTTGAGAAGAGAATTGTTTCCTAATTTCCTGATTTACATTGTGCAAATTACAACTGAGAGGTAAGCTATAATATATTACATTTTATTATCAAGACAGGACAACAAAAAAAAATACTTTAACTATGAAAATGTGATTTATGTATAGTGACGTGATTTATGTGTATAGCCCCTACAACAAACTAATCTTAACCCAAACTAATTAAATAAGTATATTTAAATGACATAAAAAAAAAACAACTTTAACTATTAAAATATGATTCATGATCAAGACAGAAAAAAAAAAAAAAAACTTTAACTATGAAAATTTGATTCATGTATAGTGATATGTGACATGCACATTTATTTGTGTACGCCCTAAAACAAACTAATGTTAATTGAAACTAATTAAATAAGTATATTTAAATGACATTAATTTAATGCAATTCAATATATAACCTAGAGCTCAATCTTTCTCCTTTTTTTTAATATTCAAACAGACTCTGCATCAACAGCGTCACTCAAGAATTTGCGCGGTGCATTGTGAACCACAATTCCTTTTAAAGAACACCAAGAAAGAAGAAGAGGTAAGATAGAAAAATACATTACATGCTGAAAAAGAACATGCTTTGCTAAATCAAAAAGAAGAAATATACAATTAACCATTTCACTTTCTTTTTCAAACAGACACTACAAGAAGACTGGCGGATTAAGATTGACAGGAGGGGACCCTCTGTCATCCGACACTTCAATCAAGGTAAAGTATAACAAGTAGAAAAAATAAAAAAACGTTATGTTTATTGGCCGCTAATATAATAAATGCAGCAACCAAAAAGTAGTAAACACAAAATAGGATAATGCTACAAACATTGCCATAAGATCCAAAATAAAAAAAAAAACATTCTTTTTCACTGTTGAAAAACATTTAACCTTCATAAAAAAGACTTATTAAGCAAATAAAGTATGCAACATAGGGTACACACAAAATAGGATTGTACGAAAAATCACACAAACACATAGCAAACTAAATTAAAAATTATTCTTTAATGTTTAAGAACATATAAGCCTTACAAAGAAGCCTAAATAAGCATACCAAAAGTGGTGGACACAAAATAGGATAATGCTAAAAACATTGCCATCAGATACAAAATTGTAAAAATATTCATTTTCACTGTAGAAAAACATTTAACCTTCATAAAAAAGACTAATTAAGCAACTAAAGTATGCAACATATGGTAGACACAGAATAGGATTGTACCAAAAATCACACAAACACATAGAAAAGTCAATTAATATTCTTATTTACTGTTTACGAAGCTATAAGCCTTACAAACAAGTCTAAATTAGTATAGCAAAAGTGGTGGACACAAAACAGGATAATGCTAAAAACATTGCAATCATAAAAAAAATAAGAAAAACATTAATAATTACAGTATAAAAAAGGATAACTGGAATATACAAATACATTTAAAGAATTTTTAAAAGGTTGCACAAAAAACAGCATAGCAGAAAAAATTCACCATAACAGATACAATACACCAAAATAATGAAATTTGTTATTCATTACAAATACATTAAAATCAAATAACATTTTCATTTTTCTTTTACAAGAGACACTGCGTGAAGACCATCGGACGAGGACTTTCAACAGAGGACCAGACCATCGGACAAGGACTTTCAACAGAGGACCAGACCATCGGAGGAGGACTTTCAACAGAGGACCAGACCATCGGACGAAGACTTTCAACAGAGGACCAACAAAGATTCTCCTTGAAATCACACTTCAACCAAGGTACAGTATAACAAGTAAAAAAAGAGAAAACTAAATAAACATGTTTGCTCTGCATCCATGTCAACGAAAAAAAAAAAAAAAAGAACAACCACCACTAATTTTTACCAAAATATAACTGACACATTTCTCATCTACCTCTTATTTGTCTTTTATGGACAATAATGTTTAACAGTAAATCCAAACTTCAATGTAGCCAGAACAAAAAAAAATTTGCATAGTCCACAAAAGGCTCAAAACACAGACTCAATAAAATTTGTCATTCTAAATTTCCAGTCCTAATGTACAATATTAAGTATAAAACCTAACCACACACATAAAATACAATAGTACTACAAAAAGTAGTAACACCCAAAAAACAACAATAGAAACATTTTCAGAGCACCAACATATAAGCCTTGAAATAAAATATAAAAATACTATTATAACAATCCCATGTACAATAAAATACAAAAACTAATTTCTGCCCTCTACTATCCCTATAAGCCAAAAAAAAAAAAAAAAACATAGTCCAGAAAAGTCACAAAACACAGAGTCAATGAAATTTGGCATTCTAAATTACCAGTCCTAATGTACAATATTAACCATACAAAGTAACCATACACATAAAATAGAATAGGGCTACAGATAGTACTAACAACAAAAAAACAATAGAAACATGTTTACAGCCCCATATATAATATAAAAATACTATTAGAACAATCCCCTGTATGATAAATTACAAAGACTAATTTCTGCCCTCTACTAGCCCTATAAGCCAAAAGTACAACAAACAAAAAAAATACACCTACTATATCTACAAGAAACTATAGTGTAATTACCTTAAGTATGCTATGCATGTAAGGCAAAAAATACAACCTACGACAAAAAGTAAAAGCAAAAAAATTAAAAACACTTATTTAACAGTACTAAGAAAGTACCGCTACAATCAACTAGAATCACATAGAAACAAACTGTTGATAAAAAAAATTTGTAGAAACAAACTTAACATCTCAAAATAAACTAATGATACATAATTTTTTTTTTACAGATTAACATGGTTGATAACGAGAGTAAACAAGAAAAGAGAAGACGGCAAGCTAGAGAACGATGACAGAGAGCAGACTTCCAGCAGACACCGGAGCAGAAGGAAATTCGACGAGAAAAAGAACGCAAAAGACTTGCAAGCAAAAGACTATCAGCTGCAAAAATTTAAGATACGCCAAAAAAAGCTACCAAGCAAATAAAGCATTTAGAACCTGTTCCTCAAACATCAGATGACATTTTACCTGAAAAAATAAAAGAGATACCAAAAAAGCCACCAAAAAACAAAGCATTTAGAACCTGTTCCTGAAACATTACATGACATTTTATCTAAACCAATAGAAGATATACCAAGAAAAGCCACAAAAAAACAATGCATTTAGAACCTGTTGTTGAAACATTACATGACATTTCACCTGATGAATATGAAAGTCAAACTGCTATATGCTTTGCAAATTGTCCTTTACTCAAGTCTTTAGCAGTAGAGGTTCATAGTTGTGGGGACATGACTACTCAATGTCAGTTTTCTGAGGCTTTTTATTTTAAACAGGAGAGACCCAGAGATGGCCACTTTATTAGTTGCTGTCAAAAAGGCAAGTTCAAACTTCCAGAAAGAAAATAATTTCCAATCTATTTACAAAACATTATGACTGAACCTACTTTTCCAAACTACAAAAATTTTAAGACAAACATAAAATCCTACAATAGTGCCATATCCTTTGCATCTATGGGGGCAACATTAGCTGCTAATGTACCAGGACATGGTCCTTACTGTTTTAAAGTCCAAGGCCAAAGTTATCATCAGACTTCACATTTACATCCAGAGGAAGGAGAGCAAAGAAAATTCGCTCAACTATATGTCCTAGATACAATGGAAGCTGTTGACCAACGTATGCAGATGGAAGAAAATAAAAAAATGCTTACCCAGTGTTTTTATAAAGCTAAATAACATTATGGACAATAACCCCTACAGTAAAGCTTATAAAAAATTGGCAGAAGTAGAAAATAAACAACAACTTCATGCACAAAGACATCAATTACCAATGCCAAAGGTTAATATGGTGCTTAAAAAAGACAGATATACTGATAAACGTTGTTATAACTTGCCAACATCAAATGAGGTTGCAATGGAGTTTCAAAATGATGAAGGAGAACCACCATTTCAAAGAGACATTAGAATATATCCCAGAAATGAGGAGCAACCATTCATTAATATGAGTATCTTAAGTCCAAATTTAGATCCAATGACATATCCCATTTTTTTCCCACACGGAGAAGCAGGTTGGCAACCAAAATTAACACTTCCCAGTTACCCAAATGCTAAAGCCAGAATCCGAAATAATGTTTCTGTGCTTGAATTTAAAGTAGCTCAAATTGCCATTCGAAATACATTTAATCCAATTTTATGTGGTGGAAAACTAACACAACAATGGATTATTGATTCCTATTTGCAAGTTAAGGCCAATAATTTAAACTTTATAAAATATCAACAAGATAAACTATGTGTAGAACAATATTCGGGACTAATGGACTATGTTGCTGACGTGGCTACAAGCAGAGACATGACAGCTGGCAAAGCCATCATTTTACCATCTTCCTTTCAAGGATCTCCTCGAAATATGAGAGAAAGATACAATGATGCTATGGCTAATGTCACCAAATTTGGCAAACCCGATTTATTTCTTACATTTACATGTAATCCACAATGGCCAGAAATGACTCAACATTTACTTCTTGGACAAATTGCTTCCGACAGACCAGATTTAGTAGCCAGAGTTTTTAAGATTAAATTAAATGAATGAATACGTGACATCGCTATAAGTCAGTTATTTGGCAAATGTCTTGCTTATGTATATACCATTTAATTTAAAAAAAGAGGCCTTCCACATGCACATCTTCTGATAATACTTCAAGAAAAATATAAATTAGATACTTCTGACAAAGTGGATGCAGTCATTGTTGCTGAACTACCAGATTCAGTACTATATGGTAGACTATATGAGATTGTTACTCATCGCATGATTCATGGACCCTGTGGTGATCTTAATCCACAATCACCATGTATGGAAAATAATAAATGTTCCAAAGATTTTCCAAAAGATTATAGAGACAAAACCTATGCCAATTGTGATGGCTATCCACTTTATAAAAGAAGAGAACGAGATAGTGCTATTATTCGTAGAAAAAAAGTTGACAATAGATATGTAGTACCCTACAATCCACATTTACTCATGAAGTATAATGCCCACATCAATGTAGAAGCCTGCATTTCCATCAAATCCATTAAATATGTCTACAAATATATTTGCAAAGGCTATGATGCAGCTACTGTAGTCGTCAAAAGTGCAGACAACCCTGAAAGTAGTGAGTTAGTACTTGATGAACTTGCATCTCATGTAGATGCTCGCTATGTCAGTGTGTGCCAGAAGCTATGTGGCGGCTTTTAACATTTGAAATGCATGATAGATCACATGCAGTATATAGGTTAGCAGTACATTTGCCACAAAGACATTTAGTGTATTTCCATGCTGGAAATTAAAGTAATGCATTGGCCCAAAGTGAAGATCGTCACACTACACTAACTGCATGGTTTGAATTAAATTCCACAGATTCACAAGCAACACAATTCTTATATATTGAAATTCCATATCACTATGTTTTTGTGAATGGATTATGGAGACCGAGAAAAAGCAGAGGCAATAAAATAATCCCAAGAACTTACACAGTCAGTCCAAGAGATGTTGAACGTTTTTGCTTACGGATATTACTTTTAAATGTTGATGGAGCACAAAGTTTTGAACACTTAAGAACTGTTAATGACATAGTATATGTATCCTTTCATTTAGCTGCAAGACATAGAAACTTACTAACTGATGATACAGAATGGGAAAGATGTTTAGAAGAAGCAGCACAATGTCAAATGCCATGGCAGATGAGAGAACAATTTGCATTTATTTGTATCTTCTCAAATGCTCCAAATACATTAGCTTTGTGGGAGACATTTAAAAGTAATATGGCTGAAGACTTTATGCGACGATACAATGAACCGATTGCACACTTAAAAGCGTTAATGAAAATCCAAGAAGTATTTTTAACTCATGGATTAAGTTGTGCAAGTTTTAATTTGCCTGATCCAGGTCTTATAGATGACATAAACTTTGAAGACTATGACATTCAACTACAAGTAAAAAGAACAGAAGAAAGACTTGCAACTTTAAATAAGTTACAATTGCAAACATTTAATGCCATTACAAATGCAATAGATGATGACATGGTGACAGAGCGTTATTTCTATCTTGATGGACCTGGCAGATCAGGAAAAACTTATCTATATAATTTATTAATAAGTTCTGTACAAGCACAAGGTCAAATATCAATGGCGTTTACCACTACTGGAATTGCTGCACTTTTGTTAGAAGATGGAAGAACTGTACATAGTGGCTTTAAACTGCCAGTGCCTATTTTAGAAACTTCTGTGTCAGATATTCACATGACATCATTACAAGCAAAGAAATTGAAAAAATGTAAATTAATTATAATAGATGAGGCCACAATGATGTCATGCTATGCCCTCCAATGTATTGACCCTTTTGCTTCGTGAAGTCATGGATAATACTTTTCCATTTGGTGGAAAGGTAATGTTGTTTGGTGGCGATTTTAGACAAACATTACCTGTCGTTGTACATGGAAATCGAACTGACATTATCGAAACCTGTATAAAGTCAAGCACACTATGGAAACATTTTACCCATCTTCAACTGCAACAAAATATGAGATCAGAAGGCCAAACTGATTTCAATGATTGGCTTATTAAAATTGGAGAAGGCAGAACAGAAAAAATACCACATTTACCTGACGACACTGTAGAGATCCCACCTCTTATGATTTGTCACCAAGATATTATATCGGCTATATTTGAAGGTAGCATAAATAACCAGGAATATTCCGAGCTTGCCAACCAAGTCATACTAACGTGTAAAAATAAGGATGCATTAATCCTCAATAATGAAATCTTAAAAAAAATTAATGCACCACAAAGAAATTATCACAGTGCTGATTCTGTACTTGCTGATGACAATGAAAGTCAGGCTAACTTTTCTACTGAATTCATAAACTCACTAACTCCTTCTGGAATGCCACCACATATTTTGCAGCTAAAGAAAGGTGCAATTGTCATGTAACTGTGAAATATGAACCCCAAAAAAGGCCTATGCAATGGGACAAGATTAATTGTTCAACAATTAAAGGACCATTTTATAGATGCTGAAATTTTTTGGAGAGAGAGTTTTCATACCAAGAATAGATTTAGCACCAAGTGAAAGTAGTCTCCCTTTTACACTTCAAAGAAGACAATTTCCCATTATTATGGCATTTGCCATGATCATTAATAAATCACAAGGTCAAACATTCAAATCTGTGGGTATTTTCTTGGAAGAACCAGTATTTGCACATGGTCAATTTTATTAATTTCTGATTTCATTAATTCATTACTAGCATAACAACAATAAAATAGACACAAAACAACAAAAAGAAACACCACACTAGCGCAAACAACCACAAACACCTTCACTGCGCCACCCACAAGGAGCGCCAACGCTGCTCATAGGACACAAACTACACCAGGGGAGAGCCTTGCAATAAGCGACAAAACAAGATCACTGCGGACTGTACAATAAGCGCAAAAGCACCTATGATAACAACAAATACACCAACCCAGAGGCTCGCAATGAGCGCCGAAGACGCTCATTGCGAGCCACGCGATGAGCGCCAAAGGCACTCAGCGCCAGCCTCCCAATGAGCGCACAAGGATCACAGACCACCAAAACACTTACTTTCTGTGGCAAACAGCATTACCTGCCTTACAATTTTATTGCCATCATTTTTTGAAGGGCAAGTCGCTAGTATATATACAGTGTATATATATATTTATATATATATATATATATATATATATATATGTGTGTTTGTATATGTATATATATATATATATATATATATATATATATGTAGATATATATATATATATATATATATAAAACTAGAGACTTGCACGTCAAAAAATTACGAAATAAAGGCAGGTAATACTGTTTGCCACACAAAATAAGTCTTTTGGTCGTGTGAGTACCTTCTGTGCTCATTGCGAGCCTCTCGGTTGGTGTACTTTTGGTTATAAGAGCCCCTTCGGCGCTCATTGCAAGGTCTGCACTGATCGCCTTTTGGCGCTCATTGCGAGCCTCTTCCCTGGTGTAGTTTTGCTCCTCTGAGCACCATCGGCGCTTATTGTGAGCTGTGCGCCGAATGCCTTTGGCGTTTTTTGCGACCCTGTCGTCTGTTCGGTTTTTTTTTTCTCTATATGTATTTTTTTATGGTAATTAATTAATTAATTAAATCATAAATTAATATACTTTACCTATTTGTAATTAATATATTCAGCAAGCAATATCCTGAAGACCTAACAATCTTGATTTTCGTGCAGCATACAATGTACATTTGCACTGTCGCTGCCCTGAGGTGTGTCAGCAATGTGTGAAGTGTGCAGTGTAAATAGGCTGCGTGCGCGAGGGGAAACCGTTTGTGTAGCTGTGTAATTGGGCATTTCGTAATGGTAATGTTATTGGTTGCAAGTTAGTGTTGTAAAATGGCGGCGGTTGTCTATGTGTTACGCGGGTGTGGAGCGTGTCTCACCCTCCCTAATAGTGTATTTTATACCCTGTACGGTCTTATGTAGAAGTCTTATGTGTCGGGCGTGTTACTGCATATTTATTGGTTGTGTAGGCTCGTTTTCGTTTTTTTCAGCCGCCATTTTTTTCCCGCTTAGGCGTTTTTTGTGTGTGTAAACTCGGCACATTTTGGTTCAATTGTCAGGCAACTTGACTCCCAGACGTCGTGGCTGTTCGCCCGTGCTGTGAGTGATGTTTTTTTTGTATTTGTTAATTTTGGTGTTGTTACTGTTGTTTTTGTATGTGCGCGGTCCGGCCGTTCAGTTCATATTTTTTGGACCTCATATTTGTATTTTTTTTCTAAGTGCCGCGGGTCGTATTTTTTTGTGTGTAAGTCTCGTTTTCATTTTTTGATGCTATTTTTTTTCAAACTGCTCCGGTTGTCGCATTCAAACTGCCTAAGTTGTACGGGGTCGTAGGGATGAGCGCCTATGGCGCTCATTTCCACCAGTGCTCCTTGCCAGCAACTGCTACGTGAGCCTGCAAGCGTTATCAACAACCCGTATTGCTGAGAACTATATATGTGACTAGCGAATTGCCCGTCAAAAAATGACGGCAATGAAATTGTAAGGTAGCTAATGCTGTTTGGTGTCTAATAATGAAATATGTAATACATTACTAAATGAATATACTGTACCTATTTTGAAGCATTGTGATGAAGAGCTGGCAATCTGTGTTGATGTTGCTGCAGCATTAGTGGTGTGGAGCTGCTGTGTAAGCGTGATGAATGTGTGCACTGTGTGGTATGAATATCCGTAGGTGGTTTGTGGCGTTTTGCGAGTTTCTTGTGGTGTTTTGCGAGTTTGTTGTGGTGTTTTGCAAGTTTAGAGTGCTGTAGCCTCGTTTTCGTTTTGTTCGGCGGCCATTTTTTCTGTCGCTTAGATTTTTTTTTAGTCTCAAAACTCTTTTATTTGGAGTAAAATCGAGGTCTAAGTTGCATTTTTGAGGTCCTGGGTGCTCCCTCTTGGTGTAGGTAAGGTTTTTATGTATGTGCTGTGTGTATGTATTGTGTTTTAAATGTTTGTATGTCGGCGTGTTGCGTCCGATGTTTGCGAGGTCGTAATGTGTGGTAACGTGTTTCGTAGGTTGTTTGCGTTCCTCGTAAAATTTAGCGAGTGTCGTAATTTGTGTGTCGTGTTTTTTGAGTAGCGACGTGAAGTTTGCGAGGGTTTGAGGCCCTTGCCCAGTGACCTCGCCAGCAACTGAGGCCCTCGCTTCGCGAGGGGCCTCAGTTGCTGGCATGGAGCGCCTTCGGCGCTCCATGCCAGCAACTGAGGCCCTTGCCCAGTGACCTCGCTTCGCGAGTCCCGCGGCTCGCTACGCGTGAGCAACGACCCGTACGCTCACAACTATATATGTGATAGGTGTGATATATATATATATATATATATATATATATATATATATATGTGTGTGTGTTTGTATATATGTGTGTGAAGGAGCAGAAAAATATTATTAATATTAGAAAAATATGCTTAACTACTCGCATATGTTTTTTGCAACTTAATATTAATTATACTTACGCAGCATATAAGCTGAATAAATATAAAAAAACACAGATTTATTCAAATGTATTTTTTAAAGATAATCTAAATAGCATGTGGGAGGTTTGAGATGCTTCTCCCACATGCTATTTAAATTATGTTTAAAATGGACGGAGAAACAAAACAGTACTGAATCATGCAGAAAAAACTTGGGGTGGTCTGTTGTTGGTAAATTATCACTCTGTCTTTCTCTAAGTGCAAGATGTTCCTCCCATGTGTTGTTTAGTCTCTGATTGTTTAATTAATCTATTTGCTTATTTAACAAATTATTTATTTATGCAGTATTACTCTTTCTCAGTATATTTGCTGTTATCAAAGTATCTGCTTGTATTATTATTGGCTTAGTCGTAAAATACCTGACCTCTCTCTAACTTTCTATCTCCCTCTCTCTCTATCTATTCCACTCTCTCTATCCCCCTCTTCCTCTTTCCCTCTCTATCATTTTCTCTCTATCCTCCTCTCTCATTATCCCCCTCTATCTATATCCCTGTCTCTCTCTATGGGATCACTTTTGTGGGTGGAGTCTGTGTCACTAGGCAGGGTCTATACAGGTACACATCCGTTTGTTACTACTGTGAATACCAGAGAATACTGAAGATATCTTAGATCCCAGGAATCTGTCACTGCCTCCACTTATTCCCCGTCTATTTGCCAGGAAGTAAGATATGATCTTCGTCTTTTTAACATTGAGAAGAAGGACAACTTTTGCACTTTCTTCTTTCACCCTCATCAATAGGTCCTTTAGTTCCTCCTCACATTCCTTCCAGCAATATTGTTTCCGGCTTGGGATTCATCCAGTCCAGCCTTACACAGGATGTACTCTGTGTATAAGATGAATAAGGTGACAATATACAACCTTGTTGCACTCCTTTCCCAATCTTAAACCATTATGACCATGGCTTCTGGGCCCACATACAGATTTCTCAGGAGGAGGATTAGATGATCTTGTACTCCCATCTCCTTAAGAATTCGACAAATTTTCTTGTGATCTACACAGTCAAAAGATTTAGAATAGTCTATGAAGCAGAAGTAAATGCTTATCGGAAACTCTCTTGCTTTCTCTATTATCCATTGGACATTTGATCTCTTGTGGCTCTTCCTCTGAGGAACCCTGCTTCCACATCTGGTACTTCCCGGTCCATATACTAAGTCCAGCTTGTAGGATCTTAAAGGGCCAATTAATTCAGCACAACTTGGAGCACACCACTGTAATGTACTCCTGAAAACATGTTGAAATACTTTTTACATTTTTGAAATAGGTGCCTTTTTCACAGAAAAAAATCATAAGTGAATTTCTGTTTACATGAGATTTAGGCATGCCTCCGGAGTCACAGCAAGAGTTGTGTGCAGAGAGCAGATCAGAAAGAGGGTTAACCCTTCCAAAAATTATCTGTGCATGGAAACTTGTGGGTTAACTGGTGGCTTAATACATTCCAGAAAGCAAGTAAAACAATAATTATTTTTGTTCACAGTGCTTGGAACGGCAGATGCTGCAAATCATGGAGCAGTCTGCAGTGTGTCTGTAAACAAACCTAGGACTGCAACATTTTAACTGTTCTTAGTTTAATTTAAAAAAAGCAATAGATCACTGTAACATAGTGCTCTTTCACACAATGAAGATAACTTATAGTGAGGTAAATGGCCCTTTAAGGATTACCTTGCTGGCAAGTGAAATGAGTGCAATTGTTCGACAATTGGAGCACTCTTTGGCACTGCCTTTTTTGGGATTTGGATGTAAACTGACCTTTTCCAGTCTATTGGTCATTGTTGAATTTTTCAAATTTGTTGGCATAAGTCAAGTAACAATTTCCCAGCATCATATTTCAGGATTTTGAACAGTCCTGAGGCCATCACTGCTGTCAAGATCCTTCCTGTATAAATCTTCAGTGGAGTTCTGCCACCTCTTCTTTACCTGACCTTCTTCTGTTAGGTAGCTACCATTTTTATCTTTTATCACACCAACTTTGGCATGAAACGTTCCTTTGAGGTTCCCGATTTTCTTGAAGAGATCTCTTGATTTACCCATTCAGTTATCTTCTTCTATCTCTTTACATCGCTCGTTGTAGAAAGTATCCTTGTCTCTTTTTGCTTGGAGTTAATGTCCAAGGCACAGTAGTTAATGTGAGTTGCCATGGGGGTCCATGAGGACCAACGTGGTACAGAGGTCAATGTTAGGTGCCATGGGGATCCATGAAGCTCATTGAATGAGTGGTCCATGAGTCTCATTCACTGATTCCCAGGCTCATTTAGGGTAGCTGGTAGGAAGAGGGAATCCCCTTGGATCCCCTGGCTCATGGGAGTGGCTGTATTGACAACTAAATTGTGTGGGATTTGAAGTACCCCTATGCTTTTTTAATATTTGGGGCACTTGGAAAGACTTTCAAATTAACCTCATCAAGATGAGATATCATTACTGGGGGCATGTGGTAGGTATTGATAAAATAGTTATGGGATAGGCACTCAGGGCTTACAATCACAGGGATGTTTGAAGCACTCGGATAGCATTTCTCGGAGGTTGGTTTTAGGTGTGATAGCTCGGTGAGTTACGCGTGAACTTGGGCGCAATGCAATGGAGGCCTCCATAAGTACCTTATGGTCTGGATTAAACAGAAGATACGATGAGCTGTAAAGTAAAAGTACAATATCGGTATTATTAATAAAATAATTTATTTCTGGGACAAATAAATAACCAGAATACAAAAAAATGAAGCAAAAAATTTGATACTTAGAGAAAAATGTAGAAGTAACATATGTTCCCACACATGCATGGTTGGGATGGGACACGGATCTCAGCTTTAGCCGGAAGAGCAAGTTCTGTGTAACATTATCTACAGTTGATGGTGCCCTTTGTAAATTGGTGCCCTAGGCTGCCACAGGTCCTGCCTTTATGGTGAAAAACCCTGTGTCTCCAGTGATACATAGCAACGTGAGGTTATATTTAAGGGATGCCATCTTTACTGATTCTGGCCCCATTTGCGTTATTAAGGCAGTTGGATGTATTCATTTAACACCATCTGATGGTGCCATTTTTTACGAGTTTGTTTAATATTGGCCCCGCTGCACACTTGCAGTTAGTTATCCTGTCCCTGATAGATTTCACAGTTCCAGGGCAGCTGCCCAATCTTAAACCATTATGACCATGGCTTCTGGGCCCACATACAGATTTCTCAGGAGGAGGATTAGATGATCTTGTACTCCCATCTCCTTAAGAATTCGACAAATTTTCTTGTGATCTACACAGTCAAAGGATTTAGAATAGTCTATGAAGCAGAAGTAAATGCTTATCGGAAACTCTCTTGCTTTCTCTATTATCCATTGGACATTTGATCTCTTGTGGCTCTTCCTCTGAGGAACCCTGCTTCCACATCTGGTACTTCCCGGTCCATATACTAAGTCCAGCTTGTAGGATCTTAAAGGACCAATTAATTCAGCACAACTTGGAGCACACCACTGTAATGTACTCCTGAAAACATGTTGAAATACTTTTTACATTTTTGAAATAGGTGCCTTTTTCACAGAAAAAAATCATAAGTGAATTTCTGTTTACATGAGATTTAGGCATGCCTCCGGAGTCACAGCAAGAGTTGTGTGCAGAGAGCAGATCAGAAAGAGGGTTAACCCTTCCAAAAATTATCTGTGCATGGAAACTTGTGGGTTAACTGGTGGCTTAATACATTCCAGAAAGCAAGTAAAACAATAATTATTTCTGTTCACAGTGCTTGGAACGGCAGATGCTGCAAATCATGGAGCAGTCTGCAGTGTGTCTGTAAACAAACCTAGGACTGCAACATTTTAACTGTTCTTAGTTTAATTTAAAAAAAGCAATAGATCACTGTAACATAGTGCTCTTTCACACAATGAAGATAACTTATAGTGAGGTAAATGGCCCTTTAAGGATTACCTTGCTGGCAAGTGAAATGAGTGCAATTGTTCGACAATTGGAGCACTCTTTGGCACTGCCTTTTTTGGGATTTGGATGTAAACTGACCTTTTCCAGTCTATTGGTCATTGTTGAATTTTTCAAATTTGTTGGCATAAGTCAAGTAACAATTTCCCAGCATCATATTTCAGGATTTTGAACAGTCCTGAGGCCATCACTGCTGTCAAGATCCTTCCTGTATAAATCTTCAGTGGAGTTCTGCCACCTCTTCTTTACCTGACCTTCTTCTGTTAGGTAGCTACCATTTTTATCTTTTATCACACCAACTTTGGCATGAAACGTTCCTTTGAGGTTCCCGATTTTCTTGAAGAGATCTCTTGATTTACCCATTCAGTTATCTTCTTCTATCTCTTTACATCGCTCGTTGTAGAAAGTATCCTTGTCTCTTTTTGCTTGGAGTTAATGTCCAAGGCACAGTAGTTAATGTGAGTTGCCATGGGGGTCCATGAGGACCAACGTGGTACAGAGGTCAATGTTAGGTGCCATGGGGATCCATGAAGCTCATTGAATGAGTGGTCCATGAGTCTCATTCACTGATTCCCAGGCTCATTTAGGGTAGCTGGTAGGAAGAGGGAATCCCCTTGGATCCCCTGGCTCATGGGAGTGGCTGTATTGACAACTAAATTGTGTGGGATTTGAAGTACCCCTATGCTTTTTTAATATTTGGGGCACTTGGAAAGACTTTCAAATTAACCTCATCAAGATGAGATATCATTACTGGGGGCATGTGGTAGGTATTGATAAAATAGTTATGGGATAGGCACTCAGGGCTTACAATCACAGGGATGTTTGGAGCACTCGGATAGCATTTCTCGGAGGTTGGTTTTAGGTGTGATAGCTCGGTGAGTTACGCGTGAACTTGGGCGCAATGCAATGGAGGCCTCCATAAGTACCTTATGGTCTGGATTAAACAGAAGATACGATGAGCTGTAAAGTAAAAGTACAATATCGGTATTATTAATAAAATAATTTATTTCTGGGACAAATAAATAACCAGAATACAAAAAAATGAAGCAAAAAATTTGATACTTAGAGAAAAATGTAGAAGTAACATATGTTCCCACACATGCATGGTTGGGATGGGACACGGATCTCAGCTTTAGCCGGAAGAGCAAGTTCTGTGTAACATTATCTACAGTTGATGGTGCCCTTTGTAAATTGGTGCCCTAGGCTGCCACAGGTCCTGCCTTTATGGTGAAAAACCCTGTGTCTCCAGTGATACATAGCAACGTGAGGTTATATTTAAGGGATGCCATCTTTACTGATTCTGGCCCCATTTGCGTTATTAAGGCAGTTGGATGTATTCATTTAACACCATCTGATGGTGCCATTTTTTACGAGTTTGTTTAATATTGGCCCCGCTGCACACTTGCAGTTAGTTATCCTGTCCCTGATAGATTTCACAGTTCCAGGGCAGCTGCCTCATTTTATATAATGTCATCAGTTTAACACGTTATTAAATAAAGCCGCCTCTCTTCGTGTTTCCTGTAAGCAGCTCTCTTTTGCATGCGGCCTGATTGAATCTGAGGCTGCTGCCTCCCTGGATTTACTAAACTGCAACAGACTTTAAAAAGGGACATTCAATTACTGAGTGAGTAACTCGATTACAGTGGCTGGCTTTGGTAATTATTATAGGATTAGTGCAAAGTAGGCATGGCATAGCGCAGGGTATTACCCACAGGGCACAGGGACACATTGAAGAGTGATACCCATAGGCCACAGGAACATAGCTCAGAATGATACCCACATACCACAGGAACATAGCTCAGAGTGATACCCATAGGCCACAGGAACATAGCTCAGAGTGATACCCATAGGACACAGGAACATAGCTCAGAGTGATACCCATAGGCCACAGGAATATAGCTTAGAGTGATACCCATAGGCCACAGGAACATAGCTCAGAATGATACCCACATACCACAGGAACATAGCTCAGAGTGATACCCATAGGCCACAGGAACATAGCTCAGAGTGATACCCATAGGACACAGGAACATAGCTCAGAGTGATACCCATAGGCCACAGGAACATGGCTCAGGGTGATACCCATAGGCCACAGGAACATAGCTCAGAGTGATACCCATAGGCCACAGGAACATAGCTCAGAGTGATACCCATAGGACACAGGAACATAGCTCAGAGTGATACCCATAGGCCACAGGAACATAGCTCAGAGTGATACCCATAGGTCACAGGAAAATAGCTGAGTGATACCCATAAGCCACAGGAACATAGCTCAGAGTGATACCCATAGGCCACAGGAACATAGCTCAGAGTGATACCCATAGGCCACAGGAACATAGCTCAGAGTGATACCCATAGGCCACAGGAACATAGCTCAGAGTGATACCCATAGGCCACAGGAACATAGCTCAGAGTGATACCCATAGGCCACAGGAACATAGCTCAGAGTGATACCCATAGGCCACAGGAATATAGCTCAGAGTGATACCCATAGGCCACAGGAACATAGCTCAGAGTGATACCCATAGGCCACAGGAACATAGCTCAGAGTGATACCCATAGGCCACAGGAACATAGCTCAGAGTGATACCCATAGGCCACAGGAACATAGCTCAGAGTGATACCCATAGGATACATGGACATGGCTCAGAGTGATACCCATAGGCCACAGGAACATAGCTCAGAGTGATACCCATAGGCCACAGGAACATAGCTCAGAGTGATACCCATAGGCCACAGGAACATAGCTCAGAGTGATACCCATAGGCCACAGGAACATAGCTCAGAGTGATACCCATAGGATACATGGACATGGCTCAGAGTGATACCCATAGGCCACAGGAACATAGCTCAGAGTGATACCCATAGGCCACAGGAACATAGCTCAGAGTGATACCCATAGGCCACAGGAACATAGCTTAGAGTGATACCCATAGGCCACAGGAACATAGCTTAGAGTAATACCCATAGGCCACAGGAACATAGCTCAGAGTGATACCCATAGGACACAGGAACATAGCTCAGAGTGATACCCATAGGCCACAGGAACATAGCTCAGAGTGATACCCATAGGCCACAGGAACATAGCTCAAAATGATACCCATAGGCCACAGGAACATAGCTCAGAGTGATACCCATAGGCCACAGGAACATAGCTAGGAGTGATACCCATAGGATACATGGACATGGCTCAGAGTGATACCCATAGGCCACAGGAACATAGCTCAGAGTGATACCCATAGGCCACAGGAACATAGCTCAGAGTGATACCCATAGGCCACAGTAACATAGCTCAGAGTGATACCCATAGGATACATGGACATGGCTCAGAGTGATACCCATAGGCCACAGGAACATAGCTCAGAGTGATACCCATAGGCCACAGGAACATAGCTTAGAGTGATACCCATAGGCCACAGGAACATAGCTTAGAGTGATACCCATAGGCCACAGGAACATAGCTCAGAGTGATACCCATAGGACACAGGAACATAGCTCAGAGTGATACCCATAGGACACAGGAACATAGCTCAGAGTGATACCCATAGGCCACAGGAACATAGCTCAGAGTGATACCCATAGGCCACAGGAACATAGCTCAGAATGATACCCATAGGCCACAGGAACATAGCTCAGAGTGATACCCATAGGACACAGGAACATAGCTCAGAGTGATACCCATAGGCCACAGGAACATAGCTCAGAGTGATACCCATAGGCCACAGGAACATAGCTCAGAATGATACCCATAGGCCACAGGAACATAGCTCAGAGTGATACCCATAGGCCACAGGAACATAGCTAGGAGTGATACCCATAGGATACATGGACATGGCTCAGAGTGATACCCATAGGCCACAGGAACATAGCTCAGAGTGATACCCATAGGACACAAGAACATAGCTCAGAGTGATACCCATAGGCCACAGGAACATAGCTTAGAGTGATACCCATAGGCCACAGGAACATAGCTCAGAGTGATACCCATAGGCCACAGGAACATAGCTCAGAGTGATACCCATAGGACACAAGAACATAGCTCAGAGTGATACCCATAGGCCACAGGAACATAGCTCAGAGTGATACCCATAGGACACAGGAACATAGCTCAGAGTGATACCCATAGGACACAGGAACATAGCTCAGAGTGATACCCATAGGTCACAGGAACATTGCTCAGAGTGATACCCATAGGTCACAGGAACATGTCTCAGAGTGATACCCATAGGACACAGGAACATAGCTCAGAGTGATTCCCATAGGACACAGGAACATAGCTCAGAGTGATACCCATAGGTCACAGGAACATTGCTCAGAGTGATACCCATAGGTCACAGGAACATGGCTCAGAGTGATACCCATAGGCCACAGTAACATAGCTCAGAGTGATACCCATAGGCCACAGGAACATAGCTCAGAGTGATACCCATAGGCCACAGGAACATAGCTCAGAGTGATACCCATAGGCCACAGGAACATAGCTCAGAGTGATACCCATAGGACACAAGAACATAGCTCAGAGTGATACCCATAGGCCACAGGAACATAGCTCAGAGTGATACCCATAGGCCACAGGAACATAGCTCAGAGTGATACCCATAGGCCACAGGAACATAGCTCAGAGTGATACCCATAGGCCACAGGAACATAGCTCAGAGTGATACCCATAGGCCACAGGAACATAGCTCAGAGTGATACCCATAGGCCACAGGAACATAGCTTAGAGTGATACCCATAGGCCACAGGAACATAGCTTAGAGTGATACCCATAGGCCACAGGAACATAGCTCAGAGTGATACCCATAGGCCACAGGAACATAGCTCAGAGTGATACCCATAGGCCACAGGATCGCCGTGCAGAGTGAAACATGCAGGGAAGGGGGGCACCACGTAGTGATACCCACAGGGACACAGCATAGTGTGATATCTACAGTGCACAGGAATACAGCACAGATACTCACAGGGCACAGGGTCACCGTGCAGAATGATACTTGCAGGGCAGGGGGCACCGCGTAGTGATACCCACAGGGACACAGCATAGTGTGATATCTACAGGGCACAGGAACACAGCTCAGATACTCACAGGGCACAGGGGCATCATGAGGAGTGATACTTTCAGGGCAGGGGGGCACCGCGTTGTGATACCCACAAGGACACAGCATAGTGTGATATCTACAGGGCACAAGAACACAGCACAGATACTCACAGGGCACAGGGGCATCGTGAGGAGTGATACTTGCAGGGCAGGGGGGCACCGCATAGTGATACCCACAGGGACACAGCATAGTGTGATATCTACAGGGCACAGGAACACAGCACAGATACTCACAGGGCACAGGGGCACAGTGCAGAGTGATACTTGCAGGGCAGGGGGGCACCGCGTAGTGATACCCACAGGGACACAGCATAGTGTGATATCTACAGGGCACAGGAACACAGCACAGATACTCACAGGGCACAGGGGCACCATGCAGAGTGATACTTGCAGGGCAGGGGGGCACCGCATGTCCTTTCAGACACAGGTCTCGGGGTCCTCTGATATTTAATAAACTGGAGTTGAATTTTTAGAAAAATATTATTATATCAGTAATTACCCTTTTATCCAAGAAAGTTTTCCATTTGATTAAAACTCCCAACCTGGGACCCTTATGCTAATCCCTTAAAAAAAACTTACAAGTGGTGTGGCAGCACAGTAAATCCTACCTAGCTATGCTAATCCCCCACCCCTAAAATGTTGCAATAGAACTGCTCCTGGTCACTGCTCCGAGTGAACTTCGCATTATCACTCGCAAATCAGGGCACTGCGGTTACCTCAAGAAGCAGAAAAAATATTTATTTGTACCAAAGATCACTCGCAGCTGATTTTCAAACCCTTGCTGAGTACCCCAGAAGCATTTAAAGTGACATTACAGCACAAAAAGCACTACAAAATTATGAAAATTGAACAATTTGTGGCACTTAACAATCAGATATCAGCATACAGTGGATATAAAAAGTTTACACACCCCTGTTAAAATGTCAGGTTTCTGTGCTGTAAAAAAATGAGACAAAGATAAATCATTTGAGAACTTTTTCCACCTTTAATGTGACCTATAAACTGTACAACTCAATTGAAAAACAAACTGAAATCTTTTAGGTAGAGGGAAGAAAAAATATAAAAATAAAATAATATGGTTGCATAAGTTTGCACACCCTTAAACTAATACTTTGTTGAAGCACCTTTTGATTTTATGACAGCACCCAGTCTTTTTGGGTATGAGTCTATCAGCATGGCACATTTTGACTTGGCAAGATTTGCCCACTCTTCTTTGCAAAAACACTCCAAATCTGTCAGATTGCGAGGGCATCTCCTGTGCACAGCCCTCTTCAGATCACCCCACAGATTTTCAATCGAATTCAGGTCTGGGCTCTGGCTGGGCCATTCCAAAACTTTAATCTTCTTCTGGTGAAGCCATTCCTTTGTTGATTTG
This sequence comes from Discoglossus pictus, assembly GCA_027410445.1. Classification (NCBI taxonomy): domain Eukaryota; kingdom Metazoa; phylum Chordata; class Amphibia; order Anura; family Alytidae; genus Discoglossus; species Discoglossus pictus. The sequence goes on from CM050174.1 coordinate 1,500,393, forward strand.
GATGTATGCTTTGGGTCGTTGTCATGCTGGAAGATGAAGTTCCTCTTCATGTTCAGCTTTCTAGCAGAAGCCTGAAGGTTTTGTGCCAATATTGACTGGTATTTGGAACTGCTCATAATTCCCTCTATCTTAACTAGGGCCCCAGTTCCAGCTGAAGAAAAACAGCCCCAAAGCATGATGCTGCCACCACCATGCTTCACTGTGGGTACGGTGTTCTTTTCGTGATGTGCAGTGTTGTTTTTGTGCCAAACATATCTTTTGGAATTATGGCCAAAAAGTTCAACCTTGGTTTCATCAGACCATAACACCTTTTCCCACATGCTTTTGGGAGACTTCAGATGTGTTTTTGCAAGAAGAATACGGGAGATTGTTGTCACATGTACCACACAGCCAGTGCTTGCCAGATATTCCTGCGATTGTTGTCACATGTACCACACAGCCAGTGCTTGCCAGATATTCCTGCAGCTCCTTTAATGTTGCTGTAGGCCTCTTGGTAGCCTCCCAGACCAGTTTTCTTCTCGTCTTTTCATCAATTTTGGAGGGAGCTCCAGTTCTTGGTAATGTCACTGTTGTGCCATATTTTCTCCACTTGATGATGACTGTCTTCACTGTGTTCCATGGTATATCTAATGCCTTGGAAATTCTTTTGTACCCTTCTACTGACTGATACCTTTTAACAATGAGATCCCTCTGATGCTTTGGAAGCTCACTGTGGACCATGGCTTTTGCTGTGGGATGCGACTAAGAAAATTTCAGGAAAGACCAACTAGAGCAGCTGAACTTTATTTGGGGTTAATCAGAGGCACTTTAAATGATGGCAGGTGTATGCTGACTCCTATTTAACACAATTTGGAATGTGATTGCTTAATTCTGAACACAGCTACATCCCCAGTTATAAGAGGGTGTGCAGACTTATGCAACCACATTATTTTTTTATTTTTTTTTCTTCCCACCTAAAAGATTTCAGTTTGTTTTTCAATTGAGTTGTACAGTTTATATGTCACATTAAAGGTGGAAAAAGTTCTGAAATGATTTATCTCTGTCTCATTTTTTACAGCACAGAAACCTGACATTTTAACAGGGGTGTGTAGACTTTTTATATCCACTGTAGGTGTAATTAAATTATATGATATATTAGTATTAAGCCTGTTTTCTGATACAAAATCCAGGGTAACACACAACCCAGCACTCAAGAGGTTAATAAATGTCATCAAACCACGTTGCCTAGGAATAAACACTCTAATGCATTGTCTATAAATATATTATATTTTAACACAAAATAAACACATCCTTATTTATTGAAGCTATAAACACGTCACATCTTTTTAATATCAAAATATATTAATAAATAAAAAAAAACTATATATTTATATATATATATATATATATATATATATATATATATACATATACAGTATATACTTTATGTGTTTCATTGCCTTAACCTGTTACAGCACTTGTTCCTGCACTTACCACTCATTATAATATTCATGACGTTCCCATTTCCTATTGACTCCTATGGCCGTCTCATCCGTAAAGCTTGGTTTGGCTGCTCCCTGCACAGATATCTGTTGTGTCTAAGGCAGGATTTACGGATGTGCACTCAGTCCTCTAAGATTTATGGTAGTGTAGAAGTTAGGGGAAAAAGCTCCTGCGGACGATTTACGGCAGTGCCCTAACTTAGAGCCACATTGATTTGAGCAATTGTAAGTTACTTGAGCCCGTAATGGAGGCTGTGAGTTAATTTGCTATTCAATTGTCGTTTTTTTTGCAACCGCAAACAGGTTACGTGTAACAGGCTTAAAAAACCTTGTGATTGTTACAACCTTAACTTAAACCCGTCTACAGGGCCATATCTGCCTTTTTGGAGCCCCTAGGCACTGAAGTGGGGGAGCCCCTGTGAGTGAGTACGCAAGGTATGCACGGACCCATTTTTGCCTTTTCTGTACGTGTAAGTTGCTTTTCCTATTGTCTTGTTCTAGGTGGTTACTCCATAGTAGTCAGTCTATGAACTACAACACATTTTTTTTTTAAGCTAGGAACTATTTTCTTTAAAAAGTGGCACCCCTCACAGGGAAGCCCCCCTGGGCGGCTGCTTAGTTGGCCTAATGGGTAATCCGGCCATACCCATCTAAGCCTTTGATCTTTCATATCCGCAAGAGTTACACTCGCAAATCGCTATTCAAATGTTTTCACACCCAGAAACGGCAAATGTAGGGTAAAATCCAACAGGTACCATATAGGACTCGCAAGGGGGTTCCGTAGCACTGTAAATGCAAATAAAAAATCAGTACTGCACTGTAAATGACGGGGAAAGTGATGTGAGACATTAGAATTAATTTCACAACAGTCTCAAGCCCCCAAATCTTCAATAAAAAAATATTCATTTTATGTTTCATTTTGGGGTTATATCGATCTCGGGAATCAATTAATTAATACATATCAGGCCACCTACATGGACTAGAACAGTATTGGCATTCATTTTTAATATATTGACATGTCACCTCCATGTTTTACTGATGCAATGATGGCGGTCTCATTTACTATTGGCTATTTCTAAATGGGTAGTTACGACCTTGCTTAATTTATCATGTTCCCGTCCTGAAATGCTACTTACAATTGCATGGGTTACGGTTTTCAGCTTTTTCGGCCCGTAACTTGAGGGCTTGTTCAATTGAATAGCACTGGATTTGTAGCAGAGTTAAAGCCCGCAGCAAGCCCGCAGACATACGGACTGTATACCGCGAGGTGCGGGCTTCTAATTGAATAAGGCTCTGGTTAGATCCTGAAGCAAATGAACATCAACAAATAAACAAACACTACTTGACTGTAAGCTCTTTGGAGCAGGGACCTCAACTCTGTATATTACTGCAGTCTGCAGTTCTTTTTCCTTTGTATTTATCTAACCCTTTATACTTTAACCCTATCACTGCCAGGTAGGTCAGCGTTCCCTCTGGCAGTGATAGGGTCACTGGCCCTCCAGCCTCCTGTATCTGTGCCAATGGAAAGCTCGGCCTGAGTCTTAGAATATAAGTGACCTAAATATAGACATAGGGTGTGTGGGACTGGGTTTCATCTCTGCCATCTGCACGGGGCATTACACGTGTGAGGCGCTATGTGCAGACGCTCGTGTTTCCCCCCAGGCCTGGCCTGTGCGCTCCCTGAGAGTCAGACAAACACCAGGTGTAGCCATGGAAGGTTCCTCCCATAGGTCACCCCATATCCGCTGTGCTTTCCTTCTGTCTCTCGGCTCTGACCTTTCTCTCTTTCTGATCCGCTCTGTGAAGTTTCCCAGCCATTTGTTTGTGACAGACACTTAGCCGCAGTTACCCAAAACACAACCGCTTATCTACTGTTCTGGGAATCCCCTAGAAACACTTTATCCTTCTGATCTGATTGTCATTATACCTTGTAGTGTCCTAAAGTCTTCTAGATTGTAAGCTCTTCGGGAACATTGTACCCACTGTACTCTGCTGGTGCTTTATAAATAACCATTATTATTACCATCACATATATAGTTGTCAGTGTATGTAACGCTTGCGATGTTGGTTACGCTTTTGCATCCCTTGCAAAGCGAGGCGAGCCGTTGAGGCATGCGCATTGTTGAGGCTGCAATGAGCCCCGAAGACTCTCATTGCACTGCGTGCCTTTCAAAGCGAGACGAGCAGTTAAGGCACGCAAGACTTAGGCTGCAATGAGCGCAAAAGGCCAACGCAGGTGCTCAGAGGGCCCATAGCCCCGCATTGTGTGGCAAACAGAATTGCCAGCCTTACAGTTTTTTTTTTCGGCACTTTTGGCGGGCAATTTCCTAGTTATTAGTAATTATAACATTGTTGTTGTTCAGACGTGTCCTAATCTCTGTGACTGTATGGACTGTCAGCCACTGCTCCCCTGAGCCCCATCAAGCTCATGTTCATTGTTACAATGACCTTTTCTATCCATCTCCACCTCTACCGTCCTCTTCTTCTTCGTGTGCCTTCAATCTTTCCCAGAATCAGAGTATTCTCTAGGGAATCTTATCTTCTTTTGTTATGGACAGAATATTTAAGCTTCAGCCTCATGATCAAACTTTCCAGTGAACAGTTTGGCTTCATTTCCTGTAGTACTGATTGGTTGGATTTTCTTGCAGTCCAAGGGACTCAACGGATTCGAAGCAATTTTTGCCAGAACTCTATTTAAAGGAATCAAAAAATTATGACTATAAATAAATATATATATATATATATATATATATAGAGGTATTTAAACATTACGCTAGCAGATAGAAATAATATATAGTCATCTCAAACAGAAAAAGACGCTCCGCTGAGAGGCAGCCGTGACCTTAGTGAATATAGCCCTACCTGCACACATCTCAGGACATGGTGATCTTATCACTAGCACCAAATCTCCTTGTAACCTCATATACTAAAAAATAATATACAATTTCCACTCAATATTTGCTATTCCTAGGAATATAATGCGCTAGTTCTCATATATATTCGTAACGTAACTCCTCTCTATCACTAGATTATGTTCCTAATCTCATTCTCATATTCTGATCTTTTAATATTTTTACTTGTATTTAAAACTAATTTTTTTAATACAATTTTTTTAAATATGACATTTAGCAATAAAAAAAAGAATATCTTTGGATTTACACCATTTTCGCTGTCACTGCGCTCACGAGACCCTCCCACCAGCCCGGCCTTGCTAATGGTACCTAATTACCTCATTAGTGGATTAACGGCTTGCTTTTATATATGCTAACTATAATATAGTCTGACAGCTCCGAAACCATATGCAAAAGGAAGTAACTCATCCCAGGAGCCATTCATTGGTCATCAGGTAATTAGGATCCATGGCTTTCTTCGACGCACCTTCCAGGTGACGGTCACTTTAGTGGCTATTACTAATCCCCGTCTTTAGTGTATTTAGCTCTTATATTTATTTTTGTGTTTGTATTTACATGTTGACAACGACCCCCGCACCCCGTTATCATCTAACGCTCACGGCTATCTGGACAAGGAGCGCGCCAAGCCCCCACTTGTGGAACAAGCCCCTCCAGGACTGTGCAAGCAGCAGAAGTGCTAATCAGCCCGGCTCAGCGCTCCTGCAGAGTTTGCCTGGCATAGAAATGTACTGTCTGTCTGCAGCAATGAGGTAACGTCTGAAAACCCTGCCAAGCCGCAGCAGACACTCCCTCCAACAACATTTCTTCAGGAAATAAATAAATAAGATAAAGTTCGGTGGAGAGATGATCTTCTGGAAGCTTCTCTCTTTGCGTGGACTCTTGCCCTCCCCAGACACAATCAGGTTTATACTAAGGGCTGCTCTATGCAGTACATCGCGGCGCTGCTTCATATTTGGGCTATTTAGCTGTCGGAAAAAAAAAACATCTGCAAAAAGCTGGCAGTGAGTCCGAGCGCTGAAATCACCTTTGTGAGATCCGTCTGCTGCTGGAAACTCGAAACGCAGAACGGCAACCGATACACTTAATAATAGGCGCAATAAAGGGGCAAATACGACTTATATGATAATGACCCTTCATGTGTAGCGCACCAACATATTCCGTAGCGCAGCACACAGTCCTTACAAATGATATTAAACAAATATCAACAAAAACATTCAAATTCATTTATATCTCTAACTGACCGGGATTATTTATTATTATTTAGTTATTATCTGGGGACTTCACTGCAAAAGTAACTAATATCTGTAACTAAAATGGTCTGCGCCGAAGGGCGTGATTAAGAGCGGTTAGTGGGAAATGTTGGTACGATATGGTGATAATTCCCTCTTATATAGATAATCAAGACCACTGATTATATATATATCCACAACACAAGCTGGGATCCCGCTCCATGCTGATGATAGCCAGTAAGCTACAGCTGTACGTGGATAGGTTTCCCAGCTTGTGTATAATCCAACCTTGGCTTTGCATAAAAGCTGTGTAATGCAGCAGGCAAAAGCTTAAAGGAAGCCATGTTTAAAATGGGCTATGGATTGAAGAGCGAGGCATTTGTGGGCACATTTGCATGTCCCAGCTCAGCTTCCCAGAATGCAGTGTAATAACTGTTTTTCTTGGAATTCTGAGCTGGAAGCAGGTTTTTTAACTTTTTTAACTTGTTTTAGACATTCAAATGTGAACACAGATGTACTATTTATTTACTATAATATATATATATATATATATATATACACAGGGGCACTGGAAATGGGGGGACAAACCAGATTATGATTCTAGGGAAGGGATATATATATATATATATATATATATATATATATATATATATATATATATATATTGGGGCATAGGACTTTATGGTTAGAGGGAAGGGATAAGTACCTTATCCCTGGTGTCTAGTAGGAGGAAAGAGAGCACACGCACTGCAATCTCTTCTACAGGGGAGTGAGGGGAGGGAGAGGAAGAGACCGCAGTGCGCAATATGTTTATATACAAGATGTGCCTAGAGTGCTGAGGTCCATAGGGTCACAGAGAATTAAACACAACTGAACAACAACAACAATTTATATATATCATTTTTGAAAATGTGAGTTTGTCTAAGAGTGTACGTAAGTCATAACGTAGAATTTTAATAAATAAATGTGTATGCCTCTGATGGTCCCTGGATGTATCCATGACACTTGGTGGGTGACTGTGTGTAAGAGGGGAGTTTACTTCTCTGCAGCAGCAAAGCTTATAATTATACATGCAAGCTGGCTGCTTCTGGACATGTTCAGGCAAACTGGGTAGGTCTCAATAGCAGAACCTTCAATGATTTAACCAAACCAACTTCTCTCACCCTCTTCCCAACCAATAAGAATTGCTCTCGGTCTCCAAGCTAAGAGGACGATCTCAAGAAGAACAAGATGGAAACTTTCTGTACAGAATTAAGATTTATTTAAAAATAGTTTATGCTCATGGCTTACACCACTGCTAATGTACTAGGGTTGTTACACACTTTCCTAGGATACAGTTGTGCTTTAATGTGACACAACCGGAAGGACACTGAAGTCATATATATATATATATATATATATATATATATATATATATATATATATATATATATATATATATATATATATATATAATGGATAAAACACTGTATGAGTGATCTGTAGTTTAGAAAACTCCCACCATTGGCTCTATTTGCTTGGCAATGGGTAATCCATTTAGAGAGCCTAAACCAGTAGCATGCGTTTGATTGCACAACTGGCTAAGCAAACACAGATAACCAATTTAAATAACAACTGTAGTGGCCATACAATCTGGCTTCCATTATTGCCAAGCAATAAAATATGTATTTTCAAACATAATTTAATGTAGTTTTTATTTCTGACATTTGAACTTCAGTGCTGCAGCCTTCAACAGGTCTCTCCAGCCCCTATTAGGAATCCAGGGCTTGGAAAAGGATCTGCCCAGGAAGCTGCACAGTGAAAAAGATTTGTCCAACTGAAAAGATATTCCAGAGGAGCAAGAAGAGACAAGGAGACTTTCTACAATGAGCGATGTAAAGAGATAGAAGAAGGTAAAAAAATGGGAAAGTTACACGACCTCTTCAAGAAAATTGGGAACCTAAAAGGAACCTTTCACAAAGACAAAGTGGGTGTGAAGCTAAAAATGGTAGGGACTTAACAGAAGAAGATCAGATAAAGAAGAGGTGTCAAGACTACACGGAAGATCTATACAGTCAGTAACTTAACAGCAGTGATGACCTTGATAGGTTGTCCAATGAGCTGAAGCCAGACATCTTGGAGAGCAAAGTGAGATGGGCCCTAGGATGTCTTGCTCATAATAAGGCTGCAGGAGTTGATGGAATCCCAACTGAAATATTCAAAATTCTACAAGATAATGCTGTGAAAGTGTTCCTTGCCTTATGCCAACACATTTGGAAAACTCAACAATGTCCAATAGACTGGAAAAGGTCAGTCTACATCCCAATCTCCAAAAAAGGCAGCGCCAAAGATTGCTCCAATTGGGCCTCTTCTTCTGCAGAAACCGGCTTGCACATCTGGTAGTTCCCAGTCCATATATTGTTGGAGTTGAGCTTTTAATTCAGGGGTTAGGGCCTTAGGGCTAGGGGGTTAGGGTCAGGAAGTTAGTTTTAGGCGTTAGGGTTAGCCTAAGAGGGTTATGGCCAGTAAGTGCTGTAGGGGGTTAGGGTTAGGCCTTGTAAGTGCTGTGGGGGGTTAGGGTTAGGCCCGGTAGCTGGTGTACAGGGTTAGGGGGTTAGAATTAGGGCCGGTAACTGGTGTAGCGGGTTAGGGTTGGTAACTGGTGTAGGGGTTAGGGTTAGGAGGTTAGAGGGTTAGTACAGGGCAGCACAGCATCTCACAGTATGTTACTCAGCTACATCGGGGCCTCTGCGGCTTCCCAGCTCTTGCTTTCCTTTGTGTACATATAACAGGATAGATCCATAGTTGTTAACTGTCTGCTTCACTGAAGAGGCTTTTATAAGCAAAACTATAACAGCTGGAAAAATAGGGCAGCCTCCTGGGCACATCCTCTTTCACCCCACGACAACTAAAAGGAGGTGGACAGAACAGGACTTTTGGAATCTGCAACACTAAAGGTCAAATATAAGTATTAAAATCTACATTGAATTTAATTTCTTCAAAGAGAGACTTTCTAACCAGTTACTAAATAAACCTGAAACCCTATAGTATGAGCTTGCCGTGACCCTTTAGGGTCGAAGTCTAAGAGCAGCTTAGTTTAGTCTGGGCTGGACGTTATGTCAGGAAATAAAACGTATCCTGAGCCTTAATACACACAGGAGAATGAGCAAAATGGATGGATCAAGTGGCACTTATCCGCCGCCGCGCTATGCTTTGCACTTGCTGTAATTATTCCCCTAATTAATAGTATTGCAGCCTGAAATGAAGCCGCTGTCCTACAAGACCGCTCTATATACCAAGCTCTGTGTTTTAGTGTAAATGGAATTAACCTCAACCTTTCCTGGAGTAATAGTAATGCTAAGTACCTAATGATACTGCGGGGGCAGATAAGTGGGGCTGAAACAGGCGCCTAATGAGTGGAGGACGCAATTGCAATGTAGGCTTTTTCTGAAGAATATGGCGGCGAAGTTGTAGACCTCGCAGATCTGAGGTCGCACATTATTTCATTTCCTAATATCACAAATATATATATATATACAAATTGCAAACTCATCTGCCACATCTCTGTACATACAAAAGAGCAATAAAACTGGCAAGTAGATTTCTCCCTATACTTGGACCAACTTTAAAGGGCCGCAATCATTTGGGAAACCCCCATATTGCATCTTGTAATGCACATAGTGTAGCCATTATATTCCTGTTGGTCCATATGGTTTAGTATAGGAGCCGTGCTCCACTGACAATGGTGGTGCTTTCCCCTGCATGGTGAAATCTAAATCTCCATACGGCTGACCATGATGTGAATCCGGTCTCTGCTGGGGGACGTGTTAGTAGATGGAGATCTATCTTTTTTATACCATCGTCAGGGTTGTATTATGCTGGCAGTTACCGAACAGGAGGAGGACCCATGGGACAGAGGTGGAGAGCATCCCTTGCACTGGGGTCTGGTTAGCAGCAGAGGTGTCTGAATCCAATCCAAGGTCCGGGCTGATGGCAAGGATCAGGGCCAGAGCCCCCCAATATATATATATATATATATATATATATATATATATATATATATTGTTGTTGTTTTTCAATCATGTCCGACTCTCAGTGACCCTATGACAGCTGCATGCCAGGCACATCTATTGTTATGCCTCTGGTTGTGCTTATCCATAAGGTTATCTTGGCATAGATACTGGAGTGTGTTGCCAGTTCCCTCTCCAATGGACTGTGATTTGTCTGACCTCTCTGCTATGACCTGCTCATCTTGGGTGACCCTACATGGTATAGCTCACAGCTTCATTGAAGTACACACACCCCTTCACCACTACAAGGTAGCGATTCAGGAGGGGAGAATCCCTCTGATGTACAATGCATTGTGGGTAATCAGAGGTGATGCAACTCATATGTGATGACATCATTTTGGCAGAGTGGAGACAGTATTTGGGACAACACCACAGGTTTTTGGTTGCCGTATAATTGACGCCTTTGTGATGTTGGAGAAAACTGATTAGAGCCCCTTGGACTGCAAGAAGATCCAACCAATCAATACTATGGGAAATGAGGACAAACTGTTCACTGGAAGGTTTGATCACAAGGCTGAAGCTCAGATATTGTGCCCATCTCATGAGAAGATAAGATTCCCTAGAGAAGACTCTGATGCCGGGAAGGATTGAAGGCGCAAGAAGAAGGGACGGCAGAGGTGGAGATGGATAGATGAGGTTATCGAAGCAATGAACATGAGCTTGATGGAGCTCTGAGGGTCAGTGAGTGACAGATGTGTCTGATGTGCCGCACTCCATAGAGTTATGGAGAGTCGGACACAACTGAACAACTAGAGAACACCATACCTTTACTTATCTAGTGTCCTTGTACTATAATCCAATATAAATGTGAAGGTGCTATATTTAATTGGACGCAGTTCTGCCATAGTGCGCGGCTCTCACTCGGTGCAGGTAGATTATTTTACATGACAAAGGGCTTTTTAGCAGCTTCATTAAAACTAACAAGCAGTACAAAATGGCAGCCGCTCCTGCCGCAGCTCAGAGCCCTAACCTCCAGCCGGGGGCCATGTCTTTCTTCACTTCCTCCAACCGCAGGCTTTTGATATGGGTTTTTTGTCGGAGCTCGATGTCTCCCAAGAGGGCGAATTCCTGTTCCAAAAATGCCCAGCAGTAGACTTTATTCTGAGTTAACTACCAGACCTAATTAAACAGCGTTGTCTCATCTGAGTGCCGGATCCTCACACCATCGGAATACAAATGACACCGCCATCTTTGCGTATTCAGATCATCTCTGCACTGTACACCTTCCTAAAAACCAGACTCAAGTGCTTCCAAAGTCAGATACAACCCCCCCCCCCCCCCTCCCGCGCATATTGCAGAGCGCTTTATTACACGCGGCTGAGATTCTCCCATTAGGACAATTATATAACAAAGAATAATGCTCCCCCAACTAGAGGAAGGGCAGATATATTAACCCATGCACAGCTGGGCAGGTGTATTAACTGTATTAAAATAAAGCTGCGATTTTAAACTGATTAAATAGTTTCTAGTAAGTAGTAAGTTTATTAGAAAAGTATTTGTAATTGTTGTTTTGTTTATTTGTAATTGTCTTGAAAAAGACATCTGTGAGACAATGCGCTATTACATTACTACTATGACGGGAATACAATTGTAAGCCTGGCAATGCTGTTTGCCACACAATGTGAGGCTGTGGCACCTCGGAGCACCTAGTGTTACTGCCTTCGGCCTTGTTTTCATCCTGCCGCCATTTTTTTTATCACTTAGGCGATTTTCGATCGTTAAAAAACGTAAAATGAACACCTCAACTTAACTTGCAGCCTCACTCACAGGCTCCCTGGCTCTCCCCCTGCGCTGTGTGTGAGTGTGTAAGTTAATTTGAGGCATATTTGTATTTTATTGTGGTCTTTCCAGTTCCGTGGTTCGGCCGTTAAATTCGTAATTTAGTACAGCCCCGCAACTGTGGGCCTCAGTTTGCGAGGGCCGCAGCTGCATCTACGGGCTTTTGTCTTAAGTCCTACGGCCCTCATTGCAGTCTAAGTCCTACGGGCCTCGCGATGAGTGCTTGGTGCTCATTGCAGCCATGCAAATGCCGGCCTCGCATCGTGCTACGGGCTCTCTGGTGGCTAAGGAGGCCAATGCGGGACCGGCAGACTCGACCACAGTGGTTGCACGGGAAGGCTTATTCTGGGTTGGGTACTGTAGTGACACCATTTTTTCTACGTTTCCTTTTGTTCTCAAGACCAGCCCGGGTGAATGGTACTTCTCTATGCCTTTCGGTCTGAAGCTAAAGCGGACCATCGATGATGGTCAATATTACCGGCATTAAGGGACTGTCTCAGTGAGTCCTTGTACCTCTTCTTTGGCTTTCCTCTGATTGCCAGTGGTGAGCTCACCATATAGCACAATCTTTGGAAGCCGATCATCCTCCATCCTAGAGATGTCTCCTGCCCAGTGTAACTGCTTCTCCAACAGTATGGCCTCAATACCGGTGCCTGTTCTAGGACTTCAGTGTTGGGGATGTGGTCATTCCAGTGAATGATGAGGATGGTGCGGAGGCAGCGTTGATGAAAGCACTCAAGAAGTCGTAGGTGGTGGCGGCAGGTAAACCAAGACTCGGAACCATACCGTAGGGTGGTCAGCACAACAGCTCTGTACACGTTGACCTTTGTGCACTTGTTCAGATGCCTGTTATTCCAAAACCTTTTATATAACTTGCAGAATGCACCATTTGCCTTTGCCAGTCTGGGCCTGCATGAATGCTGCCGGCACTGGGAAGCTACAGTTCATTGAGGGAACCATGAATGCCAACATGTGCTGTGACATACTGAAGCAGGGCATCATCCCCTCCCTTCGGAGACTGGGCCGCAGGGAGGTATTCCAACATGATAACGACCCCAAACACACCTCCAAGATGACCACTGCCTTGCTAAAGAAGCTGAAGGTAAAGGTGATGGACTGGCCAAGCACATCTCCAGACCTAAACCCTATTGAGCATCTGTGGGGCATCCTCATACGGAAGATGGCGGAGAGCAAGGTCTCTAACATCCACCAGCTCCGTGACGTCATTATGGAGGAGTGGAAGAGGACTCCAGTGGCAACATGTGAAGCTCTGGTGATCTCCATGACCATGAGGGTTAAGTCAGTGCTGGAAAATAATGGTGGCCACACAAAATATTGACACTTTGGGCCCAATTTGGACATTTCCACTTAGGGGTGTACTCACTTTTGTTGCCAACGGCTTAGACATTAATGGCTGTGAGTTGAGTTATGTTGAGGGGACAGCACATTTACACAGTTATACAGGCCGTACACTTACTACTTCACATTGTAGCAGAGGGGTCACATGAAAAGATAGAATAACATATTTGTGAGGGGTGTACTCACTTTTGTGAAATACCGTGTGTGTATGTATATATATATATATATATATATATATATATATCGCTAGTCACTGTAAGGAAGCTGAGAGTGGACGGCAATGTGCAGACTGGTCCGAATGCGGTCATCACAAGACTCCCTGGACTCGGGCCCCTGCCCGGCAGGTGCTACATTATTTCACATGCGCACAAACACTGATAATATGTGTCAGCGGAAAATCTGATAATGGAATATCGTATTGGACGCGTCTGCCCTTTAATAACCTGCTCAGGTGTCATTGGACCCGCAGACTTCCTTTATCTACATTCTCACATTCCCCTCTTTCATATCCCCTTGCTGTACCAGCCACTGCCCCTCCAGGAGGTCACCCCAAATAGCTACTCTTCTTTTTCTACAAAAGTGAATTATAGGGACACTGGCTATACATTGTACTAGTCTCCTTTCTCTACAGAAAATCATTCTTGAGATATTCAGCTTTGTTTGCGTTACTTTTTTTAAAATGTATGTATAACTCCATATGTGAATTTGTCAGATTCCTTGAAAAGAGTGGGGAAGGGGGGTTTAATTGCATGATAACATTGGGGGGGCTTGTTTTGCCACCACAAAAACAAGCAAGCACAATATATTACTAATATAAAACATCAAAATGGCTAATTAGTATCATCCTGTAATGCACATGTGAGGACCGACACTTATCACTACTTACCTTATGAGTCTTTACTCCATTTTACTCCCATTTTACTTGATTATCAGTGCTCTGTTGGATGATGTAGCGCAGTATTGATGGATTCCACATCATTTTTATGTCTATATATTCGAGGACCACAAAGGTCTCTGCACCATTAGGTAGAGGGCGAAAAAGCAAGTGGAAAAAGTGCTTTCCTTTTTAATGTTATATGAATTCATGGAGTTATGATCAGTAGAAGTCAGGCTATTTCAGTGTGTTGCCTCTGCCTGAATGAGTAATGAGCTCTGCACTGTGCGGAACATAATGAATATTAATTAGAATCAGTTATAGAAGCTTTGAATCAGGCAGTGGCTAAGTGTTTTGTAACTCTAGCAACTCAACGAGCAATAGAGCAGGGCAAGCACGGCAGCTAAAGTTGCAGTCTATGGTAGTGAAAGTCCTGGGTTCAAATCCCTATAAAGTCACTTTTTTTTCTTTACTGTTTAAAAATCAGAAATATGACCTTGAGGTTATATCATAAATCACATGTTAATATGCGGCAAATGTGATGATTTTGTGCTGATTTTAAAATAATCGTTTGAATTATTATATGATTTAAAGCAGAGTGTGTTGTGTAGTCGTGTGGTATTTTATAAAATGTTTTTATTAGTAAGTCATTGGTTTCAACGTCTTCCACTTCTGTTTTTATTTACTAAAGTATTTATTAATATACATATATATTAAAAATAAAACATGTTTCTTACACCGCAGAGCTGCTTACATATGGACAGTGAACCTCCCAACAGAAACATTGCATTTGGATTTTACTCCTTTACTAACCTTCAAACCAGCAGCAGCTAAATGCAGAGATCTACAGATCAGTGTCTGGCTCGTCTTCCTTCTACCGGGGGACTGCACATCCCATGATACCTTCCTGCACAAACTGCCATCACTGATTGTTACAATGTATTAAAATGTATCAGCTGCCTGTGATTGACCAAAGTACATTTTAACAGCTATTTTCAGGGGTGTCACAAAAGCTGCTGCTTGCAAACTCAAGAGATTTAGAAAACATCAGGGTGATGACTATTTTTATATTTTTTCATACAAGAGAATGTTTTCATACACTACTGAGTCTCCTCTATCAGATGCTTCATAATCCAGAAAACTTCGATATGCCTTTAGGTCATATGCCTTTAAGTTTCCAGTCTTAATATGTATGCAGATTCTTGTTGTAGGGCTTCAAAAAGGAATGTAAGACCAAGAGGTCATGGCTAGAGGTCGGAAGGTGCTTAATTAAGCCAATTTTTTTAGGCAAATAGAATGGACAGATTATATGGGATTTTTGGTTCTTATCTGCCATCAAATCTATGTTTTTATTGTTTTCTATTAGATGTCATTGGCACAGTTTTCTAACACTGGATTGAATTGGCATTTTATCAACAGCTTTGTTGTTTTCCTGTCTCTGTTGTAAAATTCCTAACCGTATTGCTATTACTAGAGCTCAGTGATAAAGGCTCCTTTGCATTCCTAAGAGTAATATGCCAATGGTCACCCATTGATTTTATGGCACATAAAAACATTATAACATGTACTTAAGTGCCTAAATATATAAGAACTAGCTGAGTCCAATTAATATACTTGGATAACCCGCATTGTGCAGTGTTCCTGGTATATTTTCTTGGAAGTATGATTATTTTCCTCTTGTTACTCTCATACTAATGTCTGGTATGCGTATATTTCTGTGTTTTCTTACCAGTGTGAAGGAGGATTATAAACTCACATTTGTATGAGCAGAGCCAGATTTACATCTGAGGTGCCCCCATTCACCCGTTCCTTATCATTAAAGTTTGTGTAAAATAGAAAAATACTCCGACAGGCAATAATGCAGTTGAAGGGCAATGCACATCATATAAATACATTACTGGGTAGTCTGAGGGCTCTGTACATTTCTTTAAGCCGCCTCCACATCCAGCGTACATATCATATCACCTACAAAACCAGTTTGTGGAACTGTGGGAGTAGCAGTTTTTTGCCTGATTATCCCCAACTGTATTCCCACCCCAAGACATTTAGTAGTTCCTGGATATACCTAACATGTTTTTCTTGGCTGGAACATGGCGGCGCCTGCCTACTGTGCCGAATGGTAAGTCTGCCCCTGTGTACTAGTTTGCACAGTACACAACTCTGCACCAAAATAGGTGCCTTTTTTAATCCATATTTTCTTCTACATCCAGATGTTCACCTAAACATATAGGACATGTATAATTTGTGGGGCTTTAGACCATGCCAAGAAGCACATTGAAAATAAGGACACTTCACAACCACTTGGCTTTATCTTGAAGCTGACCTGTATTTGAACTTGAATCATCACCTCCCTCTTAATAATCAGTTCCAAGTAACTTAGGCTTTAAAATCAAGCAGTTTGATGTGTCAGCGCATATACATTTTCTACTGTTTTTATCAATCTTAGTCAATTTTTCTCCCAAAACAGAAACTGATGATCAGTTGTTGTTCTCGGACTATACAATTAAAGTGACACGGAAAAGGTCCAAGTAATTGCAGAAATGAAAAATACGCATATACATAAATATAATTACACTTGGTTGCTAGTAAATATTGTGTATGAAGTGTTAGATAACTGAGCTATATGGCTGCTCATTGGCTGACAGGGGCGAGCCCCAGATCACTTACATATATGAATGTATTGTTTTCTGCATTGAGAGCTTTATTTGAGATCACACCGCGGTAGATTATTACATATCCTCCTTCAGCTTCCAATGAGGCTTTAATATTAAGTAATTGTATTTCTATCTATGTAAGTGTTTGTGTGCACCGCGTTCTTATGTCACGCGGCGGTGACGCCTCCTGACCGCGCAGGCAGCTCTACTTCTCCTATTAATAACAATGAGGGTGACTGCGGTCAAGCAGTCACTTCCTGGACAAATGAGGGGAAGACACAACCCTGTGACCCGGGACACCCTCTGAATCAGCATGTCATGTGCGCCTGGGGGGGGCACATTAACCCCTGGATGGGGAAAAACTGCACAACATCTGACTTGGACTAAGAGGATAATCAGTGATAAGGCTTTCAATTAGACCCTGGAGGCATCCATGATACCTTGGTGGAGGTTGTGTGTGTGGGGGGGGTGGGGGGGGGGTATCGTTACTCCACCTGATGAGCGGATCACGGTCTCCATAATGAGGGATGTTGATATATGAAACTTAACCTTTAATAACATAAAACACATAAGAGACACTTGCTCTGGCGCTTGTGTCTGGTACTGCTTATCCATTAGGATTTCTTGGCAGATACTGGAGTGGGTTGCCAGTTCCTTCTCCAGTGGACTGCAATTTGTCTAACCTCTCTTCTATGACCTGTCCATCTTGGGTGACCCTAGGCGATATAGCTCACAGCTTCATTGAGGTACACAAGCCCCTTCATCATAACAAGGTAATAAATAATCCAGGTCCATGTGCAGTTTTTCTTCTACTACAGTGGTCCGATAATTATGTAATATTTAGGCCTTTAACACCTGTTCTATGGATCCAGCACCCCCCCCCCCCCCATTACAGCTTCACAGCAAGACCTCTTGTTATAGCACCGCTCCCATCGCTTGTTACTACTCCAACATAAATAATGTTTCAGGTTGTCTTGAACCCTCCTACAGGGGGAGATTAAAGGGCAGTGAAATAGACTGATTACCAAGAAACTTAGCAACCAACCTAACTTATGGGCTCCCTGTCTCCTCCTGAGGCCTCCTCCTGAGGCAGGGAGTCCATGAGTGAGGTTGAAATCTAATTTGCTATTCAATTGGAGTCTTTTGGCAGCTTTCCAATGGCTTCCGAGTTACGAGCTTGAAAAAAATGGCGGCGTTAAACCTGTAACTTTTTTTTTTAAAGCCTGCAAGGCTTGGAGCAGTACCAATTTAATCTTCGAGTCTTGCAGGCTTGAAAAAAAGTTACGGGTTCAACCACCACCAAGCGGGGAAGGAGAAGGGGGGAATGAGACACAGGGGAGGGAGAGGGGGGAAAGAGACACCGGGCAGGGATAGAGGGGGAAATAGACAAAGGGAAGGGAGAGGAGGGAATAGACACAGGGGAGGGAGAGGGGGGAAAGAGACAATGGGGAGGGAGAGAAGGGAAAGAGACACAGGGGAGGGAGAGGGGGGAAAGAGACACAGGGGAGGGAGAGGGGGGAAAGAGACACCGGGCAGGGATAGAGGGGGAAATAGACAAAGGGAAGGGAGAGGAGGGAATAGACACAGGGGAGGGAGAGGGGGGAAAGAGACAATGGGGAGGAAGAGAGGAGGAAAGAGACACAGGGGAGGGAGAGGGGGGAAAGAGACACAGGGGAGGGATAGAGGGAAAGAGACAATGGGGAGGGAGAGAAGGGGAAGAGACACAGGGGAGGGAGAGGGGGGAAAGAGACACAGGGGAGGGAGAGGGGGGAAAGAGACACCGGGCAGGGATAGAGGGGGAAATAGACAAAGGGAAGGGAGAGGAGGGAATAGACACAGGGGAGGGAGAGGGGGGAAAGAGACAATGGGGAGGAAGAGAGGAGGAAAGAGACACAGGGGAGGGAGAGGGGGAAAGAGACACAGGGGAGGGAGAGGTGGGGAAAGAGACACAGGGGAGGGAGAGAAGGGGAAGAGACACAGGGGAGGGAGGGGGAAAGAGACACAGGGGAGGGAGAGGGGGAAAGGGACACAGGGGAGGGATAGAGGGGGAGAGACAAAGGGGAGGGAGAGGGGGGAATAGACACAGGGGAGGGAGAGGGGGGAAAGAGACAAAGGGGAGGAGAGGGGGAGAGAGACACAGGGGAGGGAGAGGGGGAAAGAGACACAGGGGAGGGAGATAGGGGGGAAGAGACACAGAGAAGGGAGAGAAGAGGAAGAGACACTGGGGAGAAGAGACACAGGGAAGGGAGAGAAGGGGAAGAGACACAGGGGAGGAAGAGGGGGAAAGAGACACAGGGGAGGTAGAGAGTGGGGAAGAGATACAGGGGAGGGAGAGAGGGGGCAAGATATACAGGGGAGGGAGAGAGGGTGAAAGAGACACAGGGGAGGGAGATGGGGAAAGAGACACAGGGAGGGTGAGAGGGGAAAAGAGACAAAGGGGAAGGAGAGAAGTGGAAGAGACACCGGGGAGGGAGAGGGGGCGAAAGAGACACAGGGGAGGGAGAGGTGGGAAAGAGACACGGGAGGGAGAGGTGGGAAAGACACAGGGAAGGGAGAGGGGGGAAAGAGACACAGGGAGGGTGAGAGGGGGAAAGAGACAAAGGGGAAGGAGAGAAGTGGAAGAGACACAGGAGAGGGAGAGGGGGCGAAAGAGACACAGGGGAGGGAGAGGTGTTAAAGAGACACATGGGAGGGAGAGGAGGGAAGAGACACAGGGGAGGGAGAGAAGGGGAGTAGATACAAGGGAGGGAGAGAGGAAAGAAAGAGACACAGGGGAGGGAGAGAGGAGGGAAAGAGACACAGGTGAGGGAGTGGTGGGGAATAGATACAATGGAGGGAGAGAGGAGGGAAAGAGACACAAGGGAGGGAGGGGGGAGAGACACAGGGGAGGGAGAGAAGGGGAATAGATACAAGGGAGGGAGAGCGGAGGGAAAGAGACACAGGGGAGAGAGATAGGAGGGAAAGAGACAAAGGGGAGGGAGATGGGGAAATAGACACAGGGAAGGGAGAGAAGGGGAAGAGACACAGGGGAGGGAGAGAGGAGGGAAAGAGACACAGGGGAGGGAGAGGGGGAAAATATACACAGGGGAGGGAGAGGGGGGAAAGAGACACAGGGCCTGCAATGAGCATAAAGTAATGTGTGGCAAACAGCATTGCCAGGCTTCAAATTTTATTGCCATCATTTTTTATTCTTATTATCTTTTATTTGTATCGCGCCAACATATTCCGTAGTGCTGTACAGGGGATAAGAACAGGGGAAATACACGTTTAACAAATTCAAAAGTTGAAAGTGCTTTATCCCAAAGCACCCTACAAGACTGGAAACTCGCTACTTACAATTTTTGACGGGCAAGTCGCTAGTATATAGGATATTTAGCTGTGAGCAGCACCTCGTACAGATACTGCAGAACAGACATACTCCTGGCATCTCCTGGCCTCTCTATACACACATACACTGCTAATTACCCCTGTACTACTCCTAGTTACAGTATATAAGGATCTTTTGCATTCAAGGACATTTATCTAACCATTTTTTAAATAATAATTAATTGCAAATACTCTTATTTTTACGTAACATGTAAATATTACCATAAGTGGGAATTTTAATTAGATCCACACTGAATATTACTCTTTTTTTGTTCCTATTCATTTCGTTTTCCACTGCAAGTGATATTATTGTTACTCATATTTGTAATATTATCAGTGTAATGTATCTGTATTGAGCTGTACTGTTACATTATTCTATTATCCATGTTATACAAGTTTCAGAACAATCATTACTTTGAGTAAAAAAGATAAATATCACAATGAGACTGCGTCTCGCGGCGCGGAGCCTAACGCCTACAGTATACTCTTCGGAAGACCTTTACTACAAAGTGGGTAAAGTGTTTTTGGAAAGTAAGAATATAAGCAAAAAGATTTACCTATTCCCTGTCATTTTATTTAATAATTTAATAACCCCATTAGTCACTGGGAGACAGTTGATACAGATAAGATTTCCATTCAGTTCTATTGAAAGGCTGCCACAATGTTGTGTATTTTACTGTATGATTAAATGGAAGAGCAAATAAAATAATTGACACCAACAGTAAAAGGAAGAAGCAAATATCGGGGTATTTATTTATATTACTTTCTAAAAACTATTTTCCGTTATCAAGACAGCTCCTCAAAACTTAGGTTTTGGTGGCCCATTAAATGGAGGTGCTTATGGGGTGTAAATGGAGGTGCTTAGGGGGTGTAAATGGAGGTGCTTAGGGGGTGTAAATGGAGGTGCTTATGGGGTGTAAATGGAGGTGCTTATGGATGGATAGTTGGAGGTGTCTATTGAGGATATTGGGCAGTACCTGAGGTACCGGAGGTGCCTGTTTATTGCCATTTGCGGGGAGCTTGTTATTTTCCCTCCTTGCAGAACCTGCTAAGTGATGGAAGCTGTTTGAGGACTATCTGGGACATATAAGAATATACATCAGCGCTAGATAATATAGAGCAGCGCTGAATTCAGGGCCCCTTTAGGTCTTAATTAACTAAAACAATTATAATTTAATGAATCTGCTTCTTGGACATAACCCAACATTATGTATATACTAGCGACTTGCCTGTCAAAAATGACGGCACTAAAATTGTAAGGCAGGTAATGCTGTTTGCCTTTGGCGCTCATTGCGAGCCTCTCCCCTGCTTTTTGAAGTGAGCGGTTGGGCCGTTAACTTCGTATCTTTTCAATGTGCTACAGGTCTCGCACTGTGATTTGTGTATTTGAGTTTTCTGTTGATGTGTAGTCCCGCGGGTCGTAGGTATCATGCTTAAGTTGTTTGTTATTCTTCCATTCAGTCCCAATCACTGCACTGCCTGGAGTTCCCGTCTAAGATAAAATCTACAGTAACATTTGTGTTCACATTTCAATGTCTAAAATAAGTTAAAAAATTTTTTTTTTGCTCAGAATTCCCAGAAATACAGTTATTGCACTGCACTCTGGGAGACCGGGTGGGCACATGCAAATGAGTCCACAGTGCATTTTTACACTGGGCAGCCTTATACTTATCCCAGGCATGCTTGAATTCCTTGAGTTTCCCCTTATCTACCACACTTTCTGTAAAGTAGTACTTTCACACATTATCTCTAAATCATGATCTCTTGTTCTTGCACCCATCTAAATTCTATAAAATCTTTAAACATATTGTATGCAGCCTCTTGGCCCCCACTTTAGCGCAGCTCATAGACTGGACTCGTGCTCTGTGTATTTCAGATGGACATTTTTCTATTTACATTTTCCTCTCGGGCTGTGTCTGTGAAAATCTGCATATTCTCTGATAAAAGCTGCAGACAGAGGGGGCATTCTGCGCAGAAGCAGCGGGGTCCCGCCGAGCAGGGGAGACGGCACTTTCTGACCCAAACAATGTCTAGACAGCCTGGAAAACACATCATTTAGCTGCATCAGTGCAATGGCTGCAGATACATACGGTCACCTCACAATGGACCCGGCACATATTGCTTCAGGCTGCATTCAATCTGGAATTTTATACAATATAGATTATCTTCAGATGACTGGGATAGTGTATATATATATATATATATATTTCTGAAAATTAGTTGCCGTAAAAAAATAATAATAATACATTTTTATTAAATAAACAATGTATTTATAGGGATAATCTCAGTACTGGACCCCCTTGAACCCATCACTGTAAATAAAATGTTTGTCTGGCTATACTGTATAAGGTGACTTGTAGGCGTTTCGCAACCATATCCACCCGTGGTAAAATGGGTAAAACATGCTTTATACGACTATAAGGGGATGGTCATTTGCTTTCAGGGCATGGGAGGCAGTATTTCTGATACAGCGCAGTTTGTGGCCTGTTAGCGTGCTGGTTAAAGTGTACCGTGACTGGACACACAGCGCCATTGCAAATAAACAGCGTGGAAACGGCAGAGCACCACGTGCCATTGATGTCAGAGGTGAATGCCACATGTGAAGGTCTGAGAGGGCCAACCGACACGCTACAGCTGAGCAACCCACCGTCCAAACTAACCAGGGGGCTACCAGACTTGTGTCTAAAGTGACAGTACAGCCGACCCTGTTGTGTATGGGGCCCCAAAGCAAACAGATGGTCCCTGCGCCCATACTGACGAGGGGGCATCAGCAGAAAAGGCTTCAATTTGCACAACAGTACAGAATCTGGTTTTCTTCTGATTGGCAAAGGGTTCAACTGGATGGACGTTGGCGTGTCAGGCGCGAATCCTCTGAGCACAAACACTTTGCAGCCACTGCAGGAGGAACACAAGCTGGTGGCGGCAGCGTTATGGTCTGTTTTCTTGGCATTGTCTGGGTCCACTCATACCTCTGGAAGGCTCTGTTTGTTATCTATTCATCCTTGCAGATCAAGTATACCCACCCATGGTGACCGTCTTCCCTCGAGCGGATGGGATCTTCCAGCAGGACACTGTTACATGTCATATGGCCAGAATTGTCTGGACTTCCAAGTACTTCCCTGGCCTCCAAATTCCCCCGACTTGAACCCCATTGATCACTTGAGGGACCACCTTGATCGCCATGCTTGACATATGGCTCTAGATACCCTTGCCAACCTTCCAGCATTTTACTGACTCACTACCACACCGCCTACCTACTGTCCATGCTGCACACAGAGCTAGAGGCTGTTCTTCATTAGTAGCCAGAAGTCTTCGCTAGTAGCCAGAAGCAAGTCTCCTAGTAGCCAGAAGCTGGTCTTATTGTATATAGAATACAATAAAATAGAAAATAAATGTAACCTGATAATGAAAATAAAATTAATAAGACTTACCTAACCAAATGATCATCCAGCCATGATCAACAATGTCCTGGTCCCCACTCTTCTGCCTTGGACTATACAGGCTAGCCATCTTGATTGAAGAAGTTCTTGTCTTCTTCAGCTTGAGTGAAGCCCTTGCCTCATCTTCTGGGCCAGGAAAGGACACTCCAAATGCTCCAAAAAAATAAAAAACCTCAAACTAACGGAGCTCCTTTTAGGATGAGCTCCCCCGCCACCAATGGCCGTTGCCGCGCTTTCCGCGGCTTAAATATAATTTTTTACGCCTTTTGATTGGCTGAAATAGATGCCCATGAACGGGTTTTCAAATGTCACCCTGCTCAATTTTAATTTTAAATCTTATTGGACCAATCAGATTGTACAGATTGCTGAGGATTCTGAGCAATCTAATTGGTCCTATTAGATCTTAAATTGGTACATATGAAAGTCACAAAATGTAATTGTATTCTTTGCTACTTAAATATTTGCCCATTCTCAGGTTATTGACTGACCCCCTGTAACATTTTAAATAGAAAAAAAAAAAGATTATTTTTAACCACTTCACCACCAGTTTGGTATGCAGAACACAACAGGTATGTGTACGAGATATAGGGAAAGGGGTCTTGGGGGGGAGCAGCTATGGGAAAGGGTCTTGGAGGGAGCAGCTATGGGAAAGGGTCTTGGGGAGGGGTGCTTTTATGGGTCTTGGAGAGGGGTGCTGTTATGGGTCTTGGGGAAGGGTGCTGTTATGGATCTTGGAGAGGGGTGCTGTTATGGATCTTGGGGAGGGGTGCTGTTATGGGTCTTGGTGAGGGGTGCTGTTATGGGTCTTGGGGAAGGGTGCTGTTATGGATCTTGGAGAGGGGCGCTATTATGGATCTTGGGGAGGGGCGCTGTTATGGATCTTGGGGAGGGGTGCTGTTATTGGTCTTGGGAAGGGGTGCTGTTATGGATCTTGGGAAGGGGTGCTGTTATGGATCTTGGGGAGGGGCGCTGTTATGGATCTTGGAGAGGGGGGCTGTTATGGATCTTGGAGAGGGGCGCTGTTATGGGTCTTGGAGAGGGGTGCTGTTATGGGTCTTGGAGAGGGGCACTGTTTTAGATCTTGGGGAGGGGCGCTGTTATGGTTCTTGGGGAGGGGCACTGTTATAGATCTTGGGGAGGGGTGCTGTTATGGGTCTTGGAGAGGGGTGCTGTTATGGATCTCGGGGAGGGATGCTGTTATGGATCTTGCAGAGGGATGCTGTTATGGGTCTTGGAGAGGGGCACTGTTATAGATCTTGGGGAGGGGTGCTGTTATGGGTCTTGGAGAGGGGCACTGTTATAGATCTTGGGGAGGGGTGCTGTTCTGGGTCTTGGGGAGGGGCACTGTTATAGATCTTGGGGAGGGGCGCTGTTTTGGGTCTTGGAGAGGGGTGCTGTTATGGATCTCGGGGAGGGATGCTGTTATGGATCTGGGAGAGGGGTGCTGTTATGGATCTTGGGGAGGGGTGCTGTTATGGGTCTTAGGGAGGGGTGCTGTTATGGGTCTTGGGGAGGGGTGCTGTTATGGGTCTTGGGGAGGGGTGCTGTTATGGGTCTTGGGCAGGGGCGCTGTTATGGATCTTGGAGAGGGGCGCTGTTATGGATCTTGGCGACGGGTGCTGTTATGGATCTTGGAGAGGGGTGCTGTTATGGGTCTTAGGGAGGGGCGCTGTTATGGATCTTGGAGAGGGGCGCTGTTATGGATCTTGGAGAGGGGGGCTGTTATGGATCTTGGAGAGGGGTGCTGTTATGGGTCTTGGCGACCGGTGCTGTAATGGGTCTTGGGGAGGGGCACTGTTATGGATCTTGGAGAGGGGCGCTGTTATGGATCTTGGAGAGGGGTGCTGTTATGGGTCTTGGCGACCGGTGCTGTTATTGGTCTTGGGGAGGGGCACAGTTATGGATCTTGGAGAGGGGCGCTGTTATGGATCTTGGCGACGGGTGCTGTTATGGATCTTGGAGAGGGGTGCTGTAATGGGTCTTCGGGAGGGGAGCTGTTATAGGGAGGGGTCTTGCTGAGGGGCAGTGAGTTGGCACAACCTTTTTTTTTGCTCCTGGACCCTTTATTCTCTAGCTCCGACACTGAGAAGCAGATCTGCTGTCAGATGAAAGCCATATTGTATTAATTCTCTGCAAAAGATGATTTCATTGCTAATCACTTACTAAATATGCTGTTATAGGAGCACCACAAGGGCCCTTTAACGCTCTGTTTTTCCTTTAACAAAGTCATCTCAGGGCATTTACACACGGAGGGTGATTAGGGGATGTTTATCTGTCACCTCACCTTAAAAAAGCCACCTCCTCTGGCAGAGCTCGGAGAGTCTCCAAGCTGGCGAACTGAGCAATAAATTAATGAGATGCAAAGAGTGACATTTTAATAACAGTTAACAGTGGCACTAAATGAAATAATAATTAGAGAGAGAGGGAGCTCGTGGCAGCCTGTGGCGTTAACCCTTTCACGACCGACCTGCATAGCCTTGCGCTGTCTGACGCCACCGCGCAGTTATAGGCCCAGAACAGCTGAAATCCGAATTATTACATTTAACCTTCGACTTGTTATATAGACATAATTAGCAGCACAGCATGGAAAAGCCCTTACAAACTGACTCTATTTATATGGTAGGGTAAACTGAAATGGCTACTGACAATAAAAAATAAATTGTTTTGAAAACTTTGAGTCTGATTAAGAGCAATTAAAAAAAGTCAATAAGCTACATTTAAATAAGAACAAAATATATGTGGATGCTTCTGCTGGACTGTGGAGGCATTCATGATACTTTGGGAAAGGTTGTGTATTTGGGAGGGGTATTTACATTTCTGGAGAGAATGGTTTGCATTTATTGATGCAAGCTATCTGTTTCTTAGCCTGTGCAGTGGAAGAATGTTGGTGTTGAATTCTAATAGATCCAAACAGACGCGTTAAAGTATCAAAGATGTTGAGTTCCGGGCAGGTTGAGAACCGAGGTGCCACTGTACATCTAATATGAAATGTGCATTAGTTCCACTGAAAGTAGAGTCCAAACTCACCTAGATACCGTGTCCAGTTCTAGAGCCCGTTTCATCGAAAGCATATTAATAAATGAGAAACAATTCAAAGGAGACGACTTAGTGGTGTTGGGTGTGAGAAAATAAAAAACATATAATGAAAGACTTTATAGCCTGAATTTGTATAGCTTACACTAGTGTTTCTCAAAAGCGGGTCCTGGGACCAGTGCGGGTGCTGAGACTTTATCTGCTTGTCCTCAGGAACAAATGATGAAACTTCAAATACATAATTACAAAAAGGTCCTGTTGTTGTTTAGTTGTTCAGTCATCTCCAACTCTCCATAACTCTATGGACCGCAGCCCGCCAGGCACATCTGTCTGCTACTGCCCATCTGGGATCCATCAAGCTCATGTTCATTGCTTCGGTGACCGCATCTATCCATCTCCAACTCTACTACCCCCTTCTTCATGTGCTTTCCATCTTTCCCAACATTAGAGTCTTCTCTAGGGAATCCTGTCTTCTCATGATATGACCAAAATATTTCAGCTTCAGCCTCATGATCAAGCCTTCCAGTGAACAATTTGTCTTCATTTCCTGTAGTATTGATTGGTTGAATCTTCTTGCAGTCCAAGGGCCTCTAAGTAGTTTTACCCTCTAACACCACAATTAAAAGGACTAAATTCTTTGGTGCTCGGACCTCTTTACGGTCCAGCTCTCACATCCGTATGTTACTTCTATAATTACCATAGTTCTAAGTATGCAGTGATCGTGACATATCTTTACTTTTTAATAGCTTATCCAGACTTGCCATATGTTTCCTCCCCAGAAACAAATGTCTTTTAATGTTATGACTGCAGTCACTATCCCAAAAGACCTTGGAGCCCAGGAAAATATGATCTGTCACTGCTTCCACTTCTTCTCCATTTATTTGCCAGGATCTGAGATAAAGTCGTACCTATAAATTATGGATTAACAAATCTGCTATCGAATAGAGTGCAAAACTATATGAACATAAGTGTGTCAAGAGCAGTGTTACCCTATAAAAATGTTCTGCATCTTAAAGACAGTCTGAATGAGCATTGATGGGTAGTCAGCCAATGACCATGTCGATAGTGTGAGAGCCACTGTCTTAAAGTACAGAAGAGAGAAGTGATGTGTTAAGCAAATACATCAAAGGATTTAATAAACTCCCCAAACGTCAACTATATCTAGATAAATCTGTAACCCCAGAGCAGTGTAGTACTGCGGTGAATTTTAACTAAAAAAAGTAACAACACAAGTTTCCCAAAAAGAAAGGAGGACGAAGAAAAAAACTCCACCGACTGTTTGTGCTGAGAGTTCAGTATTTGCCAGAGCTCCTGACGGTCAGCACATTAAAAGTTTTAATCTGTAATAGCATTTCAAAGAAATATTGCCACTGGAGACTGCGCTCCTGCAGCTGCGGAGAGAGATTTGTTCCTTTCATCATTCGCTTTCCTGAACCGCTCGCCAGACACAAAAACCCACCAGAGGCAAAATGACTGACCCCGATGCAAGGGTTAACGTATACTGCGGCAAGATGGGGATACAAATCATCTTGTTTAGGATGACAACAAAGGGTTAAATTAATTATCTCATCCGTTTCATGTTGACCTTACTCTGGTACTTTCAATACTGTACTCCCTCTGCACCTCCTAATAGATAATCACCCACCCTCTACCTGCACCCCCTCATAGACACTTACCCCTTACAGACCACCCACCCTCTCCCTGCACCCCCTCATAGACACTTACCCCTTACAGACCACCCAGCCTCTCCCTGCACCCCCTCATAGACACTGACCCCTTACAGACCACCCACCCTCTCCCTGCACCCCCTCATAGACACTGACCCCTTACAGACCACCCACCCTCTCCCTGCACCCCCTCATAGACACTTACCCCTTACAGACCACCCACCCTCTCCCTGCACCCCCTCATAGACAATCACTCCTTACAGACAACCCACCCTCTACCTGCACCCCCTTATAGACACTTACCCCTTACAGACTACCCACCCTCTCCCTGCACCCCCTCATAGACACTTACCCCTTACAGACCACCCACCCTCTCCCTGCACCCCCTCATAGACACTTACCCCTTACAGACCACCCACCCTCTCCCTGCACCCCCTCATAGACACTTACCCCTTACAGACCACCCAGCCTCTCCCTGCACCCCCTCATAGACACTGACCCCTTACAGATCACCCACCCTCTCCCTGTATCCCCTCATAGACCATCACCACTTACGGACCACCCACCCTCTCCCTGCACCCCCTCATAGACAATCACCCCTTACAGATCATCCACCCTCTCCCTGCACCCCCTCATAGACAATCACCCCTTACAGACACCCACCCTCTCCCTGCACCCCCTAATAGACAATCACCCCTTACAACCCCAAACTCTCTCCCTGCACCCCCTCATAGACACTTACCCATTACAGACCACCCACTCTCTCCCTGCACCCCCTCATAGACAATCACCCCTTAGAGACCACCCACCTTCTCCCTGCACCCCATCATAGACAATCACTCCTTACAGACCACCCACCCTCTCCCTGCACCCCCTCATAGACACTCACCCCTTACAGACCACCCACCCTCTCCCTGCACCCCCTCATAGACAATCACCCCTTACAGACCACCCACCCTCTCCCTGCACCCCCTAATAGACAATCACCCCTTACAGACCACCCACCCTCTCCCTGCACCCCCTAATAGACAATAACCCCTTACAGACCACCCACCTTCTCCCTGCACCCCCTCATAGATCATCACCCCTTACAGACCACCCACCCTCTCCCTGCACCTCCCCATAGATCATCACCCCTTACAGATCACCCACCCTCTCCCTGCACACCCTCATAGACAATCACCCCTTACAGACCACCCACCTTCTCCCTGCACCCCATCATAGACAATCACTCCTTACAGACCACCCACCCTCTCCCTGCACCCCCTCATAGACAATCACCCCTTACAGACACCCACCCTCTCCCTGCACCCCCTAATAGACTATCACCCCTTACAGACCACCCACCCTCTCCCTGCACCCCCTCATAGACAATCACCCCTTACAGATCACCCACCCTCTCCCTGCACACCCTCATAGACAATCACCCCTTACAGACCACCCACCTTCTCCCTGCACCCCATCATAGACAATCACTCCTTACAGACCACCCACCCTCTCCCTGCACCCCCTCATAGACAATCACCCATTACAGACCACCCAACCTCTCCCTGCACCCCCTAATAGACAATCACCCCTTACAGACCACCCACATTCTCCCTGCACCCCCTCATAGACAATCACCCCTTACAACCCCAAACTCTCTCCCTGCACCCCCTCATAGAAACTTACCCCTTACAGACCAACCACTCTCTCCCTGCACCCCCTCATAGACAATCACCCCTTACAGATCACCCACCTTCTCCCTGCATCCCATCATAGACAATCACTCCTTACAGACCACCCACCCTCTCCCTGCACCCCTTAATAGACAATCACCCCTTACAGACCAACCACCTTCTCCCTGCACCCCCTCATAGACAATCACCCCTTACAGATCACCCACCTTCTCCCTGCACCCCCTCATAGACAATCACCCCTTACAGAACACCCACCCTCTCCCTGCACCCCCTAATAGACAATCACC
Source organism: Discoglossus pictus (assembly GCA_027410445.1). Taxonomy (NCBI): domain Eukaryota; kingdom Metazoa; phylum Chordata; class Amphibia; order Anura; family Alytidae; genus Discoglossus; species Discoglossus pictus. The sequence continues at coordinate 1,530,202 of CM050174.1, forward strand.
CATTACAGACCACCCACCCTTTCCCTGCACCCCGTAATAGACAATCCATGTATTTGATAGTGTTACCCCCTCCCCCTTATTTCCATGAATATTATAGTGTCACTCCCCCCTCTAATAGTTACTCCCCCCTTATTTCCTTGTCTTTGATAGTGTTACCCCCCCTTATTGTTACTCCCCCCCTTATTTCCATGAATATTATAGTGTTACTCTCCCCTCCTATAGTTACTCCCCCCTTATTTCCATGTATTTGATAGTTACCCTCTTATAGTTATTCCCCCCCCTTATTTCCTTATCTTTGATAGTGCTACCCCCCTTATAGTTAATCCCCCCCTTATTTCCATGAATATAAAAGTGTTACTCTCCCCTCCTATAGGTACCCCCCCCTTATTTCCTTGTATTTGATAGTGTTACCGCCTATAGTTACTCCCCCTTATTTCCATGAATATGATAGTGTTACTCTCCCCTCCTATAGTTACTCCCCCCTTATTTCCATGAATATTATAGTGTTACTCCCCCCTATAGTTACTCCCCCTTATTTCCTTGTCTTTGATAGTGTTACCCCCCTTATAGTTACTCCCCCCCCCTTATTTCCATGTATTTGATAGTTACCCTCTTATAGTTACTCCCCCCCTTATTTCCTTATCTTTCATAGTGCTACCCCCCTTATAGTTAATCCCCCCCTTATTTCCATGAATATAAAAGTGTTACTCTCCCCTCCTATAGGTACCCCCCCTTATTTCCTTGTATTTGATAGTGTTACCGCCTATAGTTACTCCCCCTTATTTCCATGAATATGATAGTGTTACTCTCCCCTCCTATAGTTACTCCCCCCCTTATTTCCATGAATATTATAGTGTTACTCCCCCCTATAGTTACTCCCCCTTATTTCCTTGTCTTTGATAGTGTTACTCCCCCCTATAGTTACTCCCCCTTATTTCCTTGTCTTTGATAGTGTTACCCCCCTTATAGTTACTCCCCCCCCCCTTATTTCCATGTATTTGATAGTTACCCTCTTATAGTTACTCCCCCCCTTATTTCCTTATCTTTCATAGTGCTACCCCCCTTATAGTTAATCCCCCCCTTATTTCCATGAATATAAAAGTGTTACTCTCCCCTCCTATAGGTACCCCCCCTTATTTCCTTGTATTTGATAGTGTTACCGCCTATAGTTACTCCCCCCTTATTTCCATGAATATTATAGTGTTACTCCCCCCTATAGTTACTCCCCCCTTATTTCCATGAATATTATAGTGTTACTCCCCCCTATAGTTACTCCCCCTTATTTCCTTGTCTTTGATAGTGTTACCCCCTTATAGTTACTCCCCCCCCCTTATTTCCATGTATTTGATAGTTACCCTCTTATAGTTACTCCCCCCTTATTTCCTTGTCTTTGATAGTGCTACCCCCCCTTATAGTTAATCCCCCCCTTATTTCCATGAATATAAAAGTGTTACTCTCTCCTCCTATAGGTACTCCCCCCTTATTTCCTTGTATTTGATAGTGTTATCCCCCTCTTATAGCTCCTCTCCCCTTATTTTCATGAATTTGATAGTGTTACCCCCCCTTATAGTTACCCCCCTTATTTCCTTGTATTTGATAGTGTTACTCCCCCCTCTTATAGTTACTCCCCCCCTTATTTCCTTGATAGTGTTACCCCCCTCCCTTGTGTCCATGAATATGATAGTGTTACTCCCTCCTCTCTTATTGTCAGGATTGCTCCCTAGACCATACAGCACATCACACTCTTAACCCTTTGGCTGCCGCTGATCCCTGTATTATAGACTGAGCGCCTGTGCCAATCCTGTAGATGGAAGCTGTTGTTGAGACAGCGAGGCAGATAAACTGTACAGCGACTCTAAAGCTCAGCAATCTCAGCCAATCCTCTAAGATTTAGTCTACGGCTCCTGAGGAAGTTTATTCTCTGCAGGGGATATAATCCTGTATCCAGAAACTTGAGATGTTGCTGTGTCTAATGTTCTTATCAGAGGCTTCTGCAGCAAGGAGAGTCTGTAACATTACTGTCGCTACTTAAAGGGCCGCCATATAATGAGGAACAAGATATACAAGTGTACCTAGCATGGAAAAGTCATACAGGGAGTGTTAATCAAAAATAATGTTGCCTGTGCTGGAGACATCCATGATACCGTGATGAAGACTGCTTTGCAGAGCATGGCTTGTACCTATTCATGCAAGCTGCCTGTTTTTAGGCATGTGGGGGAAAAGGGGTGGGTGTACAATTTGATGTGATACAATAATCAAACACATTTTCATCTCTCCCTTTTCACCCTCTACTGATAGATACAAACACACCATTCATGCACCTGCTCCCATAAAGTGATGAAACAAACAATATACAATTTTATGTAAAATAATATGTCACGGCTTACACCGCTGCAATTGTAGTTTGTTACGTACTAAGCAAAGAAATGTATTTAAAAATTAGGAAACATTGAAACGGAAAAACTGTCTGCTAGAAAACATTGTGTATGATAATAAATGTTATTATATTAATGTTGAGACCATCACTTTTCAATATAATGTTATAACAATGTCGATGAACCCATATAATATGATATTCAGGTCTCTTATTAGTTATTGGATTTTTCCCCAAGCCCCCATTCACAGGTTGTGATAAATGTTACTTTTTTCTCTTTTGCTTTTTTGATATTATTTTACACAAATTATTGTTAAAATTATTTAAAATAAAAAAAAAATATAAAAAAAATATTTATAATTTACTTGATTTGCCCCTCACATGGTGTCCCGTGTATATCAGTGGGAGATGCGCTGGCCGTGTCTATGTCATACACAAAGGAAGATTCAGCTGCTTCTATCGGAGCGGGTCGGCCCTTATTATACAAGAATCACGCTTTCCAAAAGAAAATACTTTAAAAAGGTGCCTTTAATTCTCATTAAATCTGTAGCACGACATCAAAATAGCAACGTGTCCTTAAATTGGTCCATGGAACTAAAATAACATATATACCCACATTTATCTATATATATAAATATTCACATAATATCGCAATATCTGAGATACATGAGACAATTTATGATGTTATGAGAATTTCTTTTAATCTTTCTATGTGCGTTTAATTTTAATTCTCCATTCTTTTTGTTAATATTGTTTGGACTTGAACTTACCCCCGTACAGCGATACGGAAGATGTAGACAGGTTACAAATAAAGAATAATAATAAAAATATTAATCGGTCATATATTTAATACATTTTAAATAATTCCTAATATAAAGTATATGTTTTAACATAACCTATATATAAGTGTACAATTATAATAAGACGTACGTGTTACAAAATAAGCAGCGTGTGAGAATAGTATTTGTGTCTACAAGAAAAAAACTTAATGAATTTATATTCAGTTTAAAATGAGGGCCTTCTGGGATAAAAAACTGATTTTTTAAAGATATTTATAAAAAAGAAAAGCACAAAGCCGAGCGCAGCACAATGTGGCAGTGTGTATTTGTGCGCTGCTAGGACCTTCTGTCCCTGCCGGGTCCTGCCATGAATGTGTCTTTGTCAGTGTCACACACTATTGTTGTGCTCCACTGCGATTAATCTTAATGTCACCCGGTCGCACAACATGATGGGGGGGGGGGGGGGGGGGGGGTATTTAGCGGGTCTTTGCTTTTGCCCTGACAGTGACCCGGCCCCTAACTAGCACAGGTCAGTGTGGGAAGCACAATGCGGCCCCTCCTCGCCCCTCTTGGGACAGTCACACTGCATTTGTGGTGACACCCGTCAGACCCACGTGGGGCATCACTGACGCCTATGTATGAGAATGTGTCTGGGGCACAACATTACGCCCACTTCATTTAACCCATTTCATAACAGATAATAAGGAGTTAAAGGGACTCCGAAGCCCCCTTTAATGGCACAGATAGCATCTGCATGTCCCCGCCCATTCTCCCAGAGTGCAGTTCAATGACTGTATTTCTGAGAAATATTTGTTTTACTTTTATTTAGCCTCTCAATATAAATGTATTATTTGTGTTCTTAAAAAAAACTTACAAATATACCTTAAATAATACTATAATAATACACAATACGAATTTGCAGGGTGTTTCCACTTTCATTTCATCAGTTATAACCAATTGCAATTACATTTATTTTTATTTTCCTTCAACAAACAGGATCTTTTCTGTGTCTCTGGAGAAGAGACCTCAATATTAAAAGGTTACATAGAAAGTTTCAAAAATCTTTAAAAAAAAAGGAAATAAGACCCAGAACTGATATAAAACATAACTTTTATTGATATTATGCTAAGAATAAAACCAAAAAGATCAAAATAAATAAAACATGATCGATTAAGAAATCTTACGGGTTAAATTCGGCCAGAATTAAAATCCCTTCTTTTTATACCAATATAATCACTGAATCGATGCCTTATATATGACGGATCCAGTATATATTCAATCACAATAATAAGGTTTATATATATATATATATATATATATATATATATATATATATATATATGTTTATTATTATTCTAAGGCTCCCAAAATACCTATTATTATTTATGCCACATAAAAGTTATGTTTTATATTAGTTTTACATCTATTTAACTCTGAATTGGTATTCTTTTTTCCATTTTGTTATTTTTTCTTTGCACTTTTATGTAGCCTTGAATTTGTTTGTTGTTTAGTCGTTCAGTTGTGTCCAACGCTTTGTGACCAGATGGACCGCAGCACACCAGATACATCTTGTGTCTGGTTGTGCTTATCCATAAGGTTTTCATGGCAAAAATACTGAAGTGGGTTGCCTACTCCTTCTCCAGCGGAACACCATTTGTCTGACCTCTCTGCTATGATCTGTCCATCTTGGTATAGCTCACAGCTTCATGGAGGAGCACAAGCCCCTTACTATGACAAGATAACGATCCAGAAGGAGCTATACTGAATTACACCAGCATTATCTACGGTTAAACCTTGATATTAATAAATTATAAACAATTTAAAAGGACGCAACTAAAACGGTGCAGGGTCTAAAACTTATAAGGAGACTCCATGACCTGAATATGTATAGTTTAGAGGAGAGAGAGGGATATCAAAATATATCAAAGGTAAAGGACAGTGATAGTTACTAGTGGGATATTTGCCCTATGGTAATAATGAGTGGACAAGATCAGTCGAAGCCACAGGCGAAACGTGCGCATCAGATCGAGGAATAGCACTGTCCCACCATACTGATGTCATTAGCAGGCACCTCTCAGTTGAAGCTGCGGGTGAAACGTGCGGGTCAGTTTGGGGAATAGCACTGTCCCACCATACTGACATCATCAGCAGGCACCTCTCAGTTGAAGCCGCAGGCGAAACGCATCCATCAGATCAGGAAAAGCACTGTCCCACCATACTGATGTCATCAGTAGGCACCGGACTTCCTCAATACAGAGTCTCTGATACAGCGCCGGAGACAGAAAGACGCCGAGATGCTCCATCTATTTGTCCTGTAGGGTAATTGGATCAACGTGGAGATTAGCCCTAGGCATCATAGTATAGGGCCAGCTCCTTGTCATATTAAGGGACAGGGGGTAAGAAGTGGGTCTCTACTGCCACTACACTATCCTTAGAGAGGGCTACAATTTAAAGCCTTCTCATATATCCCCAGTTGATACCACAATAACGGACCTAATTCCTTTAATCAGCAATTACCTATTGTGGTATGCGCTGATTTAACATAAATGACAACACCATCTGTTCCTAGTCAATAAGCATTTATACTTGTACATGTTTCTTAAGACAGGATCCTATATTTTTTGATTGTACATAATCACTGCATGGAGGTACATAGGAGTGTATATGAAGTACTGCAGCGGATAATCATCTCCTGAGACGCAGCCTTATCCTATATACCAGAATCTCTTGGGCTGAGCTAACCTCTTGATACAGTGAATTAGACGTTAATAAGAATACGCTATCAATAATATAGTTGTATATTTCTCTGCACTGCAATTCACAGATTACTTTCACCTATATAATGTGGGACATAATGATAATTGTTTGTTCTTAACTCAATGCATTTTTTCTCCTGTGTAACTAACTTTTAATGAATCTAAATAAAAGTTACATTTTATAAAACTCATACTTTACTGGTCCTTATTTATCTAATATATCCCTCTAACTTTTTGAATAAACATACCAAAGGGTTTAATACAGTTCATAAAGGAGATATCTTTCAGAAAGTGAAGCAAGAACAAGAGGTCATGAAGGGGAGGTGGAAGACTGTACAGAAAAAGTAATATAAAAGGCTAGCAGCTGAAGTGGTAGGACAAGCACCATAAAGCCATTCTGAGGACTGATTAAGCCATTTATTGAAATAAATATAATGGACATTTTGGTTCTTATCTGCCTTTGGTTGTTCCTCAGTCATTCAGTTGTGACCGGCTTTCCGTGACCCTATGGACCACAGCACCCCAGGCACAATTGTGCTTATCCATAAGATTTTCTTGGCAAATGTACTGGAGTGGCTGCCAGTTCCTCCTCCAGTGACCTCTCTGCTATGACTTGCCCACCTTGGGTGACCCTCTAACTCTCCGTGACCCTATGGACTGCAAGGCGCCAGGTACATCTTGTGTCTGGTTGTGCTTATCCATAAGGTTTTCTTGGCAAAGATACTGGAGTGGGTTGCCAGTTCCTTCCCCAGTGGACCTTGATTTGTCTGACCTCTCTGTTATGACCTGCCCATCTTGGGTGACCCTACATGGTTTAGCTCACAGCTTCATTGAGGTGCACAAGCCCCTTCACCACAACAAGGTAGCGATTCGGGAGGGGGTCTGCCTTTTACTGTGTATAAATAAGTGGTAGGCCAGATACAATGGTGGAACTGACGCGTGGCAGGGGTATGGGTGCACTTGTATTTTTAGTTTTTTAAATCATTTTTATTGAAGGGAATGGAGGTCGTAACAAAAGTAGATGTAACATACAAAGTCATACAATGAGTAGATGTAACATACAAAGTCATACAATGAGTAGATGTAACATACACAGTCATACAATGAGTAGATGTAACATACAAAGTCATACAATGAGTAGATGCACTCTTAGACACACATGATGGGCATATCTGCCGCGCATATCTCTGTCTCAGTTATAAAACCCCATAATGGCGAGAGGCGAATGTTAATCAGACCCCGGCGGGTCCTGATGAAGTGACACTTTGACGAGTAGCTTTATTATTGTGTGTGTGTGTTTTTTATCCGTCTTCATCTGCTGCGCGGCGGGTTTGGCGCTGCCACTCTGACAATGACTGAGCCAGTCCACGAATGAAAAGCTTTGTGTTATTGATTGGCACCAAACTCAATTGTCAGCTCTGTGTCCCCCTGGAATCCAGCGATAAGTCGCCGGGCTCTCTGGGTATGTGCTGTAAGTAAATGCTGCGCCGTGATCTGCCGGAGGGGGAGGGGCGGCAGACACTTTATTAGCTCTAGTATTTCAAACAATTTTGTGTCTGAAAATCATTTCCGTGTCTAGACGGGATGAATCATTTGCCTTGTTGCCAGACCAAGATATTAACATGTTGTAGGTCTCATGTTAGATACTCCTTCATTGCTTCGTTAGGGGGTATCAGACCATAACGAGGCACCTTGGGATGGAAGGTTAGAGGTCAATCCCACCTCGTCTTGCAGCTAATCTGCGATAACATCCTGCGCTCGCTGCTTATCCTCAGACATGGAGGCAATACGGGGGCAACACAGCAAAGGTCCCAGTTATTGCAGTGCACCTAGCAATACATATAATTATATTTGGTTGTTATTTAAAAAAAAAAAAAAATAGTGTTATATAAATAAGTGGCTAACATAAATTATATAAGTGAATTAATTAAAATAAAATCATTTAATTAATTACTTTAAATTACATTAAAAAAATAAACAAATTAAATAATTTAAAATAAATTAGAAAACAGTGTAACTGTTAAATAAATAAGTGAATAAAAAATTAAATAAGTTAATTATTAAATGAAAATTAAATAAATGAATTAAATAAATTAAATGTAACATACTAAAAAAAATTAAATTGAGAAAATAAATGCAATAGTTTAATATAAATAAAAAAAGACTGTAAGTGTTAAATAAATAAGTGATTATCATAAATTAAATAAGTGAATTAATTAAAATAAAAATAATTTAATGAATTATTTTAAATTACATTTAAAAAAAGTAAACAAATTAAATAATTTAAAATAAATAAAAAAACAGTGTGTGTTAAATAAATAATTGAATAAAAAATGAAATAGGTTAATTATTAAATTAAAATTAACTAAATTAATTACATTAAAGTAAATGTAACATATTTAAAAAAAAATTGAAAAAATAAATGCAATAGTTTAATATAAATAAAAAAACTGAGTGTAAGTGTTAAATAAATAGGTAAATAAAATAAATAAAATCATTAAATAATTGACTTTCAAAAATAAGGGATTTTAAGTAAATCATATCTGAAATATTTAGTATTGATTTTGCGGCTCCTGTATACTTATGTGCAGCTCAGCGTACTTGAGAGAGGGGTATAACTGCCAAATAACATTGCAGGTCTTTGTTTTGGCCAATATAGAGACAGACAAGAAGACTGTAATCCTAATTAGCAATCAAAGCAGCTAATTAGAATTTCCCAGGAAGGATTCACTTTAGAAAACAAATGGATAACACAACATAGTCAGTTATTCATGCTCTTTAAGAATTACCTAAGAAACTACTTGATTTGGGGTGACACAGTCCCTTTAATCATAAACTACGTGTAAAAGTCCTTCCGGATCATGCCCAGTTGGTATAGATTAGAATATTCATAACATTATAACAATGAAATCTGTGACTAATATTGTTTATCAGACTGGGCATGCTCTTCTGCCTTCACACTGATCATGGTAACTGTTAGATAACGAGATCGCAAGTGAGGAAGGACCGTTTCACCCCATTTATGCTTACAATATGTCATGGTCACGCTCAGTAATGTTACACTGCCACTTCATATTTTAGGATAACAAACAAATATAATTATTAATATGTCCTTTTTATTTCTGCACTATTGGGGGCTTTGCGGCGTCACTGAGACGGGCCACTGTAGTTCTATACTTACAGCACAGCCATTAATGTAGTAACTACTGTATACAATTATTCCTTATTGCCCACATTGACGTTCTTCCTTAGCTGCTAGTCGTATTGAAAGTCCTGGCATGTAGCAGCTGCAAAACTCTCTGCATTCAAGGTCATTCAACTTGTACAACTTGTACAAGCAGAACTGGGGCGGAGCTACTAGTTGTGCAGGTGGTGCAATGCACGGGGCCCACTTTTAGGGGGGGTCAGTGGTGTGTCATTTCTTTTGCATTTACTTTTTTTTCTGTAGTGTAGGAACTCCCTTGGGGCTCTCCCTGGGCCACATCCCAAAGCCCCCCACACACACGGAAAATGGCCGAAGCTGCCATGGGAAAGGGTCTTGGAGAGGGGTGCTCATGTGGCAAAGGGTCTTAGGGAGAGTTGGTACGGGGGGAGGCATTTTTGCACCCGGACCCTCCATTCTCTAGATCCGCCATTGAAGCAGAACATCAGCAAAAAATGATGGCTCCCATTGCACCATTAGTGCATATAATGGGGATAGCATTTATAAGGCTTATATGGTTATATATGTATTACTTTTGGAAACATTTGTATGAAGTGTGGTTCTTCTGCCTATTAGGAATGTAGGGTATCATTACCCGCCCTCATTATCACCACAATAGCTCATACAGAGCATGGCGATGACTTATGGATTGATGGATGAAGTATTACCAACATGGAGCCATGATCAATCATCCATCATCAGCAGGGAACATGTCCCCCTAGGGTCACTCTGTATATATGCTGCCTCCTCCCCCCGCTAGTTTGTATTTACCATGTCTTCATCTCAACCAATCACTAGCCGCATCCCAGGATGTTCCTTTACTAGGGATAGTCGGTGGGGGGTGGTACAGTGCAGTCTGAGGGTGTAAGATTCAGAGGGTGTTTGTACTACAGTACTATAGAAAGGGTAGTATTTATATGGAGCCGCCGTCTCCTGGTAGTGGTAGGAAAACTAAGGACAGTGAAGGCCGTTTGAATATGAAAGATGTTATTCCAAGGAATAGATATGTCTATACTTTTACGTAGATGAGCTTGAGTGAGCTCAGACAGGCTGCCAGATGTGCCTGGTGGGCTGCTGTCCATAAAGTCACAGAAAGTTGGACACAACTGAATGCCTAGACCACAATATATATATATATATATATATATATATATATATACATATGTATCTTAGAGGATACAGAGGAGTGGGGAAGAGGAGAGAAACCTGCAAATATATCAAATGATTTAATAAAGTTCGGAGGGAAGTGTCATCCAGAAACAAAGGAAGAACAAGAGGTTATGATTTGTAGTTGTAAGATGGAGACTACAGGGACAATGTGAGAAAGTACTACTATATTACTTAAGGTGTCTCCACCCTCCCATGTGTGCCTACTATAAACATGAGACATCCTGAGGAGCTACTAAAGGACCTCTGATTTTTCTAAACTTCAGCAGTTTAGCATGTGGTTCTTATCTGCCGTCACATTTATGTTTCTATGACAATAAAATGTCCGTGTTTTTCCTGCCCACATTCAGACTTCCCATTACCACCTCTGCTGGGAGACACTTTTCTCATGTGCTGTTACTCTCCCTCCAGTCCAGGTGGGCAGTATCCCCTTATTATGGCGTCATTGCCCCCTTTCTTTGCCACATTATGGGATCCTCTCGCCTATTAGATCCGGCATCCCTGCGCCCCCTCTCTCGCTCGGGGCAGCGATGGCTGGGTAGACTCGCCCCCATCTATTTAAGCTGCTCTGCAAAACTCGCCATTGCCCAAGGAAAGTCCATATAAATACAGAGATTAATAACACCCGGCTTAGGTGTGATTCAGAAAAACATGAATGGAGGTCTGTGGCGGTGACTCTATTGGTCATTGTACCAACAACCTAAGGCCTCCCATCTCTAGGCCACCAATAATAATTTATAGAGCTGTTTCCCTGTCTTATGGACCCAAAGCAATACACTTTTTTTTTTGCAGCAATGAGAGTTCTATTGTCATCTGTGTAATTGTGGTCCTTCCAGGACCTTTCAGCAGCAGTTGATGGAATACCTGGATGATATAAAAGCTCTTATAAAACAGTGACATATGCATCAATTTGAAAAATTCTAAAACATTTTCTCAGTTGTCTCCTTGTCACTTTAAGTCATGAAGTGCCCTATGTCATAAAGTCTGTGTTTCTTGTTACAATGCCCATGCTTTATAATGCCATCCCATGACCCGCACACATCCAGCGCTCTGCAAAGCCACAAAGTTCTCAAACTAAAAGGGACGCAACACGTATTTAATGTCTTTTTTCTCCAAAATACAGTGCTTGAGCCAGATGTAATTATGGCGCAGGGGTGGACGTGGGTAAAATTATACATTTACTGAAATGTACGGCCATAAAGCTTCCTGCAAATATGACCGTAGGGGTCATTTATTCTGTCTACCACAAACATTTTGAATTATTTAACAAAAGCTAATGCAGAGTAAATAAATGTGAGAAATGCCGAGTTATAAGAAAGGCGGCGGATTATTATATGGACCTGCAATCTGTAAGAGCTGAACTGCGTCAGACTGCAGAGCAAGAGACCAACACAAAGCCACCGGGCCACACGAGTACGTACAATGATGGCGCGCGTGCTGTGCGATAATTACACAAATTACACTCTCTGCTGTTAGACGCTAGTGTCTAAACTTACATTGAAATGTATGCACAAGTTGTGGCCGTGGCCGTTTTGTCTTTTACTTTCGGGCTCTGCTGGGGGGGGGGGGTAATTTTATAGAAAACAGAAGAAGTTCAGTAACAATGACTTGTAGTCACAGCTGCAATCTGATTACTTGTTGGTTATCTTTAGTGATGCCGGGCACCACATACCTGGCTGGGGAACCATAGGTTGTTTGGTCCTAGTTTAGTATAATTAGATTTCCATCATGGAATAGTCTATTATAGCTCACAGCCCCCTGATATAGATCACAGCCCCCCGATACAGCTTACAGCCCCCTGATACAGCTCACAGCCCCCTGATACAGCCCACAGCCCCCTGATACAGCTCACAGCCACCTGATACAGCCCACAGCCCCCCGATACAGCTCACAGCCCCCGATACAGCTCACAGCCCCCTGATACAGCCCACAGCCCCCCGATACAGCTCACAGCCCCCTGATACAGCTCACAGCCCCCCGATACAGCTCACAGCCCCCCGATACAGCTCACAGCCCCCTGATACAGCTCACAGCCCCCTGATACAGCTCACAGCCCCCCCCCCCGATACAGATCACAGCCCCCTGATACAGCTCACAGCCCCCTGATACAGCTCACAGCCCCCCCCCCCCGATACAGATCACAGCCCCCTGATACAGCTCACAGCCCCCTGATACAGCCCACAGCCCCCTGATATAGATCACAGCCCCCCGATACAGCTCACAGCCCCCCTGATACAGATCACAGCCCCCTGATACAGCTCACAGCCCCCCGATACAGCTCACAGCCCCCCGATACAGATCACAGCCCCCTGATACAGCCCACAGCCCCCCTGATACAGATCACAGCCCCCTGATACAGATCACAGCCCCCTGATACAGCTCACAGCCCCCTGATACAGATCACAGCCCCCTGATACAGATCACAGCCCCCTGATACAGATCACAGCCCCCTGATACAGCCCACAGCCCCCCTGATACAGCCCACAGCCCCCTGATACAGATCACAGCCCCCTGATACAGCCCACAGCCCCCCTGATACAGATCACAGCCCCCTGATACAGCCCACAGCCCCCTGATACAGCCCACAGCCCCCTGATATAGATCACAGCCCCCTGATACAGCTCACAGCCCCCTGATACAGCTCACAGCCCCCTGATATAGATCACAGCCCCCTGATACAGCTCAGAGCCCCCTGATACAGCTCACAGCCCCCTGATACAGCCCACAGCCCCCTGATACAGCTCACAGCCCCCCGATACAGCCCACAGCCCCCTGATACAGCCCACAGCCCCCTGATACAGCTCACAGCCCCCCTGATACAGCTCACAGCCCCCTGATACAGCCCACAGCCCCCTGATACAGCCCACAGCCCCCTGATATAGATCACAGCCCCCGATACAGCTCACAGCCCCCTGATACAGATCACAGCCCCCTGATACAGCTCACAGCCCCCCGATACAGCTCACAGCCCCCTGATACAGATCACAGCCCCCTGATACAGATCACAGCCCCCCTGATACAGCTCAGAGCCCCCTGATACAGATCACAGCCCCCTGATACAGCCCACAGCCCCCTGATACAGCTCACAGCCCCCCGATACAGCCCACAGCCCCCTGATACAGCCCACAGCCCCCTGATACAGCTCACAGCCCCCCTGATACAGCCCACAGCCCCCTGATACAGCTCACAGCCCCCCGATACAGCTCACAGCCCCCCGATACAGCCCACAGCCCCCTGATACAGCTCACAGCCCGCTGATACAGCTCACAGCCCCCCGATACAGCTCACAGCCCCCTGATACAGCCCACAGCCCCCTGATATAGATCACAGCCCCCCTGATACAGATCACAGCCCCCTGATACAGCTCACAGCCCCCCGATACAGCTCACAGCCCCCTGATACAGATCACAGCCCCCTGATACAGCCCACAGCCCCCCTGATACAGATCACAGCCCCCTGATACAGATCACAGCCCCCTGATACAGCTCACAGCCCCCTGATACAGATCACAGCCCCCTGATACAGATGACAGCCCCCTGATACAGCCCACAGCCCCCCTGATACAGCCCACAGCCCCCTGATACAGATCACAGCCCCCTGATACAGCCCACAGCCCCCCTGATACAGATCACAGCCCCCTGATACAGCCCACAGCCCCCTGATACAGCCCACAGCCCCCTGATATAGATCACAGCCCCCTGATACAGCTCACAGCCCCCTGATACAGCTCACAGCCCCCTGATATAGATCACAGCCCCCTGATACAGCTCAGAGCCCCCTGATACAGATCACAGCCCCCTGATACAGCCCACAGCCCCCTGATACAGCTCACAGCCCCCCGATACAGCCCACAGCCCCCTGATACAGCCCACAGCCCCCTGATACAGCTCACAGCCCCCCTGATACAGCTCACAGCCCCCTGATACAGCCCACAGCCCCCTGATATAGATCACAGCCCCCGATACAGCTCACAGCCCCCTGATACAGCCCACAGCCCCCTGATACAGCCCACAGCCCCATGATATAGATCACAGCCCCCTGATACAGCTCACAGCCCCCTGATACAGCCCACAGCCCCCTGATACAGCTCACAGCCCCCCTGATACAGCTCACAGCCCCCTGATACAGCTCACAGCCCCCTGATACATCTCACAGCCCCACGATACAGCTCACAGCCCCCTGATACAGCCCACAGCCCCCTGATACAGCTCACAGCCCCCCCGATACAGCTCACAGCCCCCTGATACAGCCCACAGCCCCCTGATACAGCTCACAGCCCCCCTGATACAGCAAACAGCTCCCCGATACAGCTCACAGCCCCCTGATACAGCCCACAGCCCCCCTGATACAGCCCAGAGCCCCCTGATACAGCTCACAGCCCCCTGATACAGCTCACAGCCCCCCTGATACATCTCACAGCCCCCCTGATACAGCTCACAGCCCCCCTGATACATCTCACAGCTCCCCGATACAGCTCACAGCCCCCTGATACAGCTCACAGCCCCTCTGATACAGCCCAGAGCCCCCTGATACAGCTCACAGCCCCCTGATACAGCTCACAGCCCCCCTGATACAGCTCACAGCCCCCCTGATACAGCTCACAGGCCCCTGATACAGCCCACAGCCCCCCAATACAGATCACAGCCCCCTGATACATCTCACAGCCCCCTGATACAGCCCACAGCCCGCTGATACAGCTCACAGCCCCCCTGATACATCTCACAGCCCCCCTGATACAGCTCACAGCCCCCCTGATACATCTCACAGCCCCCTGATACAGCTCACAGCCCCCTGATACAGCCCACAGCCCCCAATATTGCTCGAACCCCTGCACCACCATATACTGCTCCGATTTCAAGTGTAATATTTACCCGTGTGACCTCTGTGGTCCTTTGTGGATGATGTGTTCATATGACAGTTATTAAAGGCTAGTTACAGACACTGTATCGTCAATACTTACCAATCGATGGCCCACTCTACTCTGCCCTGAATCCACCAGGACTAAAAAGAACAAGAAAAGCCAGAGGAAACACGCACATATTAGAAGTGATTGTGATAAAAGAGTAAAGATGGAGTGCGGCCGTGGCCTGGATCAGGTTCCATTTACAGAAAGACATTTTCCAGCAGCGTTTCTGAGCAGTAAATGGATGTTTTTTGTTCATATAGGTTGCAAGTAACTATGGTGGATAAAGTATTAATATTGAGCCTCATTCCATTGAGCAATTATAAGTTACAGTAGCCCGTAATGGAGGCCGTAAGTTAATTTGCTATTAAATTGGTGTTTTATTAGCGAGCCGCAAACGGGGTACGGGTTACGGCCCTGAAATCCTTGCGGTTGTTACAATCGTAACTTACAGCCCATTGAAGCCTTTGATCTTTCGCGTCTGCAAGAGTTACAATCGCAAAACGCTATTCAATTGCTACAATTCCTCGAGCCCGCAAATGTTTACACACCCGTGAATTGGCAATGTAGAAGAAAATCCTACCAGTACTAGACAGGACCCGCAAGGGGGTTTAACCCCTGTCCGTAGCACTGTAAAAGCAATTACAACATCACTACTTCACTGTAAATAACGGGGACATCGATGTAAGACATTAGAATTACTTGCACAACAGTCTCAAGCGCACAAATCATCAAGCAAAAATATTTTTCTTTATGTTTCCTTTCGGGGGTTGTATTGTTCTCGGGAATTAATGATTTAATACGTATCAGGCCACCCACATGGACTAGAACAGTATCGGCATTCATTTTTATTATTTTGTGTTTTGCGGATTTGCGAGTTTGATCGCATATCGGACCTTCAAATGCTAATTGATTGACACGTAACCTCCATGTTTTACTGACCTAATGATGATGGTCTCATTTTCTATTGGCTGTTTCTAAATTGGGAATTACGGCCTTGCTTAATTGATCATGTTCACACTCTAAAATGCTACGTACAAGTGCATGGTTTACAGTTTGGGCTTTCGGCCCGTAACTTGGGGCTTGTTCAGTTGAATAGCACAGGATTTGTAGCAGACTTCAAGCCCGCAGACATACGGCCTTTATACCGCTTCAAATTGAATGAGGCTCGCTGTTTTTATCCCACAGTCTACATCTGCTGTAAGTTTCAACAAAGGGACTATTTAGACAATTTCCTTTTCTTTTGATTATGTTTTAAGCAAGTGATTGAATTACTTTTATCATCCTCAGCGTATTTGTCATATAAACTTTAGGCTTCAGATACCTTTAAGAAGGTGCCATGTTTCACAGCTGTGAGTTAAACACATACCCACAACGGTAGGGGATTTCAGACAACCAGTCACTCATTTACTGCAGGAAGACACTGCCTGCTTGCTAACAGCATTACACTTGTACTGTGTATATTGTAACTGTCAATGTAATGATCCCCATTACAAGCCTCCTGCCAATGCCAAAGAACAGAATACATTGAGCGCGCTCATGTCCATCTTTTGTTGTTGCTTAAGGAACAGATGAACGTGCTATCTCTCCCTGATACCAAATAGCGAGCAGATGTTGGAGGCCCTTCTCTACGTGCTAGACTCACTTACACACAGCGCAGTGACATCAGCCAAATTGTAAGAGCTCCTTGTGGTACTTGGGGAAAAGAGGCCGAGAACATCACATCAAAAACACAGGATAAAAGGAGCAAATCAAAGGCTTCTAATGGCTGCTCTCCAGCGCGCTCTGATTGCGCAGGATAATTAAACAAGAAATGGCAGAACCTGAGAACACATAAAGATCTCTTATATCTGCCGGAGTATTTATTACTTATATTAATATAAAGGGACGCTGGAGTCCGATATAATATACCCTTATATTGGCGCTGGGCAAATAATAAACACGACCACACTCTTTATAGTTGTAACTTTTATATGAAATTGTTCTTTAATTCAGGGCTCCATTCCCTGTTCTGTGATGATTCTGGCATCTACTTTCTCAAGAAAAACTATAAAGAGCAAAATGATTTTACACATTTTAAAATTAATGAATACTAATATATAAAATATTGCTTTAATGAGAGACTATTTAGAGGAATGGGAGGAACAGGGAAGTCAGATAAGATCTCTATTCAGTTCAGTTAAAAGAAATACCATGTACGTATTTTGTTACATGCAAAGTGCCATGGTCATTTAAAGGAATATCCCCCAATTTTATTTTTAAAAGTTATTCATAAAGAGAGAAAAATAGCTATACATTGTACTAGCCATTATATTCCAAGTTAAGTCATTTCTGAGATGTACATTCATGGCAGATGCCATTATTATGCATATGAGCAGGTCATGAACACTAATTAGCAACGTTATGTGTGTATTGTGGCAACATTAATGTTCCCCAATGTTATCATGCAGTTAGATCCGCTCCCTGCACTTATTAATTACCATATGGATCTCACTTTGGCATAACAAACAATGCTGGATATATCTTGAATGATTTACTGTAGAAACAAATGTACAGTGCAACATAAAGACAATTGTTCATTCTCTGAGTTGTTGTTGGGGTGATGGAGCCCCTTGAAGGGAGTAAATAAAGCTTTAGGTCCCACTGCTATAATATAATGCACCTACAGCCCTATTAGATTCCCTCAACGTGTAAAACCGTAGCCTGTAACATAGCCCACAAGACTTACGGCTATTCAATTGGCCCGTAAAGTAACAATCTGCAGGTTGCAGGCGGATAAACCCTATGGGATGTCGAAATTTGAACTCTGTTTCCGCAAATCCTTTGTATGTCAAGCCCGTAACTGTTACATTTGAAAATCGCTATTAAATTGCAACAAATTCACTGGCGTTCAAACCTGTAACCTGCAAATGGAGTCAAAACGCCAAAGGGGACTAGAGAGGACCCACAAGGGGGTTAAAGTCCTATCCGTAGCACTGTAAAAGCAAATATACACACACTACTGCACTTATAAGTAATGGGAAAGTGATGTTAGGTATTAAGATTACTAGCACAACATCCTCAAGCTCACAAATCTGCAATATAAAATACATTATTTTCTGTTTAATTTCCGTGTTATATCTATCCCGGCAATCGATGTGTTAATATATATCATGGAAATTGCATGGACTAGAATATCATATTTACTGATCACATATAATAATTGTCGCAATTGCGAGTTTGTCGGTAACACTATGTTAAAAGTTATGGGCTTGCGCATGCGCAATGAGCACCGAAGGCGCTCATTGTGGGCCTCACGGATTCAGCGCCAAAAGCGCTCATCACAAGGCCAGCAAGACTTAGAAAAAGGCTCGCCATGAGCACCGAAGACGCTCATTGTGAGGCCCGCGATGAACGGTGAGCGCTGTAGGCCTTTGGCGCTCTTCGAGAGGTCCCCATGACTTAGAAAAAGGCTCACACGGAGCGCCACAGGCAAGACTTTGAAAAAATTACAGCTTTAACGGCTGTCATTTTTTTAAAGCCCGTAACTCGGAAACCGTTTGGAGGTTCCCAAAATACGCCAATTGATTACAAAATTAACTGCCAACCTCACACACAGCACAGGGGAGAGGCAGGGAGCATGTAAGTGAGGTTGAAAGCTAATTGTTCTTCAATTGCGTTTTTTGTAGGTCTGAAAACGGCTACACAAGAAAGAAAATGGCGTCCGTAAAGACGTAATTTATTTTCAAGGCAGCAAATCAGAAGACCATTTCGGGCTTGGGGAAATTGATCAATTGCCCAAGCCCGAAAATGGTTTCAGAACAGTACAGCACACAGGAGGGAAAGGGAGGAGAAAGACACAAGGGAGGGAGAGGGGGGAGAGGGGGAAATGAGACACAGGGGAGGGAGAGGGGGAGAGGGTGGAATGAGACACAGGGGAGGGAAAGGGGGGAGAGGGTGGAATGAGACACAGGGGAGGGAAAGGGGGGAGAGGGTGGAATGAGACACAGGCGAGGGAAAGGAGGGAGAGGGTGGAATGAGACACAGGGGAGGGAGAGGGGGGAGAGGGTGGAATGAGACACAGGGGAGGGAGAGGGGGAGAGGGTGGAATGAGACACAAAGGAGGGAAAGGGGGGAGAGGGTGGAATGAGACACAGGGGAGGGAGAGGGTGGAATGAGACACAGGGGAGGGAGGGGGAGGAGAAAGACACAGAGGAGGGAGTAGGGGGGGGAGAGACTCAGGGGTGAGAGACTGGGGGAAAGAGAAACAGAGGAGGGAGGTAATTGAAAAAAACTCACAGGGCAGGGAGAGAGGGTGGAATGAGACACGGGGGGGGAGAAGTAGGAGAAAGACACAGGGGAGGGAGAGGGGGGGAGAGGGTGGAATGAGACACAGGGGAGGGAGAGGGTGGAATGAGACACAGGGGAGGGAGAGGAGGGAGGGTGGAATGAGACACAGGGGAGGGAGAGGGGGGGAGGGTGGAATGAGACACAGGGGAGGGAGAGGTAGGAGAAAGACACAGGGGAGGAGAGGGGGAGAGGGTGGAATGAGACACAGGGGAGGGAGAGGGAGGAGAAACACACAGGGGAGGGAGAGGGGGAGAGGGTTGAATGAGACACAGGGGAGGGAGAGGGGGGAGAGGGTGGAATGAGATACAGAGGAGGGAGTAGGGGGGGAGAGACTCAGGGGTGAGAGTTTGGGGGGACAGAGAAACAGAGGAAGGAGATAATTAAAAAAAACTCATAGGGCAGGAAGAGGGGCCAAAGAGACAGCAGAAGGGAGAGAGGGGGGAAAAGACACAGGGAGAGAGAGAAGGCAAAGAGACACAGGGGAGGGAGAGGGGAGAGAGGCCTGAAAGTTGCGGGTTGGACATCGTTTGCAATAAGCAATGAAGCAACTCATTGCAGGGCTCGTGATGAACGGCGAAGGCGCTCATTGCGGGACCTGTAAAGTAGAGGGAGGAAGAGGCTTGCAATGAGTGCCAAAGGCCGCACATCCAACATGCGCAAGAATGGCTTACGTGTTTGCGTTTACGGCCGGTAACTCTAGGCATGATTCAATTTAATAGCTCTGTAACACAGCCGAACTTCAAGTTCAGAGCCTTTGCAGGTGTGCCGATGCTGCTACGGGCTTTCAAATTTAATGGGGCTGTTATATTTAGTATAAATGGGGAGTTCATATTGAAGTACTTTTATTACGTGGAATTATCTACAACAGCAAACTCGCGCACGTCAAACTGATTCTCACTCAGACAGGAAGATATTTACAAATCATTTAAGTACAATCATTTATGGAACAGAAATGTCAGTTCTCAGAAGGTCTAGGACAAAGTCGTTCGATGCGTCCGTTTCTAAGGCTCCCCTCGCTTTAAGGTATGCTTCAGATAGTGTTCTCTGATATTATTCATGCTCACAAAACGGAGAGGCCAAGGATTCAGGCGATGGTAACGTTGCACAAAGAGTACCGAATAATAAGAGGACCCATGACGCCAAGTTTTAAAGACATGAAACAAGGTCAGTTCTGTTATATGAAATAAGCCATTGTCTATGAGACACAAAGATTCCTATTGAGTGAGAGGGGCTGATACATAAAGTGGGAGACGCAGGGCTAGTATTGGCCATATCAATGTGTGGTTGCACAAGTGGGGTACACATAACATAAGCATGCCCATTGGTACGCTAGAGCTTAGAGAAAAGAGTGGCATATTTGTAGTACAATGACCTGGACTTTACAAATCCTAATGTTTTTAGTATCCAGCAACTAAACAAAGAAATGGAAACTTATGGTACGAGCACTACAGTGGGCCTTCAATTAGAGAGCAATTCTCATTAGGAAAACAGCGCCCCTCGGGCACAATATCAACAAGCAATCTTACTTTGTTACATACTACACTATCCTTAAGTTTTCCCAAGGGATAATTATTATGGCAGTTTGACATGTTTATTTCAGGTAGCTGGGAGGCCTTCACCGGGACATGTTACATGGGCAGATGGTGACATCTAGAAGCAGAAGGGGGTTCATGTCCCCTCTTTACATCATTTAAATAGGATTGTCTAATTCCAGTCCTCGAGAGCTGCTACACAATGCATCTTAAGAATATGTTCCATGACATCAGGGTTATAAATCATCTTGATTAAGAGCAATATCCTGGAATCCCTCTCCATGCACCTCCTCATAGATCATCACCAATTACAGATCATCAACCCTATCCCTGTATTCACACATAGTTCATCGCCCCTCATAGGTCATCCGCCCTCTCTCTGTACCTCCTAATAGATCATTACCCTTATAGATTATCCACCCTCTCCCTTCCCCCACTCATAGATCATAACCACTTACACATCACCCACCCTCTCCCTGCACCTCCTCATAGATCATCACCCCTTACAGACCACCCACCCTCTCCCTGCACCCCCTCATAGATCATCGCCCCTTACACATCACCCACCCACTCCCTGCACCGCCTCATAGATCATCACCCCTTACAGATCACCCACCCTCTCCCTGCGTCTCCTCATAGATCATCACCCCTTACAGATCACCCACCCTCTCAATGCCCTCACTCATAGATCATCACCACTTACAGATCACCCACCCTCTCCCTGCACCTCCTCATAGATCATCACCCCTTACAGATCATCCACCCTCTCCCTGCACCTCCTCATAGATCATCACCCCTTACAGATCACCCACCCTCTCCCTGCGTCTCCTCATAGATCATCACACCTTACAGATCACCCACCCTCTCAATGCCCTCACTCATAGATCATCACCCCTTACAGATCATCCACCCTCTCCCTGCCCCCACTCATAGATCATCACCCCTTACAGACCACCCACCCTCTCCCTGCACCTGCTCATAGATGATCACCCCTTACAGATCACCCACCCTCTTCAAGCACCTCCTCATAGATCATCACCCCTTACAGATCACACACCCTCTTCAAGCACCTCCTCATAGATCATCACCCCTTACAGACCACCCACCCTCTCCCTGCACCTGCCCATAGATGATCACCCCTTACAGATCACCCACCCTCTTCCAGCACCTCCTCATAGATCATCACCCCTTACAGATCACCCACCCTCTCAATGCCCTCACTCATAGATCATCACCCCTTACAGATCACCCACCTTCTTCAAGCACCTTCTCATAGATCATCACCCCTTACAGATCATCCACCCCTCATAGATCACCGCTTACAGATCACTCACCCTCTCCCTGCACCCCATCATTGATCATCACCCCTTACAGATTATTCGTCCTCTCCCTGCACCTCCTCATAAATCATTACCACTTACAGATCACCCACCCGCTCCCTGCACGCTCTCTTAGATTATCACACCTTATAGATCATCCACCCTCTCCCTGCACCTCCTCGTAGATCATCACACCTTCCAGATCATCCACCCTCTCCCTGCACTTCCTCGTAGATCATCACCCCTTACAGATCATCCACCCTCTCCCTGCACCTCCTCATAGATCATTACCACTTACAGATCTCCCACCCTCTCCCTGCACACTCTCATAGATTATCACCCCTTACAGATCATCCACCCTCTCCCTGCACCTCCTCGTAGATCATCACCCCTTACAGATCATCCACCCTCACACTGCATCTCCTCATAGATCATCACCCCTTACAAACCACCCACCATCTCCCTGAACCTCCCCATAGATCATCACTCCTTACAGATCACCCACTCTCTCCCCGCACCCCCTCATAGATTATCACCCCTTACAGATCACCCACCCTCTCCCTGCCCCCCCTCATAGATCATCACCCCTTACAGATCACCTACCCTCTCCCTGCACACCCTCATAGATCATCACCCCTTACAGACCACCCACCCTCTCCCTGCATCTCCTCATAGATCATCACCTCTCACAGATCATCCACCGCCTCCAAGCACCACCTCATAGATTATCACCCCTTACAGATCACCCACCCTCTCCCTGCACCCCCTCATAAATCATCACCCCTTACAGATCACCTACCCTCTCCCAGAACCTCCTCATAGATAATCACCCCTTACAGATCATCCACCCCTCATAGATCACCCTTACAGATCACTCACCCTCTCCCTGCACCTCCTCATAGATCATAACCCCTTACAGACCACCCACCCTCTCCCAGCACCTCCTCATAGATAATCACCCCTTACAGATCACCCACCCTCTCCCTGCGTCTCCTCATAGATCATCACCCCTTACAGATCATCCACCCTCTCCCTGCACCCCCTCATAGATCATCACCCCTTACAGATCATCCACCCTCTCCCTGCACCTCCTCATAGATCATTACCCCTTACAGATCATCCACCCTCTCCCTGCACCCCCTCATAGATCATCACCCCTCACAGATCATCCACCCCTCATAGATCACCCTTACAGATCACTCACCCTCTCCCTTCACCTCCTCATAGATCATAACCCCTTACAGACCACCCACCCTCTCCCAGCACCTCCTCATAGATAATCACCCCTTACAGATCACCCACCCTCTCCATGCGTCTCCTCATAGATCATCACCCCTTACAGATCATCCACACTCTCCCTGCACCCCCTCATAGATCATCACCCCTTACAGATCATCCACCCTCTCCCTGCACCTCCTCATAGATCATTACCCCTTACAGATCATCCACCCTCTCCCTGCACCCCCTCATAGATCATCGCCTCTTACAGACCACCCACCCTCTCCCTGCACCCCCTCATAGATAATCACCCCTTACAGATCACCCACCCTCTCCATGCGTCTCCTCATAGATCATCACCCCTTACAGATCATCCACACTCTCCCTGCACCCCCTCATAGATCATCACCCCTTACAGATCATCCACCCTCTCCCTGCACCTCCTCATAGATCATTACCCCTTACAGATCATCCACCCTCTCCCTGCACCCCCTCATAGATCATCGCCTCTTACAGACCACCCACCCTCTCCCTGCACCCCCTCATAGATCATCACCCCTTAGAGATCACCCACCCTCTCCCTGCACCCCTCATAGACACTCACCCCTTACAGATCACCAACCCTCTCCCTGCACCTCCTCATAGATCATAACCCCTTACAGACCACCCACCCTCTCCCAGCACCTCCTCATAGATAATCACCCCTTACAGATCACCCACCCTCTCCCTGCGTCTCCTCATAGATCATCACCCCTTACAGATCATCCACCCTCTCCCTGCACCCTCTCATAGATCATCACCCCTTACAGATCATCCACCCTCTCCCTGCACCTCCTCATAGATCATCACCCCTTACAGATCATCCACCCTCTCCCTGCACCCTCTCATAGATCATCACCCCTTACAGATCATCCACCCTCTCCCTGCACCTCCTCATAGATCATTACCCCTTACAGATCACCCACTCTCTCCCAGCACCCCCTCATAGATCATCACCCCTTACAGATCATCCACCCTCTCCCTGCACCTCCTCATAGATCATTACCCCTTACAGACCACCCACCCTCTCCCAGCACCTCCTCATAGATAATCACCCCTTACAGATCACCCACCCTCTCCCTGCGTCTCCTCATAGATCATCACCCCTTACAGATCATCCACCCTCTCCCTGCACCCCCTCATAGATCATCACCCCTTACAGATCATCCACCCTCTCCCTGCACCTCCTCATAGATCATCACCCCTTACAGATCATCCACCCTCTCCCTGCACCCCCTCATAGATCATCGCCTCTTACAGACCACCCACCCTCTCCCTGCACCCCCTCATAGATCATCACCCCTTAGAGATCACCCACCCTCTCCCTGCACCCCTCATAGACACTCACCCCTTACAGATCACCAACCCTCTCCCAGCACCTCCTCATAGATAATCACCCCTTACAGACCACCCACCCTCTCCCAGCACCTCCTCATAGATAATCACCCCTTACAGATCACCCACCCTCTCCCTGCGTCTCCTCATAGATCATCACCCCTTACAGATCATCCACCCTCTCCCTGCACCCTCTCATAGATCATCACCCCTTACAGATCATCCACCCTCTCCCTGCACCTCCTCATAGATCATCACCCCTTACAGATCATCCACCCTCTCCCTGCACCTCCTCATAGATCATTACCCCTTACAGATCACCCACTCTCTCCCAGCACCCCCTCAAAGATCATCACCCCTTACAGATCATCCACCCTCTCCCTGCACCTCCTCATAGATCATTTCCCCTTACAGATCACCCACCCTCTCCCTGCCCCCACCTCATAGATCATCACCCCTTACAGATCATCCACCCTCTCTCTGCACCTCCTCATAGATCATCACCCCTTACAGATCACCCACCCTCTCCCTGCCCCCACCTCATAGATCATCACCCCTTACAGATCATCCACCCTCTCTCTGCACCTCCTCATAGATCATCACCCCTTACAGATCATCCACCCTCTCCCTACACCCCCTTATAGATCATCACCCCTTACAGATCACCCACCCTCTCCCTGCACCCCCTCATAGATCATTACCCCTTACAGATCACCCACCCTCTCCCAGCACCTCCTCACAGATCATCACCCATTTTCCATGTACCAATTTAACATTGAGTATGCTGTAGTTGGACCACTTAAATACTGCTGGAGGTCTTTATGGCCCACGTAATGATTTTTCCTCCAGGTTGTTAACATCATGATGCCCCGGACTATACTGGAATACAGCTTGCTCACTCATTACATTGGATGAACTTTTATTCATTTTCCTAATTTGTTTTCCAGTTGAACCATGGACAATCTGAACTGATCTCTTACACCATTGGTGGACCACTTTACCATCATCCTCTACCCTCATAAAAGTGATGCAAATTAACAAAAATGTAAAACTTTCTATGAGTCAACTAAAAAACTAGATGTGTAATGAAATGGGTGATTAAAATGTTAATAATAGTGTTCTATTTACATGCCTTGTATGTCTATATAATGTAACCTAGTAAAGGCTATAGATTTCACTACATGGGCTACTTGTTTGTCACTACTTGTTCTTGGGTTTTGTTGTGTAGTCATTTGTGTCAATGGTGAACCATACACCTTGAGATACAACATGTTATACTTTTTTTAAGTCTATAATTGTGTTCTTGTAGAATGTACCTCTCTACCATTTTGGAGTCTGTTACTCCTGTGACATAGCTACCCCCTTCAGCTAGATTCCTTAAATGGACATTAATACTCCTCTTCATCACCAAACAGAGCATTAAAACCAAGTAACTTATTTTTAAATTGCTGCATATTTCACTGATTTATTAGAGGTTTATAAAATCCAGTTAATCATCAAACAGACCCAAATAACATCCATGCGGGACTTCCTAGCAAACAAAAATATACGTTTCTTCCTTTAGGTCTTGTAGCTCAAAGGGGAAATGTGAATATTACAGTTGCAGTGGAGAAAGTATATGAGCATTTAGAGGGAGCTGAGAATGTATGTTGCCTTCAAAAAGTGAGAGCAGGTCCCCATAACCTCAATAAATCATGTGGTGCAGCCAACCCATGCCAGGACTCCATGTTTGCTCCATAGCAAATAGTACAGCATTGTAAACATTTGTAAAACAATGAAAAAAGCTTCACATTAAAAAGTTATTTTTTTCATATTTCCTATTTGATTATGACGGGTCCACATGATGGTGCAGAGCAAAAGCCATGAGTTCAGAGACCATCTGTAAGCCAACCCATCCAGAAATATCTCCATCATTGTCCATCCTCCTGACCAACAGGGTATTACTGTCTTTATCTAGCAATGAGCTTGCCATAAAATCATTATTTCATGAGTTGTTCATCTGGTGCCAACATTTCCCTCCTGATGAGGTGATGAGGAGGAAATTCAGAAATGACAAGATGAGCTGGGGAATAAATATATTCAACATATAAATCTGAGCCCAACTCCCTTTCAGAGCTCAGACCATATCTTTAGCTCTCTAATCACTTACACATATGTCCTGAATTTATATCCCTTGAAAGATCTTCTTAGCGGAGCTCCCAGAACCGTGTCCAAGTCTGATGTCTCTTAGTGAATATAACACATTATACACTATAGTGTTTACATTCAAGCACTTTCCAACTACCCGCTATGCCTTTTTCCAACTCTATAGTTCCTGAGAATGGTAGATCCTTTAGCCTGGAAAATGTTCCCAGACGTCACCGTTATTTCTCCCCGAGGCACAGTTGGAAACTTCAGGAATATTCCCTTTTCTAGTGCACTCGCTAGTTAAGTAGATTTAGGAATGGTATGACCTCAGCTTCTCACTGATGGAGAAAACACATGGCATCACAACTCATTTTATGTACAGGATACATACTAATGGTATACTCAATACTTTGACGGTGGGTGGGGGAAGGAGTACATTTAAAAAAAAAAAAAAGATCATGACCCATTACAGGTCATCCCCCTTCTTCCCGAACCTTGTCATAGATAATCACCCCTTAGAGATCATTCAGCCCCTCCCTGTACCCCCTCATAGATCATCACCCCATACAGATCACTCACCCTCTCCCTGCATCCCTACATATATCATCACCCCTTACAGATCATCCACCCTCTCCCCACATCCCCTCATAGATAATCACCCCTACAGATCACCCACCTGCTCCCCTGTTAAAATGCCAGGTTTCTGTGCTGTAAAAAAACGAGACAAAGATAAATCATTTCAGAACTTTTTCCACCTTTAATGTGACCTATAAACTGTACAACTCAATTGAAAAAAAAAACGGAAATCTTTTAGTTGGAGCGAAGAAAAAAAAAAGAAAAATAATATGGTTGCATAAGTCTGCACACCCTCTTATAACTGGGGATGTAGCTGTGTTCAGAATTAAGCAATCACATTCCAACCTGTGTTAAATAGGAGTCAGCATACACCTGTCATCATTTAAAGTGCCTCTGATTAACCCCAAATAAAGTTCAGCTGCTCTAGTTGGTCTTTCTTGAAATTTTCTTAGTCACATCCCACAGAAAAAGCCATGGTCCACAGAGAGCTTCCAAAGCATCAGAAGGATCTCATTGTTAAAAGGTATCAGTCAGGAGAAGGTACAAAAGAATTTCCAAGGCATTAGATATACTGTGGAACACAGTGAAGACAGCCATCATCAAGTGGAGAAAATATGGCACAACAGTGACATTACAAAGAACTGGAGCTCCCTCCAAAATTGATGAAAAGACGAGAAGAAAACTGGTCTGGGAGGCTACCAAGAGGCCTACAGCAACATTAAAGGAGCTGCAGGAATTTCTGGCAAGTACTGACTGTGTGGTACATGTGACATCAATCTCCCGTATTCTTCAAATGTCTGGGCTATGGGGTAGAGTGGCAAGACGAAAGCCTTTTCTTATGAAGAAAAACATCCAAGCCAGGCTACATTTTGCAAAAACACATCTGAAGTCTCCCAAAAGCACGTGGGAAAAGGTGTTATGGTCTGATGAAACAAAGGTTGAACTTTTTGGCCATAATTCCAAAAGATATGTTTGGCGCAAAAATAACACTGCACATCACCAAAAGAACACCATACCCACAGCGAAGCATGGTGGTGGCAGCATCATGCTTTGGGCTGTTTTTCTTCAGCTGGAACTGGGGCCTTAGTTAAGATAGAGGGAATTATGAACAGTTCCAAATACCAGTCAATATTGGCACAAAACCTTCAGGCTTCTGCTAGAAAGCTGAACATAAGGAGGAACTTCATCTTTCAGCATTACAACGAATCAAAGCATACATCCAAATCAACAAAGGAATGGCTTCACCAGAAGAAGATTAAAGTTTTGGAATAACCCAGCCAGAGCCAAGACCTGAATCCGATTGAAAATCTTTGGGGTTATCTGAAGAGGGCTGTGCACAGGAGATGCCCTCGCAATCTGACAGATTTGGAGTGTTTTTGCAAAGAAGAGTAGGCAAATCTTGCCAAGTCAAAATGTTTTTCACTTGAGTTGTACAGTTTATAGGTTACATTAAAGATAGAAAAAGTTCTGAATTGATTTATCTTTGTCTCACTTTTTTACAGCACAGAAACCTGACATTTTAACAGGGGTGTGTAGATGTTTTATATCCACTGGAGTTCATCACCCCTTACAGGTCATCCCCCTGCAAGTCCTCTTACAGATCACCCAGACCCCTCCCCACATCCCCTCATAAATCATCACCCCTTACAGATCACCCACCCCCTCCCCACATCCCATCATAGATAATCACCTCTTACAGATAATCCACCTTCTCCCCACATCCCCTCATTGATCATCATCCCTTACAGATGATCCTCCCTCTCCCTGCACCACCTCATAAATCATCACCCCTTACAGATCACCCACCCCCCCCCACATCCACTCTTGGATAATCACCCCTTACAGATCATCCACCCTCTCCCTGCACCTCCTCATAGATAATCACCTCTTACAGATCATCACCCCTTATAGATCATCAACCCTCTCCCTGTACCTCCTCATAGATAATCACCTCTTACAGATCATCCACCCTCTCCCTGCACCTCCTCATAGATCATCGCCCTTATAGATCATCCACCCTCTCCCTGAACTTCCTCATAGATCATCACCCCTTACAGATCACCCTCCCATGCATATCAATACACTAGAAGAATAAAATTCCAAAGATAAACTATAATTATTATTTTTTTAAATGGTATAACTGTTCCATCATATTGCGTTAGACTTTACCCCTCCAACTCTATACAAACGTATCTGGCTGGTTGGATATTCCATGCAGAGCCGCGCATTACAGGCGCCGCTTCATTCAGGATACATTGTAAATAAGCTGCTATAAGTGTTGACAATGTCTATAAATCTTTTTTAGTGAATATATCCAAAACTGATGCTTTAGCTGTGAGGAAGAATGAAAAAAACATCTTAAAAAAACTCCCCCGCTTAATCAATGTGATGGCAAATATCATATCAAGCGTGGTTCAGGAAATGGAACATTTGAAATAGATTAAAAAGGAGTGACGTGCCTATTTATGTCAGCCGTTGTATAACAAGTGAGCGAGTCAAGTGGCCGTAATAACTGTGTTTGTTTCATCAAAAGCCAGTATCAGGAGCACCGGATACGTTCAGCCCGTCAGCGCTAAGCAGGAAGGGAGCGGCGTCAGGCCCTTGTACCTGTCTATTACTTATATTATCATACTCTACATCGCACTCAGCAGTGGCCTGGGTAATGACAGAATAGTAAAGTACTAATACTATAAGAGTAGCTGCAGCTGGAAGTTATTAAATAATCATTCAGGAATAGAAAAATAGCTTTGAATTTACTATACTTTAGCTGTCACTCAGCCGAAGAGATTCTTCCATTGTGTAAACACCTCATTACTGATGGATGGCTCTCTGGATTAATGGCTTTCTTTTGTATATGACGTCTGGGGCATCAATCTGTAAACAGCCAGACTCTACTGATAGATCAGAAGCCATATGCAAAAGGAAGCTAATAATCTAGGTAACTGGCTATTTTAAGCAGAAATTAATTAAATCAAGCCAAGTGGAAGCTTATATCATATATACAGTTATGAAGAAAATCTGAAAAAAATCTGGGGGATATATAACACACATCTCTCTCTCTTGTACAGCACAGTATATCCTATCTAGACAATACATTTTATATATATATATATATATATATATATATATATATATATATATAAATATAGGTCTGTATTTGTAGGTATGTATATATAGTAAATAAATAATACATCTGTGTCCACATTTGAATGTCTAAAACAGCTCAGTATTCCGAGAAAAACAGTTATTACGCTGCATTCTGGGAAGCCGAGCTGGGACATGCAAATGTGCCCACAAATGTCTCGCTCTTCAATCCATAGCCATTATCAAACATGGCTTCCTTTAAGCTTATGCATGCTGTATTACACAGCTTTAATGCAAAGCCAAGGTTGGGTTAAACACAAGCTGAGTATCCTATCCATGTACAGGTGTTTCAAGCTTACTGGCTATCATTAGCATGGGGCGGGATCCCAGCTTGTGTTGTGGATATGGTGGATAATATGGTGGGCAAAAGAGAGATAGAAGCCTCCACCGTACAGTACATAAATAGTACATCTATGTTCACATTTGAATGTCTAAAACAAGATAAAAAACCTGCTTCCTGCTCAGAATTCCGAGAAAAAACAGTTATTATACTGCACTCTGGGAAGCTGAGCTGGCTCATCGCAAGCCACACAATCAGAGGCTTTGCCGCTCATTGCTGGCCTTGGCCAACCCGACACTTGTCACTTGTCTTGGCCAACTCGCCATGTGTTTTTTCACCACCTCTCCCACCCTGTGTCTCCTTTCCTTCCCCCTCTCTCCCCTGTTTCACCTTTTCCCCTCTCCCTCTCCTGTGCCTCCTTTCCACCTCTCCATTTCCTCCTCTCCCTCCCCTGTGTCTCATTTCCCCCTTCTCCCTCTCCTATACCTCCTTTCCCCCCTCTCCCTCCCCTGTGTCTCCTTTTCCCCTTCTCCATCTCCTGTACCTCCTTTCCCCCTCTCCCTGCCTCCCCTGTGTCTCCTTTCCCCCTCTCTCCCTCTCCTGTTCCTTCTTTCCCCAGTTTCGCCTTTCCCACTCGCCCTTCCCCCCTTTGTGTCTCCTTTCCCACTCTCCTTTTCCCTCATATGCCTCCCCTGTTTCTCCTTTCCCCCTCTCCCCTGTGTCTCATTCCCCCTCTCCTGTACCTCCTTCCCCCCTCTCCCTCCCCTGTGTCTCCTTTCCCTCATCTCCCTCCCCTGTCTCTCCTTTCCCCCTCTCTCCCTCTCCTGTTCCTCCTTCCCCTGTGTCTCCTTTCCCCCCTCATGTTTCCTTTCCCCCTCTCCCTCCCCTGTTTCTCCTTTCCTTCTCTCCCTCCCCTGTGTCTCCTTTCCCCCACTCCCTCTTCTGTAGCTCCTTTCCCCCTCTCCCTTTCTCCCATCTCCCTCCCCTGTGTCTCCTTTCCCCCATCTCCCTCCCCTGTGTCTCATTTCCCTCCTCTCCTGTTCCTCTTTTCCCCTCACCCTTCCCCCCTTGTGTCTCCTTCCCCCCTCTCCGCCCCCTTGTGTCTCCTTTCCCCCCTCTTCCTTTCCTCCCCTCATGTCTCTGTTTCCCTTCTCTCTTTCCCCCTTGTATCTCCTTTCCCCCTCTCCCTTTCACCCCTTGTGTCTCCTTTCCCCCTTGTGTCTCCTTTCCCCTCTTCCATTTCCCCCTGTGTCTCATTTCCCCCCTCTCTCTCTCCTGTACCTCCTTCCCCCTCTCCCTCCTCTGTGTCTCCATTCCCCGGTCTCTCTCCACCATGCCTCCTTTCCCCCCTCGTGTTTCATTTCCCCCTCCCCTCTCCCTCTACTGTACCTCCTTTCCCCCTCTCTACCTCTCCTGTTCCTCCTTCCCCTGTGTCTCCTTTCCCCTCTTCCTTCCCCCCTCGTGTCTCCTTCCCCCTCTCCCTCCACTGTTTCTCCTTTCCCCCCTCTCCCTCCCCTGTGTCTCCTTTACCCCCACTTCCTCTACTGTAGCTCCTTTCCCTCTCTCCCTTTCTCCCCTCCCCCTCCCCTGTGTCTACTTTCCCCCTCTCGTGTTCCTCCTTCTCCCCTCTCCCTTTCGTGTCTCCTTTCCCCCTCTACCTCCCCCCTCATGTCTCCTTTCCCCTTCTCCCTTTCCCCTTGTGTCTCCTTCCCACCTCTCCCTTTCACCCATTGTGTCTCCTTTTCCCCCTTGTGTCTTCTTTCCCCCTCTTCCTTTCCCCCCTTGTGTCTCCTTTCTCCCTCTCCCTTTCCCCCCTTGTGTCTCCTTTCCCTTTGGTTCAGTCATGTCTGACTCTCTGGGACCATATAGACAGCACACCAGGCACATCTGTCAGCTACTGCCCCTCTGAGCTTCATCAAGCTCATGTTCAGTGTGTCAATGATCACATATATCTATCTCTGTCTCTGCTGTCCCCTTCTTTGTATGCCTTAATTTTTCCCAAGAATAAGTCTTGTGTCGGGAATCCTGTCTTCTTATGACAAATACAATCTTTGAATTGTAACTATAGTATTTAGTTTTGCTTTAATAAGAATAGGAGTTTGTCTTTGTTCCTAACATGATTATAATCCTGGGAGTAATGGGAGGAGCAGCGGATTCAGATAAGATCTCTACTCAGTTCCACTGATATTTTGTCAATGAAGGAGAACAATAGAACGGAAGAGTGAGATCTTTAGTATAAAATTAAATGGCAACCAAGGAGGAGGAACAACAACTGGCCACAACCATACCTAGGAAGGTGTAGGGGGGGTCGGGGGCCTCCAAATGGGCCATCACAAGGCCAATCCCAGAGATGCTCACCTCCCAATGCAAAGTCAATGGTGCAAAATGGAGAGGGCATATCTCTTCCAGGGAGGGGTCTTTAGTTTTGTTGATCTACAAAAGAATCATACTGCACAATGATACAGCCAACCCCGACTACAGTGTTACAACAGCTAAACCGAGCAGGAGAAGTAATGTTTAATTCTTAAAGATAATTAATAACATCAAAATGTGCCCTGGGAAGTAGAAAAGAATGAAACAAAAGCTCAGCCCCTGCCCCCTCTGTGCCATGTCATTGCTTTGGTTCCTGGGCCCACAATCCAGTATTTGTTGTACATGAGTCACAGGCCCAGCACTGCTTGATCCCACAAAAATCCCACATTTGCCAGTAAATGACTTATTTTTGTGTAATTCTCAACACTATCTTACACTGTCTGGGTTTTGCACTCCTTCCATCTCTATTTCTGTCTTTGCTAGATGACTTCTAAGCTCTTACTAAGCTCACATCCCCGTCTTGTCACTGTGGGGGAAGGACAACACCTTCTGCCCCCTGGGGTTCACACTGCCGCTGGGGGGGAAGAACGACACCTTCTGCCCCCTGGGGTTCACACTGCCGCTGGGGGGGGAAGGACGACACCTTCTGCCCCCTGGGGTTCACACTGCCGCTGGGGGGGAAGGATGACACCTTCTGCCCCCTGGGGTTCACACTGCCGCTGGGGGGGAAGGACGACACCTTCTGCCCCCTGTAGGGCCGGTAGAGAGACCTCGGTCCCATCTCTACCTGCCATCTGGAGGTCATCCCAGGACCAGTCAATGAAGTCTGGTTCCGCTTGTCGAGTAGGTTGGGGCTGCACGAAGCTGAGCAAGTGTTGGTAGTCCTGCTCCAGCTCCCACTCTCTCGTTACCAGGTGGGTCATGTCTTTGCTCACCTCGCCTTCGTCATCCCAGACATACATGCCCATCCGGTAGTCGTAGATGTCCCAAAACCTAGACTCCTCCGTGCTGCCAAGTTCAATGTCGTCCTCCAAGGCATCCCATAATAAACCCGGGCCATCATAATCATCTCCCTCCGGTAAGTCGTGTTCAGCCGTCCAGGGGGTAAGTCGAACGGTATGCCACCAGAGGGCCTGGTATGCGTTGTCTAGCCAGATCTCCCGCCGTACCAGGGTCTCTAGTCTTGTCACCCACTCATCATGGGGCTGCTCTCCCAATAGATACATCCGCATCGCCACACGCTTCTCTAGCCGCTGCTCATCACTGGGGAGACTCTCACCTCGCCGCCATTGGGCATCTTCCAGGGCATCATACCAGAGTTCCTTTCTGTCTGCATCCCTGTAGTCCGCGGCCTCCTCCTCCTCATCATCATGGAACGCTGTCTGAAAACTAGCCGGTTCCATCCTGCTGTAGCCAGGGGCGCTGTACGCATACTAGCGTTGCCCTCAATTTGTAACTCCAAACGTTACCGGTGTCTCCGTGCTGCTTTTCCTCTTACTAGGACGCCATCCCACCACTGCCAGCCAATGTAACGGATCTACTGGCACCCCGACCGGGTACCTCCGTTGATAGACGCGTCCTAGTTTGCGCCGAGGCCTACAAGCACCGCACCGGACACCTCAACCACCACAGACTCCACAGCTGCCGTAGTTTAGCTGGAGCCGCGCCGTCTTCCTTCCACCCTGTATGAATCTCCAGCATCCAGGGCCGTGTGGGGAAGAACTTTCCTCCAAGGAGGACACATCAGGAACAAGCGTTCAGCTCAAGGGAGTATGCAAAAGCACAGCAATCCCCAGTATGATAGAGCCATCCCCTCTAATAACGAGACGAGGCTACGTTTTGAAGGGTCAAGAAGAACTATATTTTAATGACAGGGGATCTCCTTTTATGCAATGGTGCCCTCTGAAGGGCTACACCCACATAATTATCACAGCCAATTAGATACATGGTTCAACCCTCACGTCTCCTCCCCTCAGATAACAGGTAACACAATTAAAACAGACACAATTTTAACCACATACACCTTTAAGTCCAGCACCGTTCAATATCTCTCACCCAGGGGAACAACATATTAAAAAATGGCATGAATCAGACCAGGGGTTCAAAAGTTAGTAAAAGTATCTTTTACCCATAACACATAAACATTTCACAGGCAATACATATCCCTCATAGTTGACCACACAATACACATAGAGGGACAATAGGTGAGTCACCTCATTATTCACGAGTCCCTACCCCCATTGTTCATGGTGCCATCTTGTCTGCTAAAACCCTTTTGTTCTGCTATCTCTTGTGTGGTTTAGCAGATACTATTAATAGGCAGATGGGCAACTCCTGACCAAGTGTATGAGACCAAAGATATTTGACTGCATACCACACAATACAATATTTTTACAGATATAATAACAACATTTTATAACCCAGAACATATCTGCAGATGGCTTAGGTCTGAGCACACATTATTACTGAATGGCGC
This sequence comes from Discoglossus pictus, assembly GCA_027410445.1. Classification (NCBI taxonomy): domain Eukaryota; kingdom Metazoa; phylum Chordata; class Amphibia; order Anura; family Alytidae; genus Discoglossus; species Discoglossus pictus. The sequence goes on from CM050174.1 coordinate 1,566,071, forward strand.
TCAGACCACATACATACAGTTCAATGGCCATGGAACCAAAGTCTTTCTGCATAGGAAAATAAAGTATTTAAATGCCGGTCCATAGTCAAAAGGCAGGAGGCTGACAAACAGTCCTCTCCAAAACAAAGTGGCGAAGGGCACTTTGTCACAATTACATTATCAACAAAAGTCCTTATAGTTAGACCTATGTTATCCCCAGGAGTAACATACTGATGTGAGAGATAGACGATAAAGAAGTCTGAGCGCCGTAGAATTGATGCCTTTGGATTGTGATGTTGGAGAAAACTGCTTAGAGTCCCTTGGACTACAAGAAGAGCCAATCAATCATCACTACAGGAAACTAAGCCAAACTGTTCACTGGAAGGTTTGATCATGAGGCTGAAGCTCAAATATTTTGGTCATATCATGAGAATACAGGATTCCCTAGAGAAGGTGATGCTGGGAAAGACTAAAGACACAAGAATAAGGGAATGACAAAGGCGGAGATGGTTAGATGAAGTAATTAAAGTAAGGAACATGAGCTTGAGGTAGATCAGAGGGGCAGTGACTGACCTGCTGCAGCCCTTAGGGCAATGGAGAGTTGGATAGGAATGAACGACTAAACAACAACAGCAACAAAGGTCAGGAGAAAACCATCAGTTTTTATTTTAAGTTGTCTCACAAAATGTAATTTTACTTCTCACATGCTGAGATGACCAGATCCTTACACTGGCTGTGTGATCCAAGACGGAATAGTCCATAGCTCAGATCTGCTACATTGTAAATGGAAGTTAAAAAGGATACTTACATTGTATGATATAATATACTGACGATCCCCTTGGTATTTAATCCCAGCAGTTAATTTTTGATCTTACAGCTATTAAATAACACAGATTTATGAACTTATTAATAACTGTATTTCCCAACGCATTTTGCCCCTCTAGGGACTTCATCAATGATATTTACACTTAGTATTTAATGTAAGTGATAATAATTGGGCAGTACTTAATTTCCTTTCTGTTTTCCATAAAATTAAAGCCGTTTGTCATACTGAGGATTCCTCTGCATTCATGGCCATTTTAGAATATTATTTTCTTATCTTATATGAAGAGCGACACATGAATAGTAAAGGTATGCAAAGAGAGACACAAGGATTGACACTAAGTGACAATGTGCCCACTCAGGGTGTCCTCTCTCTAGGTTTTATTCACTGGTACCATTATGGAGAAGAATTCTCCTGAAACATATCAGACTGTACCCACACCTAAGGGTAGGCCAGAACCGAAATGCCAAATAAGACTACTCTGCAAAGAAGAAACAGCCACAACAAGATGCATGTTTCAGGAAAAACTGGTGTTCGTTAGTGGGAAGATAATGTTCTCCCTAGAACAGTAAACAAGGGGCCCAGGTCTAGGTTGCCTTCTATACTTTAGGACATTGGTTTCCCCCATACAGAGGAGACTTGCCTGGCATTTCTGTTCTGGTTTGTCCTTAGATGCAGATTTAATATGATATCTGAGACCTCTCCTCTGCGATGGTACACATGAGCAAAAACTGGAAAGACAGGAAGACTAGGAGGACAAAATGGACAGAAGAGGCATGACCTAAGCTGGGAGGGGGAGCAAGGAGGAGGTGGGAAGAAGGAGGAGTTGAGATGTTATTTAAGGACTGCCTCAGCTTCTTCACAAATGACATCAGGTGGGGGATGGACTCAGGGGTTAGTGGGTGTAAGTCACAAGTCACAATTCCTCAATAATTAAACACCTGCCAAATGAAAGGAATGGCAGACGCATGGCTTCCAAAAAAACAGTGTGACGTAGAGACAGACCTAGCACGTCATGCAGGCAAGATTATTATTATTTATTATTATCCTTTATTTGTATGCACCAACATATTCCATAGCCCTATATAGGGGTTAAGTACAAGGCAAAACCATATTTTAACACATTGCAAAAGAATGGAAGGTCCTGTCTAAGCTTAAACTCTAACATAGAGCTTTCCCCAAAGCACTGACACAAGATTGAAAACTCACAGAATTACAGTCTAAAGGGTTTGGTTCGGGGGGGTCACAGATGTGTTGTGCATATTAAGGCTCAAATTGAGGAGCTTCTTTACACAGATGCATTTTTACTGAGGTTTAGATTGTTTTCAGGCAGGAAGAACCTAGTTGAGCGAGGCAAGGAGTACCATAGAATAGGGGCAGGACAAGGAAAGTCCTGAAGGCGGGAGTGAGGGTAAGAGAGGAGAAAAGAGGAAGGTCATTAGCAGAATGAAAAAGGCAGTTAGGGGAGTATTTTCAGACAAGAGGCGATATATAATGGGGTGCACTATGATTGCTTTATCTTTTGACTCGGCTTTCACTGGGAGGGACAACAAGCTCCTGCCCATTTGATAAAAATAATGAGTAGGGTGAGGGGTTACTAAACTCCTTAGCCTGTTTAAAAAAAAGAGCATTTTTGGCAGTGTGGAGCAGTTCAGCATGCTGGGGATGTGTATCAGAGAAGACGTGAGAGAGTAAAGACTGCAAAGTAGAGGAAGGATTAGATCTGTGCGGGGATAAGGGGTCTGCGAGAGGGGAGCTGTTATAGGAAGGGTTTTGGGGAGGGGCACTGTGTGAATTGATACTGGAGGTGGGTGCAAGCAGTTTTGGCACCAAGCCCCTCCACTCTCTAGCTCCTCCACTGCTCAGAGCACCTCTGAAACCAAGAGACAAGAGCTGAGTTTGTGCATATGGAAAAAAAACAGTCCAATTAAATTGGAAGCCCGTAGCGGCATCAGGAAGCTTATAAGGGCGCCAGGCTTGACATTTGGCAGAGTTACTGTGCTATTAAATTAGAGCAGGCTGCAAGTTACGAGCTTGAGGTGCAAAGCCGTAAACCATTTGTGGACAGTTGGATGCGCTGCCTCGAATGTGATCAATTAGTCAAACCCGTAGTTATGGGTTTAGATAGAGCCAATCGAAACAGAGATCGTCATCATTGCGTCACAGAAAAATGGAGGTGGGATTTCAAAGTGTTACGGGATTCGATTAGGAGTTACCATCGGACCCACATTCCAGATATAGTGCAATATTAAAGCCATAAATATGATATTCTATTACATGCGAGTTACATTATATGTATTAACACATTGATTGCCGTGATTGATATAACGTAGAAATCGAACATGAAATAAAGTATTTTTTCGCGGCCGGTTTGCGGACTTGAGAATGTTGTGCTATTAATTCTAAGGCATCACTTTAACATTTAATAAGAGTACAGTAGTGTGTGTATATGTGCATTTAAAATGCTACGGGTTGGACCCCCCTTGTGGGTCCTCTCCAGCACTCGTTGGCTTCTTGGCTCCATTTGAGTGTTACGGGATGAAGGAAAGTGAAATTGTTGAAATTTAATAGCATGATTGGAAACGTTGAGAGAAGAAAGGATTTGTAGCCGTGAAGTTCCACGTTGCACATCCCGTGGGCTTTTTCCGCTCCAAACCCGCAGATCGGCAGTGGGTTGCTTTAAGGTGCCAATTTAATATCTGTAAGTCTACATTACGGGCTATGGTTTTACACGTTGGGGGGATTTAATATGGCTGCAAGTGTTTCAGTTAAACGGTATACCAGTTTGTCTCAGTATATAATTACTAAGAGGTCCTAATTCAGCTCTCTGCAGCCGGACGCCTGTCTTATTGAATGGTTTAGTGACTTATTATGTTCTGACTTGCTGCGTTTGGCGTGAGGATTGGGACATCGATCCGGGAATCCTTGCCTAACTGTATAATCCTTTGTTGGAAAAGAGAAAAAAATAAGTCTTTACCCTGAAACATGAGTCACGTGTTATCTGCCGCTAAATTATGACTTGCAATTCTTATCTGTCCCCCAAGGGACTTCCAGATGGCCACAAACCAAAAATAAACAACTCCTCAAGTGATTAAGGAACACAAAGCAAGACACATAAGATGGAGAATTATGGAGACCGGATTGTATTATTGCAGAGCAGGGGTTGGCTGCATTTGTTCTTGAGCGCTGAACACCTAAATAAGTATTTTCATTGCCACCTATTGATGTGTCAGGAAACAGAGCATTGTGGGTGAATGTAATCAGACACTGAGACACAGGAGGGTCCAGCTGAAATATCAGGCCATGCCAGGGGGGGCTGCTTTTTAAGTCAGTTTATTATATGGTGAGCAGTTTTTTAAATGAAATCGGTATTTTTAGGGCTTGACGTTGCTTTGGGGACTGTTCATTTCACTTTTATTACCTACATAGCAACGTTAAATACACCATATTTCACAATATATTAATGGATGTCTAACCAAGGCACAGTCTAGGGACACTGGCGTTGTGATGAGACACCCAGCATGGCTCCCGTACAGTATATACTTCTTCAATGGCTGTAACAGCAATGTAAAATCAAAAATACCAAAAATATTTTTGGGGTGGAAAAACTGAATAGACACCAGCGATTGTAGATTAAGGAGTCCGCTCAGCAGCCCCTGGCGATTTCGGGCAAAATCTTTAAGGATGAACACTGAAAATGTGATGTTTTGAACTTCACCAGATCCCCTCCCAGATGGTGTGGCCAGTGCTGGGGCTACCATGGACTCCCATTTTGGGCTACCATTTTGTATTAAAGAATGTTTATGTTGGGGAAGGCGTTACTTCTTTCTCATGTGGCTATGATGTCTATATGCAGTGTGTAACTGTAACCTTCAGGGGGTGCTACAGGCAGGTCCAGCCTATGATTAAAGGTCAGCTGACCAGGTATGGCTGGACCCTATCCAACCCCCACCAACCTATCCCTATTACCCTGCCCCACTAGTAGGAATATCTCCTTGTCTGGCCAGCAGCCATTGTGTGTATAACTAAGTTGCCACCGATGAGACAGTCGTGTAGACCAGGTATTGTTCTAGATAGACTTGGTGCCGCCGGCTACCCCTTAGGAAGCCATGTTTACTTATGTTATTGTTTTATTGTATGTGCTGGGGTATAAAGAGGAGTTAGTGGGAATACAGATCATGCTGTCTGTAGTGATGGTGTGTTTTATTGTTGCATTGTATCCTGCTCTTCGTCACCCGTCCTGTGTGAGGGGAACACTTTAAGATCTACAGGTACTGCTGATATTTTCAAGCCCAATGAAGAGTTGATCAGAAGAGTTAACCGATGAGTCTACCCAGGCTTGATGATTGCTGCAATAAGTTGCTTTATAATAATACTTCTATAAAGTTATATGCCACGTCACAGCAGAAAAAAACACGGACAGTCTGTTTATTTGGCCCACCCTTGAAGGTCTCAGAAGTTTTATTTACTAGGGTGCCAAATTCAGAAAAACATTATATAGACCCATCAGTACCTCCCTGATAATTCTAGGTTTTGCCTATCCTGCCCATGGGGGCCATATCCAGGGATAAATATTCTACATAGACAGAAGTGACATTCAGTAGACTGTTCTCTGGTCACCTTATTCTGTCGCAGTGGTGTAAGTATACAGCACGTATATGTTCTTATTATTTGACTATGGCCCATTGCTGCACTTGTCCTGATATGACCTCTCTGTGTGGCACCTGCATGGCGCTGCTTGTACAGCCAGGTTATAAGTGCACATTCAGCAAACACGCACGAGGCAGGTGCTTAGGAGTCCTGTTCTGCATGGGGAAGTTGCACTTAAAGAGCAACTGTAATTGCAATAGGCCATCATCGTCTTAAGTGCTGCCAATTCGCGGGTGATCTCTTGTGCACTTTATCTCAACGCTTATGCAAATTCTAAACAATTTCGGAAAGATCTCAGGTTTGTAAGTAAATCTCAAAAAAACAGAAGCCTTGGATATATCTCTCCCCCCCCCACCCCCCAGATGCCCTACAGTTTTATACTTAGGTATCCATCTCACAAAACAAACAAACAACCTTCATAAAGCTAATTTCACACAGCTATACTCAGAGATGGGTCAGAACTATTTGACTTGGTCCAAAGGGAATATTCCTTTCGCTAGGGCGTGTAAACTCCGTTTGGATGAATATCTTGCCAATACTTTTATACCTATTTCGCACCCTGCCTATTGCAATCAACTTTTCTGAACTAGAGAGATTTCAACGTCTGACTTTCAATGATATATGGCGTAACCAATCCCATCGTATATCCAAAAGCACAAAACAAAGGGAGGTTTATCATGTCCTAACTTTAAGTTTTATCAGGCTCACTCTATAACACACTAACCTTTATGAGATTTTACCGAAAACTTCCAAATGCATCCCTATTCCTGGGACACTTTAATTAGGCTTCCCCACTCCTGCAAAACTCTTGGGGCATGCCCAAATCCCGTTATAAAGCAATCACTTACAATTTGGCAATGGGCTAAACAAACCCAAGGCCTTACCCCTAAGTACCCCACACTCACTCCACTAATCTCTCATCCACAACTTGCAATTCAAATCTCCTCCCTATCTCTTAACTGGTGGAGAGCCTCGGGCCTCCTATGCTCAGGTTCCTGGTACAAAGACGATCAGCTTCTTAAGTTCGATCAACTACATACTTGCTACTAAATCCCGCCACAGGAACTTTTGACGTACCATAGCCTTAGAAACTTCATTCAGACGCAGGAACTCTCACTTGGTACACCACAATCATCTTGGCTAGGGAAACAAAGTGACGAAACCCCTCTCATGAAAAGTGTTATTAGCCTTATTTATGACTCAGTCAATACTGACCTAAATCAGTCTAAATTGACTCACATGTGAAATTGGGAAAAAGAACTGAACTGTAATTGGACCCAAGATACCCGGGAGTCCTCCTGGTTAAACTTGACAAAAGGCTCCCTAAATAGTATTATCTTGGAAACTTCCATTAACGTTCTTCATAGGACATACCATACTCCAGATAAGCTTTATAAATGGAAATTAACACCAAACACGGACTGCTTCAAAAAATGTGGGAGAGTAGGCTCTCCCACAATTTAATTCCTTTGAGCTGGTTGACTGAAATTAGATTAAAAGCTTTTACAACCAATCAGTTGCTATTTATGGATGTCTAATGGGGGACTGCTTGTGGGAAGCCTTCACTATGCTATATAGTGACTGCAAAGTGACAACATTATGGGACATGTAAGCTTGGAGGGGAAAAAACATTTCTTAAACAATATCTTCTTGAGTCACTGGAGCTGCCATCTTGGGCTGCTAGTCTTTGTGTAGCTTGGGAGGAAGGGTTACCCAACTATTAGGGCCTACACTTCTTTTTAGTTCTATTGTCAAGTATGTATTTATTTTATACTTTAAAAAAAGTGCACATTATCAAGTCAAGGCCTACAAAAAGAGCATTCCTCAGGTCGTATGAGAAGATCTGGAATTTCCAAACTTCACAAATACTGACTTAATTATTTAGAATCTTTCTCTGTCTAGAGAAATGAATCTTTCTAATGAACCCCTAGGCCTTCTGGTACCTTATTTTTATTGGTTGGCCACTTTAAATGTCCTTGAAGAAGAGTCTCTGGAGACCCTGGTGTCACATTTCAGTTTATAGTCACCCCCTGATCCAGTGCAGCTACAGAAAATAGCCAATTCCGCAGAGTGGGACTTTCAGTCCAATTTAATTGTCCTGCGTTGGGTTCCTCATTAACTAACTCTGCGTTCCTTATCCCTTTGGGTCTCAGTCAATTGTACTGCCCAGAACTTCAGCCGTCCTGTCCGTGCCAAGTTTCGGGATTAATTATGCACTAGGTATAGCTGCAATACGTAGCATTGAGCGCTGGCTCATTGTAATCCAGTTACACCAATTTCTGGTTAACCCCTTTGCAGCCTGAGAGTCTTCAACACATCGCTCAGGGTTGTAGATAATACATTTTTCGAGGGCATGACCCCCATCTATTCATGTACAATTATTAATGTGCAATGTGATGTTTACTCCTGTATCCTATATCACTACTCTACACCTCATATCATCACTCCTGTATCCTATATCACTGCTCTACATCTCATATCATCACTCCTGTATCCTATATCACTGCTCTACACCTCATATCATCACTCCTGTATCCTATATCACTGCTCTACATCTCATATCATCACTCCTGTATCCTATATCACTGCTCTACATCTCATATCATCACTCCTGTATCCTATATCACTGCTCTACACCTCATATCATCTCTCCTGTATCCTATATCACTGCTCTACATCTCATATCATCACTCCTGTATCCTATATCACTGCTCTACACCTCATATCATCACTCCTGTATCCTATATCACTGCTCTACATCTCATATCATCATTCCTGTATCCTATATCACTGCTCTACATCTCATATCATCACTCCTGTATCCTATATCACTGCTCTACACCTCATATCATCTCTCCTGTATCCTATATCACTGCTCTACATCTCATATCATCATTCCTGTATCCTATATCACTGCTCTACACCTCATATCATCACTCCTGTATCCTATATCACTACTCTACACCTCATATCATCACTCCTGTATCCTATATCACTGCTCTACATCTCATATCATCATTCCTGTATCCTATATCACTGCTCTACACCTCATATCATCACTCCTGTATCCTATATCACTACTCTACACCTCATATCATCACTCCTGTATCCTATATCACTGCTCTACACCTCATATCATCACTCCTGTATCCTATATCACTACTCTACACCTCATATCATCATTCCTGTATCCTATATCACTACTCTACACCTCATATCATCACTCCTGTATCCTATATCACTGCTCTACACCTCATATCATCACTCCTGTATCCTATATCACTACTCTACATCTCATATCATCACTCCTGTATCCTATATCACTGCTCTACATCTCATATCATCACTCCTGTATCCTATATCACTACTCTACACCTCATATCATCACTCCTGTATCCTATATCACTGCTCTACACCTCATATCATCACTCCTGTATCCTATATCACTGCTCTACACCTCATATCATCACTCCTGTATCCTATATCACTGCTCTACACCTCATATCATCACTCCTGTATCCTATATCACTGCACTACACCTCATATCATCACTCCTGTATCCTATATCACTACTCTACACCTCATATCATCACTCCTGTATCCTATATCACTACTCTACACCTCATATCATCATTCCTGTATCCTATATCACTGCTTTACATCTCATATCATCACTCCTGTATCCTATATCACTGCTCTACACCTCATATCATCACTCCTGTATCCTATATCACTGCTCTACACCTCATATCATCACTCCTGTATCCTATATCACTGCTCTACATCTCATATCATCACTCCTGTATCCTATATCACTGCTTTACATCTCATATCATCACTCCTGTATCCTATATCACTGCTCTACACCTCATATCATCACTCCTGTATCCTATATCACTGCTCTACACCTCATATCATCACTCCTGTATCCTATATCACTGCTCTACACCTCATATCATCACTCCTGTATCCTATATCACTACTCTACATCTCATATCATCACTCCTGTATCCTATATCACTGCTCTACACCTCATATCATCACTCCTGTATCCTATATCACTGCTCTACACCTCATATCATCACTCCTGTATCCTATATCACTGCTCTACACCTCATATCATCACTCCTGTATCCTATATCACTGCTCTACATCTCATATCATCACTCCTGTATCCTATATCACTGCTCTACATCTCATATCATCACTCCTGTATCCTATATCACTGCTCTACACCTCATATCATCACTCCTGTATCCTATATCACTGCTCTACACCTCATATCATCACTCCTGTATCCTATATCACTGCTCTACACCTCATATCATCACTCCTGTATCCTATATCACTGCTCTACACCTCATATCATCACTCCTGTATCCTATATCACTGCTCTACATCTCATATCATCACTCCTGTATCCTATATCACTACTCTACATCTCATATCATCATTCCTGTATCCTATATCACTGCTCTACATCTCATATCATCACTCCTGTATCCTATATCACTGCTCTACACCTCATATCATCACTCCTGTATCCTATATCACTGCTCTACACCTCATATCATCACTCCTGTATCCTATATCACTGCTCTACACCTCATATCATCACTCCTGTATCCTATATCACTGCTCTACACCTCATATCATCACTCCTGTATCCTATATCACTGCTCTACATCTCATATCATCACTCCTGTATCCTATATCACTGCTCTACACCTCATATCATCACTCCTGTATCCTATATCACTGCTCTACACCTCATATCATCACTCCTGTATCCTATATCACTGCTCTACACCTCATATCATCACTCCTGTATCCTATATCACTGCTCTACACCTCATATCATCACTCCTGTATCCTATATCACTGCTCTACACCTCATATCATCACTCCTGTATCCTATATCACTGCTCTACACCTCATATCATCACTCCTGTATCCTATATCACTGCTCTACACCTCATATCATCACTCCTGTATCCTATATCACTGCTCTACATCTCATATCATCACTCCTGTATCCTATATCACTGCTCTACATCTCATATCATCACTCCTGTATCCTATATCACTGCTCTACATCTCATATCATCACTCCTGTATCCTATATCACTGCTCTACACCTCATATCATCACTCCTGTATCCTATATCACTGCTCTACATCTCATATCATCACTCCTGTATCCTATATCACTGCTCTACATCTCATATCATCACTCCTGTATCCTATATCACTGCTCTACACCTCATATCATCACTCCTGTATCCTATATCACTGCTCTACACCTCATATCATCTCTCCTGTATCCTATATCACTGCTCTACATCTCATATCATCACTCCTGTATCCTATATCACTGCTCTACACCTCATATCATCACTCCTGTATCCTATATCACTGCTCTACACCTCATATCATCACTCCTGTATCCTATATCACTGCTCTACATCTCATATCATCACTCCTGTATCCTATATCACTGCTCTACATCTCATATCATCACTCCTGTATCCTATATCACTGCTCTACATCTCATATCATCACTCCTGTATCCTATATCACTACTCTACACCTCATATCATCACTCCTGTATCCTATATCACTGCTCTACATCTCATATCATCACTCCTGTATCCTATATCACTGCTCTACACCTCATATCATCACTCCTGTATCCTATATCACTGCTCTACACCTCATATCATCACTCCTGTATCCTATATCACTGCTCTACACCTCATATCATCACTCCTGTATCCTATATCACTGCTCTACATCTCATATCATCACTCCTGTATCCTATATCACTGCTCTACATCTCATATCATCACTCCTGTATCTATATCACTGCTCTACATCTCATATCATCACTCCTGTATCCTATATCACTACTCTACACCTCATATCATCACTCCTGTATCCTATATCACTGCTCTACACCTCATATCATCACTCCTGTATCCTATATCACTGCTCTACATCTCATATCATCACTCCTGTATCCTATATCACTACTCTACACCTCATATCATCACTCCTGTATCCTATATCACTGCTCTACACCTCATATCATCACTCCTGTATCCTATATCACTGCTCTACATCTCATATCATCACTCCTGTATCCTATATCACTGCTCTACATCTCATATCATCACTCCTGTATCCTATATCACTGCTCTACATCTCATATCATCACTCCTGTATCCTATATCACTGCTCTACATCTCATATCATCACTCCTGTATCCTATATCACTGCTCTACACCTCATATCATCACTCCTGTATCCTATATCACTGCTCTACACCTCATATCATCACTCCTGTATCCTATATCACTACTCTACACGTCATATCATTACTCCTGTATCCTATATCACTACTCTACACCTCATATCATCACTCCTGTGTCCTATATCACTGCTCTACACCTCATATCATCACTCCTGTATCCTATATCACTGCTCTACATCTCATATCATCACTCCTGTATCCTATATCACTGCTCTACACCTCATATCATCACTCCTGTATCCTATATCACTACTCTACACCTCATATCATCACTCCTGTATCCTATATCACTGCTCTACACCTCATATCATCACTCCTGTATCCTATATCACTGCTCTACACCTCATATCATCACTCCTGTACCTATATCACTACTCTACACATCATATCATCACTCCTGTATCCTATATCACTGCTCTACATCTCATATCATCACTCCTGTATCCTATATCACTGCTCTACATCTCATATCATCACTCCTGTATCCTATATCACTGCTCTACACCTCATATCATCACTCCTGTATCCTATATCACTGCTCTACACCTCATATCATCACTCCTGTATCCTATATCACTGCTCTACACCTCATATCATCACTCCTGTATCCTATATCACTGCTCTACATCTCATATCATCACTCCTGTATCCTATATCACTGCTCTACACCTCATATCATCACTCCTGTATCCTATATCACTGCTCTACACCTCATATCATCACTCCTGTATCCTATATCACTGCTCTACATCTCATATCATCACTCCTGTATCCTATATCACTGCTCTACACCTCATATCATCACTCCTGTATCCTATATCACTGCTCTACACCTCATATCATCACTCCTGTATCCTATATCACTGCTCTACATCCTCATATCATCACTCCTGTATCCTATATCACTACTCTCATCCTCATATCATCACTCCTGTATCCTATATCACTGCTCTACACCTCATATCATCACTCCTGTATCCTATATCACTGCTCTACACCTCATATCATCACTCCTGTATCCTATATCACTGCTCTACACCTCATATCATCACTCCTGTATCCTATATCACTGCTCTACATCCTCATATCATCACTCCTGTATCCTATATCACTGACTCTACATCTCATATCATCACTCCTGTATCCTATATCACTTCTCTACATCTCATATCATCACTCCTGTATCCTATATCACTGCTCTAACCTCCTCATATCATCACTCCTGTATCCTATATCACTGCTCTACACCTCATATCATCAATCCTGTATCCTATATCACTGCTCTACACCTCATATCATCACTCCTGTATCCTATATCACTGCTCTACATCTCATATCATCACTCCTGTATCCTATATCACTGCTCTACATCTCATATCATCACTCCTGTATCCTATATCACTGCTCTACACCTCATATCATCACTCCTGTATCCTATATCACTGCTCTACACCTCATATCATCACTCCTGTATCCTATATCACTGCTCTACATCCTCATATCATCACTCCTGTATCCTATATCACTGCTCTACATCTCATATCATCACTCCTGTATCCTATATCACTGCTCTACACCTCATATCATCACTCCTGTATCCTATATCACTGCTCTACACCTCATATTCATCACTCCTGTATCCTATATCACTGCTCTACACCTCATATCATCACTCCTGTATCCTATATCACTACTTCTACACCTCATATCATCACTCCTGTATCCTATATCACTGCTCTACAACCTCATATCATCACTCCTGTATCCTATATCACTGCTCTACACCTCATATCATCACTCCTGTATCCTATATCACTGCTCTACACCTCATATCATCACTCCTGTATCCTATATCACTGCTCTACACCTCATATCATCACTCCTGTATCCTATATCACTGCTCTACATCTCATATCATCACTCCTGTATCCTATATCACTGCTCTACACCTCATATCATCACTCCTGTATCCTATATCACTGCTCTACATCTCATATCATCACTCCTGTATCCTATATCACTGCTCTACACCTCATATCATCACTCCTGTATCCTATATCACTGCTCTACATCTCATATCATCACTCCTGTATCCTATATCACTGCTCTACACCTCATATCATCACTCCTGTATCCTATATCACTGCTCTACATCTCATATCATCACTCCTGTATCCTATATCACTGCTCTACACCTCATATCATCACTCCTGTATCCTATATCACTGCTCTACAACTCATATCATCACTCCTGTATCCTATATCACTGCTCTACATCTCATATCATCACTCCTGTATCCTATATCACTGCTCTACACCTCATATCATCACTCCTGTATCCTATATCACTGCTCTACACCTCATATCATCACTCCTGTATCCTATATCACTGCTCTACACCTCATATCATCACTCCTGTATCCTATATCACTACTCTACACCTATATCATCACTCCTGTATCCTATATCACTGCTCTACATCTCATATCATCACTCCTGTATCCTATATCACTGCTCTACACCTCATACATCACTCCTGTATCCTATATCACTACTCTACACATCTCATATCATCACTCCTGTATCCTATATCACTGCTCTACACCTCATATCATCACTCCTGTCTCCTATATCACTGCTCTACACCTCATATCATCACTCCTGTATCCTATATCACTGCTCTACACCTCATATCATCACTCCTGTATCCTATATCACTGCTCTACATCTCATATCATCACTCCTGTATCCTATATCACTGCTCTACACCTCATATCATCACTCCTGTATCCTATATCACTGCTCTACACCTCATATCATCACTCCTGTATCCTATATCACTGCACTACACCTCATATCATCACTCCTGTATCCTATATCACTGCTCTACATCTCATATCATCACTCCTGTATCTATAATCACTGCTCTACACCTCATATCATCACTCCTGTATCCTATATCACTGCTCTACACCTCATATCATCACTCCTGTATCCTATTTCACTACTCTACACCTCATATCATCACTCCTGTATCCTATATCACACTACTCTACACCTCATATCATCACTCCTGTATCCTATATCCACTGCTCTACATCTCATATCATCACTCCTGTATCCTATATCCTATATCACTACTCTACACCTCATATCATCACTCCTGTATCCTATATCACTACTCTACACCTCATATCATCACTCCTGTATCCTATATCACTGCTCTACATCTCATATCATCACTCCTGTATCCTATATCACTGCTCTACACCTCATATCATCACTCCTGTATCCTATATCACTGCTCTACACCTCATATCATCACTCCTGTATCCTATATCACTGCTCTACACCTCATATCATCACTCCTGTATCCTATATCACTGCTCTACATCTCATATCATCACTCCTGTATCCTATATCACTGACTCTACACCTCATATCATCACTCCTGTATCCAATATCACTGCTCTACACCTCATATCATCACTCCTGTATCCTATATCACTAGCTCTACACCTCATATCATCACTCCTGTATCCTATATCACTGCTCTACATCTCATATCATCACTCCTGTATCCTATATCACTGCTCTACACCTCATATCATCACTCCTGTATCCTATATCACTGCTCTACACCTCATATCATCACTCCTGTATCCTATATCACTGCTCTACATCTCATATCATCACTCCTGTATCCTATATCACTGCTCTACACCTCATATCATCACTCCTGAATCCTATATCACTACTCTACACCTCATATCATCACTCCTGTATCCTATATCACTGCTCTACACCTCATATCATCACTCCTGTATCCTATATCACTAGCTCTACACCTCATATCATCACTCCTGTATCCTATATCACTACTCTACACCTCATATCATCACTCCTGTATCCTATATCACTGCTCTACACTCATATCATCACTCCTGTATCCTATATCACTGCTCTACACTCATATCATCACTCCTGTATCCTATATCACTGCTCTACACCTCATATCATCACTCCTGTATCCTATATCACTGCTCTACACCTCATATCATCACTCCTGTATCCTATATCACTGCTCTACACCTCATATCATCACTCCTGTATCCTATATCACTGCTCTACACCTCATATCATCACTCCTGTATCCTATATCACTGCTCTACACCTCATATCATCACACTGTATCCTATATCACTGCTCTACATCTCATATCATCACTCCTGTATCCTATATCACTGCTCTACACCTCATATCATCACTCCTGTATCCTATATCACTGCTCTACACCTCATATCATCACTCCTGTATCCTATATCACTACTCTACACCTCATATCATCACTCCTGTATCCTATATCACTGCTCTACACCTCATATCATCACTCCTGTATCCTATATCACTACTCTACACCTCATATCATCACTCCTGTATCCTAATATCACTGCTCTACACCTCATATCATCACTCCTGTATCCTATATCACTACTCTACATCTCATTTCATCACCTCCTGTTATCCTATATCACTGCTCTACATCTCATATCATCTCTCCTGTATCCTATATCACTACTCTACTCCTCATATCATCACTCCTGTATCCTATATCACTACTCTACACTCATATCATCACTCCTGTATCCTATATCACTGCTCTACACCTCATATCATCACTCCTGTCTCCTTATATCACTGCTCTACACCTCATATCATCACTTCCTGTATCCTATATCACTGCTCTACACCTCATATCATCACGTCCTGTAACCTATATCACTGCTCTACATCTCATATCATCACTCCTGTATCCTATATCACTGCTCTACATCTCATATCATCACTCCTGTATCCTATATCACTGTCTCTACAAACTCATATCATCACTCCTGTATCCTATATCACTACTCTAACCTCATAGTCATCACTCCTGTATCCTATTTCACTGCTCTACACTCATATCATCCTCCTGTATCCTATATCAACTGCTTACATCTCATATCATCACTCCTGTATCCTATATCACTGCTCTACACCTCATTCATCACTCCTGTATCCCTATATCACTGCTCTACATCTCATATCATCACTCATGTATCCTATATCACTGCTCTACATCTCATATCATCACTCCTGTATCCTATATCACTACTCTACACCTCATATCTCACTCCTGTATCCTATATCACTGCTCTACACCTCATATCATCACTCCTGTATCCTATATCACTGCTCTACACCCTCATATCATCACTCCCTGTATCCTATATCAGCTACTCTACACCTCATATCATCACTCCTGTATCCTATATCACTGCTCTACACCTCATATCATCACTCCTGTATCCTATATCACTGCCTCTACACCTCATATCATCACTCCTGTATCCTATTCACTTCCTCTACCCTCATATCATCACTCCTGTATCCTATATCACTGACTCTATCAACCTCATATCATCACTCCTGTATCCTATATCCACTGCTCTACACCTCATATCATCACTCCTGTATCTATATCACTGCTCTACACCTCATATCATCACTTCTGTATCCTATATCACTGCTCTACACTTCATATCATCAGTCCTGTAACCTATATCACTGCTCTACATCTCATATCATCACTCCTGTATCCTATATCACTGCTCTACACCTCATATCATCACTCCTGTATCCTATATCACTGCTCTACATCTCATATCATCACTCCTGTATCCTATATCACTAACTCTACACCTCATATCATCACTCCTGTATCCTATATCACTGCTCTACACCTCATATCATCACTCCTGTATCCTATATCACTGCTCTACATCTCATATCATCACTCCTGTATCCTATATCACTACTCTACACCTCATATCATCACTCCTGTATCCTATATCACTGCACTACACCTCATATCATCACTCCTGTACCCTATATCACTGCTCTACACCTCATATCATCACTCCTGTATCCTATATCACTGCTCTACACATCATATCATCACTCCTGTATCCTATAACACTGCACTACACCTCATATCATCACTCCTGTATCCCTATATCACTGCTCTACACCTCATATCATCACTCCTGTATCCTATATCACTGCTCTACCACCTATATCATCACTCCTGTATCCTATATCACTGCTCTACACCTCATATCATCACTCTGTACTCCTATATCACTGCTCTTCATCTCATATCATCACTCGGTATCCTATATCACTACTCTACACCTCATATCATCCACTCCTGTATCCTATATCACTGCTCTACATCTCATATCATCATCACCCTGTATCCTAATTCACTCTCTACAACTCATATCATCACTCCTGTATCCTATATTCACTGCTCTACACCTCATATCATCACTCCTGTATCTATATCACTGCTCTACACCTCATATCATCAATCCTGTATCCTATATCACTGCTCTACACCTCATATCATCACTCCTGTATCCTATATCACTGCTCTACACCTCATATCATCACTCCTGTATCCTATATCACTAGCTCTACACCTCATATCATCACTCC